>OZ038495.1:16131769-16171658 GCA_964036315.1 Acanthosepion esculentum | reverse complement strand
ACGCGTGTCACCT
Source organism: Acanthosepion esculentum (assembly GCA_964036315.1). Classification (NCBI taxonomy): domain Eukaryota; kingdom Metazoa; phylum Mollusca; class Cephalopoda; order Sepiida; family Sepiidae; genus Acanthosepion; species Acanthosepion esculentum. The sequence goes on along the minus strand of OZ038495.1, from coordinate 16,171,645 downwards.
GAAAATACCCACAACAAACATGTCAAACTCGGGATATGAGTCCAGATGAGGAAATGTAAAGAATCAACAAGAACCAATAAATACGCACAAACAAATAACAATATATTTACAAGTATACAAGCGACAAAGACAGTAATATATATAACAAATGAATGTGGAATCTTTTTTGTCCAAAGTATTTGAATGAATGAATGTCCGTACGTACGTGTGTGTGTGTGTGTGTATGTGTGTGTGTGTGTGTATGTATTGTTCATGCGTTTTCAAACGGAGAACGCTTTTTTTTTCCGTGAGAGACTTACATATTGATGGATAAGATCAAAAGAGGGTGATAAAAAAAAATATCGCAGAGTATTTATAGTGCTGGAGAGAGTCGCCTAGTAACGGATTTGAAAATTAGGAGGAAGTAACCCGAGAAGGCAATGGGAAATTTGACATTGACAAGACATATTGAAGGCAAGATGGACGTAGGAAAGAAACGCATAACCTCCTAACGAGCTACGGTAAATGGTTGAAAGAACAGGGATTAGGAGAGATAACGAAAAGAGAAAATTTAATAAGAGTTGCAAAGAACAATAGAACAATAGTGGATAACCATGATTGCCAACGTCCTTAAGAGGCTTGGCGCGTAAGAAATAGTTTTTTTTTCAAATGTAATCCACTTCTTGACATATGGTTCAATCTCTGTTAGAAAATGCAGTCAGACAATTGATATAAAATATGAATCATCGAACTATAAAAATAGACGAAGACGACAAAATTTTCCCAGAGCTCTAAAGGCAATAATAATAACTAAACTCTTTGCACTGTCTTTACATCAAAAGTGAAAAAAAAGGATTTTGCTCTAACTACTGTCGCGGGATGATAAACAAGATGTTGTTCTTTAACTAGACGCTGATGGAACAAATCGGTGTATTAAATGATCAAAAAAGAAATAAGAAATTGTTCTTTAACTGGAAGCTGATTGGTCAAATCGCTGTATTAAATGACCAAAAAGGAAACAAGAAGTTGTTCTTTAACTGGACGCTGATGGGTCAAATAGGTGTATTAAATGATCAAAAAAGAAACAAGAAATTGTTCTTTAACTGGACGCTGATGTGTCAAATCGGTGTATTAAATGATCAAAAAAGAAACAAGAAATTGTTCTTTAACTGGAAGCTGATGGGTCAAATCGGTGTATTAAATGATCAAAAAAGAAACAAGAAATTGTTCTTTTACTGGACGCTGATGGGTCAAATCGGTGTATTAAATGATCAAAAAAGAAACAAGAAATTGTTCTTTAACTGGACGTTGATGGGTCAAATCGGTGTATTAAATGATCAAAAAAGAAACAACAAATTGTTCTTTAACTGGACGCTGATGTGTCAAATCGGTGTATTAAATGATCAAAAAAGAAACAAGAAATTGTTCTTTTACTGGACGCTGATGTGTCAAATCGGTGTATTAAATGATCAAAAAAGAAACAAGAAATTGTTCTTTAACTGGAAGCTGATGGGTCAAATCGGTGTATTAAATGATCAAAAAGAAACAAGAAATTGTTCTTTTACTGGACGCTGATGTGTCAAATCGGTGTATTAAATGATCAAAAAAGAAACAAGAAATTGTTCTTTTACTGGACGCTGATGTGTCAAATCGGTGTATTAAATGATCAAAAAAGAAACAAGAAATTGTTCTTTAACTGGAAGCTGATGGGTCAAATCGGTGTATTAAATGATCAAAAAGAAACAAGAAATTGTTCTTTTACTGGACGCTGATGGGTCAAATCGGTGTATTAAATGATCAAAAAAGAAACAAGAAATTGTTCTTTAACTGGAAGCTGATGGGTCAAATCGGTGTATTAAATGATCAAAAAAGAAACAAGAAATTGTTCTTTTACTGGACGCTGATGTGTCAAATCGGTGTATTAAATGATCAAAAAAGAAACAAGAAATTGTTCTTTAACTGGAAGCTGATGGGTCAAATCGGTGTATTAAATGATCAAAAAGAAACAAGAAATTGTTCTTTTACTGGACGCTGATGGGTCAAATCGGTGTATTAAATGATCAAAAAAGAAACAAGAAATTGTTCTTTAACTGGAAGCTGATGGGTCAAATCGGTGTATTAAATGATCAAAAAAGAAACAAGAAATTGTTCTTTTACTGGACGCTGATGGGTCAAATCGGTGTATTAAATGATCAAAAAGAAACAAGAAGTTGTTCTTTAACTGGAAGCTGATGGGTCAAATCGGTGTATTAAATGATCAAAAAGAAACAAGAAATTGTTCTTTTACTGGACGCTGATGGGTCAAATAGGTGTATTAAATGATCAAAAAAGAAACAAGAAATTGTTCTTTAACTGGAAGCTGATGGGTCAAATCGGTGTATTAAATGATCAAAAAGAAACAAGAAATTGTTCTTTTACTGGACGCTGATGGGTCAAATAGGTGTATTAAATGATCAAAAAGAAACAAGAAATTGTTCTTTTACTGGACGCTGATGGGTCAAATCGGTGTATTAAATGATCAAAAAAGAAACAAGAAATTGTTCTTTAACTGGAAGCTGATGGGTCAAATCGGTGTATTAAATGATCAAAAAGAAACAAGAAATTGTTCTTTTACTGGACGCTGATGGGTCAAATCGGTGTATTAAATGATCAAAAAAGAAACAAGAAATTGTTCTTTAACTGGACGTTGATGGGTCAAATCGGTGTATTAAATGATCAAAAAAGAAACAACAAATTGTTCTTTAACTGGACGGAGATGGGTCAAATCGGTGTATTAAATGATCAAAAAAGAAACAAGAAATTGTTCTTTTACTGGACGCTGATGTGTCAAATCGGTGTATTAAATGATCAAAAAAGAAACAAGAAATTGTTCTTTAACTGGAAGCTGATGGGTCAAATCGGTGTATTAAATGATCAAAAAGAAACAAGAAATTGTTCTTTTACTGGACGCTGATGGGTCAAATCGGTGTATTAAATGATCAAAAAAGAAACAAGAAATTGTTCTTTAACTGGAAGCTGATGGGTCAAATCGGTGTATTAAATGATCAAAAAAGAAACAAGAAATTGTTCTTTTACTGGACGCTGATGGGTCAAATCGGTGTATTAAATGATCAAAAAGAAACAAGAAATTGTTCTTTAACTGGAAGCTGATGGGTCAAATCGGTGTATTAAATGATCAAAAAAGAAACAAGAAATTGTTCTTTTACTGGACGCTGATGTGTCAAATCGGTGTATTAAATGATCAAAAAAGAAACAAGAAATTGTTCTTTAACTGGAAGCTGATGGGTCAAATCGGTGTATTAAATGATCAAAAAGAAACAAGAAATTGTTCTTTTACTGGACGCTGATGGGTCAAATAGGTGTATTAAATGATCAAAAAAGAAACAAGAAATTGTTCTTTTACTGGACGCTGATGGGTCAAATCGGTGTATTAAATGATCAAAAAAGAAACAAGAAATTGTTCTTTAACTGGAAGCTGATGGGTCAAATCGGTGTATTAAATGATCAAAAAAGAAACAAGAAATTGTTCTTTTACTGGACGCTGATGGGTCAAATCGGTGTATTAAATGATCAAAAAAGAAACAAGAAATTGTTCTTTAACTGGACGTTGATGGGTCAAATCGGTGTATTAAATGATCAAAAAAGAAACAACAAATTGTTCTTTAACTGGACGCTGATGTGTCAAATCGGTGTATTAAATGATCAAAAAAGAAACAAGAAATTGTTCTTTTACTGGACGCTGATGTGTCAAATCGGTGTATTAAATGATCAAAAAAGAAACAAGAAATTGTTCTTTAACTGGAAGCTGATGGGTCAAATCGGTGTATTAAATGATCAAAAAGAAACAAGAAATTGTTCTTTTACTGGACGCTGATGGGTCAAATCGGTGTATTAAATGATCAAAAAAGAAACAAGAAATTGTTCTTTAACTGGACGTTGATGGGTCAAATCGGTGTATTAAATGATCAAAAAAGAAACAACAAATTGTTCTTTAACTGGACGGAGATGGGTCAAATCGGTGTATTAAATGATCAAAAAAGAAACAAGAAATTGTTCTTTTACTGGACGCTGATGTGTCAAATCGGTGTATTAAATGATCAAAAAAGAAACAAGAAATTGTTCTTTAACTGGAAGCTGATGGGTCAAATCGGTGTATTAAATGATCAAAAAGAAACAAGAAATTGTTCTTTTACTGGACGCTGATGGGTCAAATCGGTGTATTAAATGATCAAAAAAGAAACAACAAATTGTTCTTTAACTGGACGTTGATGGGTCAAATCGGTGTATTAAATGATCAAAAAAGAAACAACAAATTGTTCTTTAACTGGACGGAGATGGGTCAAATCGGTGTATTAAATGATCAAAAAAGAAACAAGAAATTGTTCTTTTACTGGACGCTGATGGGTCAAATCGGTGTATTAAATGATCAAAAAAGAAACAAGAAATTGTTCTTTAACTGGACGTTGATGGGTCAAATCGGTGTATTAAATAATCAAAAAAGAAACAACAAATTGTTCTTTAACTGGACGGAGATGGGTCAAATCGGTGTATTAAATGATCAAAAAAGAAACAACAAATTGTTCTTTAACTGGACGGAGATGGGTCAAATCGGTGTATTAAATGATCAAAAAAGAAACAACAAATTGTTCTTTAACTGGACGGAGATGGGTCAAATCGGTGTATTAAATGATCAAAAAAGAAACAACAAATTGTTCTTTAACTGGACGGAGATGGGTCAAATCGGTGTATTAAATGATCAAAAAAGAAACAAGAAGTTGTTCTTTAACTGGACGCTGATGGGTCAAATCAGTGTATTAAATGATCAAAAAGAAACAAGAAATTGTTCTTTAACTGGACGCTGATGGGTCAAATCGGTGTATTAAATGATCAAAAAAGAAACTAGAAATTGTTCTTTAACTGGACGGAGATGGGTCAAATCGGTGTATTAAATGACCAAAAAAGAAACAAGAAGTTGTTCTTTAACTGGACGCTGATGGGTCAAATCGGTGTATTAAACGATCAAAAAAGAAACAAGATATTGTTCTTTAACTGGACGCTGATGGGTCAAATCGGTGTATTAAATGATCAAAAAATAAATTAGTAATTGTTCTTTAACTGGACGCTGATGGGTCAAATCGGTGAATTAAATGATCAAAAAAGAAACAAGAAATTGTTCTTTTACTGGACGCTGATGGGTTAAATCGGTGTATTAAATGATCAAAAAAGAAAAAAGAAATTGTTCTTTTACTGGACGCTGATGGGTTAAATCGGTGTATTAAATGGTCGAAAAAGAAACACGTGGGACTTTCGTGGTTTCATCCCTGTGTGCAATAAAAACCAATAAATTTGATTTATTGGCTAACACATACATAAAAAAACGTCATCTTGTTTGATAAAATATTCATTGTCATCTTAGCAGCTTTGAATTCAAATTCGCAAGCAAAAAATCTGAAATGCTAGTTAAGCTAAAACACTTGTCACCGACAAGACATATTGAAGGCAAGATGGACGTAGGAAAGAAACGCATAACCTCCCTAACGAGCCACTGTAAATGGTTGAAAGAACAGGGATTAGGAGAGATAACGAAAAGAGAAAATTTAATAAGTGTTGCAAAGAACAATAGAACAATAGTATAGAACCATGATTGCCAACGCCCTTAAGAGCATGGCACGTAAGAAAAGGCTTTTCAGATACATTCCAATTCTTTATCTGTACCTCAATATGGCAACTCTGTTAGTAAAGGCAGTCAGACTATTGATATCAAAGTTGAATCATTGAGCTAAAAATAGCTAAATAAGATCAAATTTACGAAAAGCTTCAAAGGACAGTAAATTGCGGAGAGCCATGATCGCCCATGTTGTGAAGGCACACTGAAGAAGAATACTTCTTGTCAGACATACGCTCTGTGGGATTTCTGCGGTTTCTGTTGCATGTAGTTTTATACAGGGTAGTGTTCCACGCCCAACCAGTTTTGATGTCAAAGATTTATCCTTCCTAAGCAGGTTGCCAAACGAAAGAGCACAGTCTACGTAGATTTTTAAACTGGAGAAAAAAAAGACGCATTGGACATTTTCTGTGTGTTTTTAATTTAAATTAAATCTCCCGTTGGAAGCCTGAAGAGCGGGAGCGAAACCGATTGCTTCGCCCGTTTTTAATATGACTGGTAATATCAAGCTTCACATTTTTATTTCTGTGATAACATTTTGTACCAACATATATATATATATTATATATATATATATATATATATATATATATATATATATATATATATATATATATATATATATATATATATGTATATGAATTTAATTTTTTATTTTATCGATGTATTGCGTAAGGGGCGGGTAGTTTCAACTACATCCAACATAAACGATTTTTAGTGTATTCTTATTGACCTCTACCTATCTCGGGAGATGAGCGCTACATGCCTAGTCAGGAGTTATGGAATGATGATCCCCCTCTAGGCGTTGGCTGAAGAATACAAAACAAGAATAGACCAAAACATTTTGCTACTGGCGCGACTGGAAGCGTTGCCGGAATTTGACGTAGTGCGACATTAATCTGCCTTTGTTGCTCCAGTCATGGTTTGTGTCCGGTTTATGTCTTAAATTTCTTACTCAAATGTCTTAAATTTCTTACTAGATGAATTTAAGCGCATTTATTTTTAGATAAACATAACAGTGACTGAGAGAACTCGATTCGATTTACCGAAGGGTCTTGCATTATTAGTCGTAATAGTCACTGTTTAAAAACCCACACTTCCTAAGAGAGCTCAACCGAAATCAATTTTTTAGGAGCATATATATTGTGATCCACAGGAAGCCTGCTCATCAGTGTGGCTAGACGTCCGGTTGATATATATATATACACACATATATATATATATATATATATATATATATATATATATATATATGGCGAAAAAACATTTTAAATCAGTTAATTTATAATTCATTGAGCTCTGATAGCTTAGAATAGGTTAAGAAAATGAAATAAATATATATGTATATATATTAATGCATGTTTCATTAAATAATATAGACAAGTTTTGTCTATTTATTTTAAGTAAGTTCCTTTCGTATTGTCTGATAAGCTTAATCACATTATCGTTGAAAGACGAAAGGAAAACACCATATTGGCACATGTTTGAATCCAATATAAAAGTTCGGCTTACATAAGCCATTATCAAAGATGACAATTTTAATAAATCAAACAACACATATACGAAACCACAATAATGGCCCGCCGTTGCTGTTTGAATAAGTTCAAAGTAACGACAAACTCTTATTTACGAACCAAAGAAGCGAAAAACGCGTCGTAGCTCGTGACGTCACACATGACCACGCGAGAGTGAAAACGTGAAGTATTAAGTATGGGAATTCATTGGTATAAACCAATGGCTTCTGCTATAGATTATAGGCATTTAAGAATGTTTGTTGAGATTTCATAGTTTATTTTGTTCAGGTTAGGTTTCTACCGTTTTATGTATATAGCTTCAAGAATTTTTAATTTTTGTTTATTATTTTCATGTTTAAGTATTCAAACAAGGATTTTCCGGAATTGAGTACGCGGACAGGCATGTTGTTTTAAATGTCTAAAAATGTTAGTTATCAGTTAAATGTAGAGTTAAGCGTCTTGAAAACGAGTTTGTGGTGTGACTAACATAAATATTATTTAATCCATTGGAGATACATACACAATCTATACATATGTATATATATTCGTTGTCTGAGTTCAGTGTGTTATGTGGTGTATCAAATATATTTTCGTTTATTACATGCCAAAGTTTATTCCATATCTCCGTTTCCATTAATTCTTCTATATTATTAATATTATTAATATACCATTTAAATATCATATGACAATCTGTAGTATTCAGGTGTACTGTTTCTTTAAGGTATGACAATAGTGGATAAAATTATTGACATCATAGTAATTTGGGGATATTCAATGCAGATTGATAATTGAAGAAGTTCATACTGCCTAAAATTAGTTGGGCGACTATCTGTTTTGGCATATGATACTTTATAAGTATAATTACCAGCATTCGATATTTTTCTGGAGAACTTGGGACATTAAAAGAGATTTTATTTAGTGCAATACATAATCTTCCAGGATGTTCCATTCTTTAATTCAACCATTTCAAAAATTGACACCTAGGGCACCCCAGGATATTTCCACTGTTGTCGTATTAGCCTTATTGAGTAGCTGTTCAAAATGTTACAAGAAAGTCCCATTCAGCATTTTCTCAGGAACAGTCACTTCATAGATCAGGCTGTTTTCCTGAAAGATTTAATCTTAACTGCTATGAGTCAAGAATCAATTATCTTCTACCCTCGTTACAGTCATCACCAACACCTTCTACCACCGACTCTTCCATTCATATTACACACCCACGGGCAGTGCATACTACACCCGAAAATTTCAACCGTGTGGTGCCAAAGCCTGACTGGGGGCCTCGGGCAATTCTTATCTTAACAACATTTGCAATTTTTACATCTACATTTACATACATTACAAATTAAATTAAGCAAAACTTACTATTAAATGATGAAACATTTTCACAGATTTTGACGTCATTCTGTTTTTTTTTTACCTACAACCATGAATTTGTTTTGCGTATGCTAAGTCTTGAAAAAACACTACACAAAATTCACTATTTTTTCTCTGTAATGTTGAATGTGTTAAAATTATTCAACTTTTAAGAAGAAAAATCTTCAGTTGATGTTAAAAATTGTTGCAGAATATTGTTGATTTAATTAAGTTGAAATTATTTATTATGACATGTCTGTAATTTGTATTTAGATACAATGTATTCATTTAAAATGTTTCTAGTTGATTTGTCCACCTATATTGCATATGATCCATTATTGTACATAATTAAAATAAAATTTGCTTTTTAAAATTGTACTTAGTTAAAATGAAATTTCTATTTTATATGGCATAATAGCTTATGAAAATAGAGATTAGAATTGGGTGGGTGTCCCATATCATAGATTCTGGGAAAGCACAAGACATTTGCACCAGTGCTGTACAAACCTCATTCATTTCTTCTGTGAAACCTATATACTATGAGCAGCTCTCTATCCTTGTATTGGGTTATATTTACTAAAAAAATGAAAAATTCTCTGCTAGGTCTATTTTTCAAAATATAACAAATAGTAAAACATAGTATAAAGAATCTCTTGTCTAAGGAGCGTTAAGTAACACTTTGTATATATACATTTTGGACTAAAACTGTGTTTAACAAAATAAAGAAAACATTATATACTGTATTGTATGCCTCTAGATTTGTCGTTATCTATACAAATATAAAGGGCAATTCTCTGTATGTGTGTGTGTTCAGCTGAAACAAAATAACTAAAATAATTAACAACAAAATAAATACAGGCACAATGTCAGCCAACCTAACCTTTTGCAAAGGTATCGTATGATTTGGATTTTTGAAGATATTTCAAAATTAAAAATATTAAATAATTGCACTAGAATGCAATTTAGCCAAGTAAGTGTTTGAAAAATTCTCAGAATTATAAAATAAAACCAAACGGTAATAATTATTATTCACGTTCATTTTCACTTTTTAATTGTGTTGATAATTTTGAAAAGCTATATGTATTTTCTAAAATTTCTATTCTCTTGAATTTATTTCCATATCTATAGTAAACTTTAAAATATGAATATTAAAACCACAAAATGAATTTGAAAGAAGAAGAATATTAGATAATTATTTGAAAAAAAATTATTTATTCAAATATTCAAAAAAAATTCTAAAAACACAACAATAAATTCCTGTAGATATTTTGGTGGGGAGGAAGCAATAGAATCAGATATTCTACAAACATATAAATCATAATTTTTGATATTTTTAATTATGTACTTTTAATAAAAGGTTTACTTTAAATGCATTTTGTTTTATGTTTATGTTGTAGGGATATTATTATTAGGAATAAATTAAAAATAAAACAATAATAATAATAATGAAAATTTTAAATAAAATAAAATAAAAGAATAACATTTAAACTTTGGGTAAAATAAATTTAATAAATATTAAAATTATACCAAGCATGCAACTAAAAGCATGCTGGAAATACGGACATCCTGCCAAAAGTCGTTAGATACAATCTCTTCACCAGGGACAATCAGGCAGTTAGCACATGTGTAATTGCTCTCTATGTTATAGATTGTAATTATACTGAGAAAACTTTTTAATGTAAAAGACACACAAAATATATAAATAGAATGAAATTAACATACAATTCATCATGCTTTTTCAGATATTGTATAAGTTTATAGCTTACTTTCTACAACTATGATGTATGAGAATGCACACAGTGTCCTTATATTTGGATTTAGAACAATAAAAAAGTTATAACAATACATCAACCACTAAAATTCATCCATTTTTTAGCAATCACTTCAATTTTGTTCATTCATTTAAAAGCAAGAAATGTCTATGAAAAAAAAATCATCATATGTTAAAAGCCAGGAGGAAAAATCAAAAATGATCAGAAGAATCTGAGGACATTCAACAGGCCAGTTTACTTGCTAACAGGAATCAAACTGCTTCTGCAAGACAACTTCAAACTGCATATACTCAACAGGCCCGTTTGCTTGGTAATAGGAATGAAATTGATGCTTCAAGAGAACAAGAACAACAAGACAGCAAATTAGGAAAAATGCTGATTGAACATACCACTCCATAATCCAGGCTCATGCAAGATTTTCAAGAAATGTTAATTGGCTTATGCAAGCTTTTTCTTACGATCTTCAGAAAGATTACAAGAGTGATACCTTAGTAATAATTGAGGAAATTAAGAAGATTTGTGAACATTGAGGAGAGAGGAAGTTACCTGCAGAATCACTTGGTCTATATTGCTTAGGAGGCAAATTCAATTTACCAACAATACGACATCCTCCAGATTTGTTCAAGGATCTATTACTGCAGAGTATTCTAGCACTAAAACACTTCAAAAGAAAGCTTCTGAAATACAATTCTGCTTTTCAGATGAGATCTTTTGGAGCAGATAGGAATATGGCAGACTTTGAATTCTTAACAAGATATAAAATCCAGAGGCAGTGTTATCATTTGAGGGGGGATCTTCTTTCATTACCCAACGAATCCCATAAATTTGTGCAGATATGTTTTATGGGTTGTAATCAAACAGAAGCGCAACAAAGATGCACACATATTTACAGTGGATTGGAATTGGATTTACAGGAACCATTTCTCCAACACCATAAATATGTTGGTGTTTTTAAATATACTCTAGAGCATTAATGCTGATAAAGAAAGAAAGTCGTCATCAGAGCAGATAAACGTCCAGCTGTAGAACATGAAAGGAAATACAATGCACCTGTCATAGAAGAAATTGCAATTCTAATGGTGAATAAACAGCATGAACACCGTGACATTATTTTGAAACTAAGAAGCAGGCATTTGCAGTGTATTTCTGAAACTCGTAGTGCCTATGATTCCCTCCAATATCCATTCTTATTCTGGAATGTCTGAGAAGGATATAATTTTCATCTATGGCAAAAGAGAAACTAGACAATAGGTTGCAAAAACTTCTATTCTTTTCATTTCATGGTACAGGATAATTTTAATCAAGTCTTATATTTGAATGAATTAAGTAGCCAATTAATCAGAGATATGTATGCAAAAATAAAAGAAAGAAACGTTGGGCTTTATACGAAGAAATAAAAAAAAAATTAAGAGTAGATGATTACATACACCTTCATGATTCCGTGCATTCTAATGGTGACTACAAGAATATTGGAGAGCAAATCATCTTGCTTTGAAGGTATACATGAGGCCCCAATATATGTACCAACAAACTCAGAATGCAATGGTTTATATTAGAAAGTTATATTGTATTAGAAAATGATTCCTTACATTTACCTGTTATCCAAAGTGGCCTGACATTTCAAACAAACATTTTCAAAATCAAAAAGCCAACGATTGCTAAGATATAATTGTTCGAGTGTTCCATGAAAAGCAAAAAAAAGTCTTCTGGTTTCTCAAAGAAGGAAGAATCTTCAGTGAGGTTAATGCCTGGATGACAGTGATTGAATTGCAAAAAAGAGGACTTCCTCACTCTGACACACTGATTTGGTGCAAACTAAAACCAAGACGTGAAGATATTGATAAAAGAAGATATTGATTTCAGTTAAGCTGCCTGATAAAGATGATGATCCAGAGCTCCTTTGAAAGCATTAAGACTCAACTGATTCATGGTCCATCAATCCAGATTCACCGTGTATGCAAGATAAAAAAATGCTTTGAAATATATCAAAATATTCATCTCCAGGAAACAAAGATTGACAATGATGGCTATCCTTGTTACCACAGACGTAAACCAGAAAAAAGAGGCAAATAAGAAATTTTGAGAGTTCGAGGACAGGAAATTACTTTGGATAATAAATGGGTAGTGCCATAATATAAACTGTTATGTAAAATTCTAAAGGCACACATTGATGTGGAGTACGGCAGCTCTGTGAAAGCCATGAAATACATCACAGAATATGTCAGCAAAGGTAGAGACATGGCTATTTTGCTACTTATGATGAAAGGGAGCAAGATGTTGTTTGTAGTTATGGTTCACATCCTGTGAGATTGATCAGCCTCATCTTCTCTGGGATCATATCAAAAAACAATGTCTGAGGACTTCCTGAATCAAGTCAGACTACAAAAGGAAAATATTGAATTATGTTCAGAAATTTATAACCAATCACTCAGTAATCTTTCCTGTTGAGTCCAGGCTCTTAAGAATACCTTGTGAAATTGTGGAATGCCAGACCCTGATGAAAGAATAGAGTTAAACCATGAAATATACCGAGAGGCCAATTTGAATCAGTTCATCATTGAAAATGAAACTTGACTGGTGGATGAGCAAAATAATTTTTACTACTGTATCTTAAACAGGATTGAAAATGATAAAGGATTAAAATTATTTATTGAACTCCAAGTGGTACTGATAAAACTTTGCTAATAAACCTGCTGCTTGCAAAAGTTTGCAAGAAAAGAAAAATATGGTCCTTGTAGGGGCATCACTGAAATAGCAACAATACTTCTCGATGGAGGGAGAATTGCACACTCCATGTTTTAGCTTCCCCTAAATCTTGTACTAAAACATTTTTAAAAAATTCATCAAAGGCCAATCTCCTCCAAACCTGTAAACGGATCATTTGAGATGAAGCAAACATCGGCCACAAACGAGCAATCGAATCCTCAGATCAGACAGTGCAGGAGTGACTTTGGTTTTTACTGGTGACTTCATACAAACCCTTCCTGTTATTATTTGAGAAACTAGAGTGGATCAGATCAATGCCTGCCTGAAATAAATCTTACCTCTGGTATAACATTCAGAAATTGAGCCTTACAATTGATATACAAGTGCATTTAAATATTGATAATGGTGATAATGAATTTGCCACCTGGCTTCTAAATCTGAAGAATAGACCTCTGGAAAAGGATTCTCATAACCAAATTCAGTTACCCATTCAAACAGAAAGAGGTCTGATTGCCAGAGTCTTTCCAGATGTTCATAAGAAATGGCTCCAGGATCGAGCAATTTTAGCTGTCCCCACCAATGTTCCTGTAAAAGAAATGAACATAATTCTTCAGAATATAATATCTAGAGAGGAAAGATCCTATAAGTCAGTTGATAATATCAGTTCTTGGAACCAAATTATCAACCATCCAGCTGAGTTACTCAATAGTTTTGAATCAACAGGCAGCGCTCCACACAATCTTTTACGGAAGATTGGGGCATCAGTCATACTGTTTCGTAAACTTGATCCACAGAAACTATGTAATGTCATAAGACTTACCATCAAAAGCATGATGCTCCATGTTTTGGAATTATGCCAGCAAAATATGCTGGAGTTAATTGTTTCATCCCCTGAAAACCTATGAGACCAACTGACTTGCCATTCGATTTATATCTTTACAGCAAATAAAGTTTTAAATATTTCCTTTTTATAATCATGATCTACAGTACTTAATTGATAGTAATCTGAAGTGGGACAGTATTCTTTACCAGCACTGGAAATTTTATTAGCATTGATCTATTTTATTTTTAAATTGGAATTTTTTATAACTTTTTATAATTGAATCTGAGTAAGAAGAGTTAACGTCACTGCAATATTTAATGGTAAGTAAATATTTCACTCATCATGTTCAAATATAATTTTACTCTTATGCTGATAATATATTCCAAGAGCGGCTTGAGTAGAGGGAAATATTAAAATCATATAATTTATAAAACTGGTATGAATTTCATACACATTATATTTATTTTATTAAATATTGGAATGTCAACCTAAGAATTATTTTCTGATTTAAAAAAATATTAAGATTTGACCATTGCTCAATTCTCTACAACCGACTGGAATGCCAATCCGCAATCTCATTCTGAAAAAAAAAACAATATTCAGTCAGGTGTTGCTGAATTACTTTTTGTTAATAAAACTTTTACTAAATTATTTAAATTAATTTCCTAAAAGATATTTATGCTTCAGAAAATATATATATCAGATTATATTTTAAAAAATACTTCCTTGTTGAATTGTTTGAGTGGGATCTGTTTGTTATATTAATTTAACATATATAGGACTGTTTTTACCATTTAATTGGAATTATTTGTGTTTTTTTAAATTAGATTTTAAAAATGCGTTCAAAATCAAACATGCTGAGGAGGGGAGCATAAATATTTTACTAAACTATTTAATTTAATTTTCTAAAAATTATTTAGGCTTTCAAAAATATTCTGTTTGTTGAATTATTTTTATTATTAATAAAAATTTTACTGAATTTAAATTTTCCAAAAATATTTATGCTTTCAAAAAAATTTATATATTAATATTATATATACATTTTTCTATTGGAGACAGGACATGCAAGATGGTTTACAACTTTATATATATTTATAGAGATTTATTTTTAAATTAACAATATTTTTATCCTCAAATCAATCTCTGTATTTACTTTTTTACTTTACTGGCAAAAAACAATTTAAGTGTAAAATACTTTTTTTAAAAGCAATATGAAACCAAATAAATTATTTTAAATGAAGTAATTATTTTATGATTTAAAGAAAAATAATTACTGGTGTTAATTTGATAAAATACATAAACAATATTATACTTTAATAAATCGTGGAATTTTCATCTTATAATTATTTTCTGTTTAAAAAAAAATTTTTCTGAGTCTTTGCAATGGCATGAGATTGAATATCAAGACAATGAATCAACATCTTATTGAATTATGACATAGCAATGAAAACTAAGATTAAGTTATTTCTTCCAAGCCATACTGGGAATCCCCACTAGTAAAGCAATATTTCTTTTGAGTCTTCATGCTCTAGAAAAATAAATGGTGTTCCAATAATTTGGAACAATTTAATGTGAATTAAGTTTAAGTGTCTAATGATTTTTTTCTTTTTCTTTCAGATTTGGTGGACATTTGGGTAATATTATTTTTCACCCATAATTGCCATGACTTAAATAACATGTTTCAATAGGGAAATAAATAATTTTTTGCTAATAACACTTATTTATTTACTGCTGACTTTGATCCATCTTAATGAAACACCCTTTAATTTTTAATAGATTTCTGCATTAAAAGATACGTGTCTTATTTTCTGGAACTGGTTTTACATGCGTTTCTTCATTGCTGATAATAACTAATGATAAAACTTGGTTTTTATTGTAACCACATCACAAAATATTTCAAAACTTTCCTCTTGAAGATAAAATGAAGCCAATTTCTTTGTCACCCAGTATTTGTTTTTGAATTTAATCAAGATGAATCAATCTTATTACAATGGAAATTATGTCACTTTCTGTTTTTTTTAAGAATTTTAGCGATTACTATTTTAACCTTTGCTATTTTGATCATGAGTTTTACCCTGTAAGGTCTTCGTCTTTGTTTGAGCGTTCCCATATGGATTATTGTTAATAAGCTTTCAATTATTTCGGTAAGAATTAGAATCTTTACAACAATCACTATGGTAGTATATTCACAAATTACATTTAGTCTTCTCATGAATAAAATTGTTATGAAATTGATGAAATATACTTATATTAGAAAGTTATATTATATTAGAAAATGATTCCTTACATTTACCTGTTATCCAAAGTGGCCTGATGAAATACACTTACTTGTACTGTAACCTTTATTAATTCTTTGATAACATTTAGACTAGTGCATTGTCGTAACGTTTTGAAATTACATTTTTTTATTATGCATATTTTGATTGCTGCAGGATTTATACATATTATTTTCCAATTTTTTATTTTATGAATATTTTTCTTTTGGTTTCTTCCTTTCTTTCCTTCATTCATTCTTTCTTTTTATTCCTTCTTTTTTTAGTAATTCTTTCTTTCCTTCCTTCTTTCCTGCTCTCTTTTTTTATTCTTTCTTTAATAATTCCCTCTTTTCTTTTCATTATTTTTTCTTTCATTTTTCTTTCTTTATTTCTTTCTTTCTGCACTACATTCTTATTTTTTATTTTCATTCATTTTGTCGTATCTTTTCCACTTGGATATTTATTTTTACTTCATATTTCATTTATTTATATCAAAATCAGATCATTTACTGTGAATTAATCTCATTGAAAAAACAATTTAGATATTATTGGGAGAGCTGACGTGTCATCATCATCATCATCATCATCATCATCATCATCATGACTATCACCAGCAGCAGCATCATAGCCATCATCATCATCATCATGACCCTGACCATCATCATCATCATAATCATCATCATGACCATGACTATCACCATCATAGCCATCATCATCATCATGACCCTGACCACCATCATCATCATTATCATCATCATCATCATCATCATGACCATGACTATCATCAGCAGCAGCATCATAGCCATCATCATCATTATGACCATCATCATAATCATCATGACAATGACCATCATCATCAACAGCATCATGACTATGACCGTGTGTGTTTTTATGGCTGCCGCACAGATGAGAAACTGCTTACTTTCTTCTGCATATATGGGTTGAAAGCCGGTTGGATTCTTCATTCATGTCTAGCATTTTGTCAGCAATTATACTTAGCAGAGCCCAGCTGACTTCAGACCAAATGACAGCCATTATCCTCAAACCTGATGGCCGTTGATTCCACTGGAGAAACCCGCCACTCTAGTCTGTTACTTCAGTTTAGGAAGTTCTCTACACAACGATGATGTACTATCAGCCCAGTGGCTCCATACATAGTTATGAAGACCAATATCTAAAACTGTGTTAGATGCCTGTTGACCCTATAAAAAGATTCTCCTGACACTATATACGTCATCGTGTCTTTAGACAGAAATTAAAAATCGGAGCAAATGGGCAACAGTTTATGTGATTTATGAACGTTTATTTCTACTTTTTTATGGACATCTGGCTCTCTACAATTTCCTATCATTTGTAGAACCATGTAGTATTTACAGGTTCTTTACTTTATCACCCAGTCCACGGCAGTTGAAATTTCTAAGACACAGATTGAGAAAATAGGTCTTGTGAATTTGACACTCACAGGGCATACTGAAGGCAAGAGGAAGAGTAGAAAACAGTGAGTGTCCTACCTAACGATTTTGTGTAAATGGTTGATCAAACAGGATTTGTGTCGAGTAGTGAAAAACAATATAGAGAAGAAGCCGCAAACGTTTTCGATTTTAATGTGGATTTTTTTATATATTTCATTTTAGACCCCGAACCATGCTAATCGCTTGGTTATGAAATTAAGGAATTTCACGATTTTATTTGAATTGATTTTTATAAAACATTTCCTAGCTGGTTTACACAATATAGCAACACCATTGTTAGGTTTTCCTTATTCTGTCTTGGTTTTGGTTTGGTTTGGCATATCAACTTGAATGCTGACAAAATTTTTATTGCTGGTAATATTTTTTTCCAAAAATATATTGTATATATATATATATATATATATATATATATATATATATATATATATATATATATATATATATAAGTTAAAAATAAGTTTTAATATCATCAGTACATTTTTGTAAAAAGATTATTACCAGCAATTAATTTTTGAAGAAAAATTATTACCAGTAATAAGTTATTACTAGCAATACATTTTTCAAGAAAGAAATACTATATATATATATATATATATATATATATATATATATATTGTTATAGTGGAACAACCCTGGCACACCCTTAACATGGAAAATTCTTCAAAGATAAAGAAAAATCTGCCATAATCAAGGAAAGTGTTAAATGCACCTCTCTTCATTTCAGTTCGAACCATGATAGGTTGTCATGTGGACATGGTTAGTCGGGTCCTGAGGAATCTTTAGCCCAAGAAGAAACGATCAGATTGTGGGACCTCCAAGACTGAGACAGCTACAGATTTAACGAACTGTTGTGGTGGGATCCACCTAATCTGCATAGGTGACTACCAACTATATAAATAATGGTTGGTACCGGAAGACGGGGAGGAGGAATCACGAGATCCAACTAGAGACTCTGATCGACTGCGACTAGTCAACACTTTCTCCAGGAACGTCTTCCCAGAAATATACAGAAATAGTATATGTACTTATTGTGTACACTTTCTTGTTATAATACATTCTTGTTCTAAGTACATTTTGTGTTGCATTATTATTCCATGCATTAGGCGAGATTCAATAATGAGTCAAGACTCAACAATGGCGACGAAGTAGAACGAACCATACGTCAAGTTTCAACAATGGCAAAGAAGTATAATGAACCATACGGAAAGAAGAAAGAATTAATAGTGAGTGTTTTCAACAATTGGGACAAGTCATTGAAGAACCCAGGCTGAAAAAAAAAAAAAAAAAAACTATTAATTCAAAGTCCAACGTTAACGTAACGACGAAGGATTCTGAACTTCTGGATATGTAAAACTCGTTAAAAGACGACTAAGCATAAAGGAACGTTCACTCAGAAAAATTGAAAGGTGTCGTAAACGAATAACGGTAATTTTAAATTAAAAAATTATCTACAACGAGACACCCGCTAAAAAGAAAAATTGGCCGACTACAAAATCATGCATGGATTAAAAGGAGCACAAATACACCGTGTCGACTTTGAAAGGTAACAAACTTTAAAAAATTATTTTTTTAAAATTATTTGGTCAACAATATAGTGACGAATTACCTCTGATAAGAAAATCAGACGTTGTCATTGGAATACGCGAACAGAAGTCGAAAACGAAAAAAAAAAGTCCGACGCTCTCTGTTCACGAAAAAAAAATACCAAAGTTTATTAGCACGGGCGTGAATGTAAAAGCAAGACATAAAATAGAAAAGTAGTACGTTGTTTCGATTTTTTTGGTCAGCTTATATGATATTCGTGGTTACACAAATTAAAAGTATATTCCTTGTTGCATGAACACTATCAGCTAAAGATGGATGAACTATCCAAAGTCATATCTGAATTATTCAAATCCCAACAGATAGCACAGCAAAAATATCAAGAACAACAGATAGCACAGCAAAAATATCAAGAAAAAACACAGCAAGAACAACTGATAGCAATGCAGAAATATCAAGAACAACAGATAACACAGCAAAAATATCAAGAAAAAATACGGCAAGAACAACTGATAGCAATGCAAAATATGAAGAACGTCAAGAGGAAAGACTTTTGGAAATTCAAAAGTTAACACTGGAGAAATTAAACAACTATCAGGCAAATTAGGGAAATTCTTCATACTATAATAACACCATATTTAATTCGCTGGAAACATTCAACTATGTGCCAGACGAAGAAAAAACGTTTGAAGCGTACTTTAAATGATATGAAAATATTTTCTACACAGACTGTGAAAACTGGTCGAATTCAAGAAAAGTCAGTCTATTACTAAGAAAGCTAGGTACAGCAGAACATAGCAAATTTGTAGATTTTATTCTACCGAGAAAAACAACTGAATTGGAATTCTCGGAAACAGTGAAATTGCTAAAAGAGCTGTTTGGAGCAAATATGTCGCTTTGGCATAAGCGATGGTTATGCATGAATGTCTCGAAATCCGACGATCAGGATTACTTAACAAATGCATCTATAGTGAATAGACATTGTGACAATTTCAGATTGGCAGAGATTACGGTTGAAGAATTCAAATGCTTAATTTTTGCTCAAGGACTGGTATCCAGTAAGAGTGCCGAAATAAGACGTAGAGTTTTGTCTAAACTCGAATCTGAACAAGGCCTTACCCTGCAAAAGTTAGCAGAGGAGTGTCAACGGGCCGTAAAGTTAAAGAAAGAGTCGCAAAATATCGAAGAAGCTGGCATTGCTTATATTAAAAAAATAAAAAAGCAGTCAAAGTACCCATTAGAGAAAAATTGGAGAAAAAATTCAGCGTATTTTAATAATAGACAAGAAAATAAAAAGAACGAAAATAAAAAAGTCCCACCATATAATTGCAGACGTTGTAACAAAAGACATTGGGAGGTAAATTGCCCATATAGAAATAAGAAATGTTTCGTGTGCCAAAAGAATGGTCACAAAGGATCGTGTTGTAAAACGAAAAAATTCAAGAGCCGAATTAGACAAACAAATTCGAATATCAAATTAGATAGAGATTTGAGGAAATATGTGACGACTGAAATATTCAAAAAGAATATCAAATTTCAACTCGATTCGGGGTCAGATTTAACAATAATGAACGATAAAACATGGAAAATTTTAAAAAGGCCTACAATAATGAAGTCAACGAAACTCGCTCGAACGGTAACTGGAAAGCAATTTAACTTCGAAGGCGAGGTTGTACTTCCAATGAAATTGAATGGGATCGTTAAAAAAATAAAAGTTTTCATTCTGAGAAATGGAGAAAACTTGTTGGGTACAGATTTTATTGAAACATTCGAATTGTGGGATAAACCGTTAAACTCATTCTGCAGAAAAGTAGAAAGTAATACGCAATCAAGACAGGACATTAAAGAGGAATTAAAGAAAAAGTTTCCGGAAACCTTCACACCTGGTCTTGGAAGATGTAACAAGTTTGAAGCTAAATTTGAATTAAAAGAAAATACTATGCCTATATTTAAAAAGAAACGAAACGTGCCTTTCGCAAGTGTAGAGAAAGTTAACGAAGAACTTGATAGGTTGGAAAAAATGGGAATTATTTCAAAAGTAGAATCTAATTCATGGGCTGCGCCGATTGTGTGCATAAAAAAGAAATCAAACCAAATCAGAGTCTGCGTTGATTTTTCGACAGGGTTGAACTCTGTAATTAAGGACTACCATTACCCGTTACCGAGTCCTGAGGAGATTTTTAACAAGCTAAATGGCGGAGTGATTTTTTCAAAAATCGACTTATCAGATGCCTATCTCCAAATTCCCGTCGAAGAAGAATGTTCGAAGTTACTAGGGATAAACACGCATAGGGGTTTATTCAAGTACAACAGGCTTCCTTTTGGTATTAAAGTGGCACCAGCCATTTTTCAACAAGCCATGGATGTCATGTTGAATGACTTAGACTTTGCGTGTGCCTACTTAGATGATATTATAGTAAGGAGTGCAAACGTCGACGAACATCGAGAGCACCTCAATCAAGTATTTAAAAAGATTCAGGACTTTGGATTTAAAGTCAAAGTATCAAAGTGTGAATTTGGTTTGGAGGAAATTAAATATTTAGGTCACATAATCAACAAAAATGGCAGATTTCCAGATCCGGAAAGGTCCATTGCGATTAGAAACATGCCGACGCCCACTAACGTGGCGACGCTACAGAGTTTTCTGGGGCTCGCGAACTATTATCAAGCGTTCATTAAAGGAATGTACAATCTAAGAGCTCCGTTGAATGAACTACTGAAAAAAGACAAGGCATGGGAATGGACGGTAGAATGTCAAAAAGCCTTTGATGAAATTAAGAAAATGCTTACGTCCGACCTCTTTTTAACCCATTACAATCCTAAACTGGATATTGTGGTGGCAAGTGATGCTAATTCATACGGGGTAGGAGCATGTATTCAACACATGATGCCAGATGGTTCTAGAAAACCGATTGCGCATGCTTCGAGGGTATTACTCCCAGGAGAGCGAAGTTATTCACAGATAGAAAAGGAGGCGCTGAGTATCATTTTTGCCATAACAAAATTTCATAGATACATCTACGGCAGACATTTCAGGTTAGAAACGGACCATAAACCTCTGATCACTATTTTTGGGTCAAAGAAAGGGTTACCCGTTTACACGGCAAATCGACTGTTAAGATGGGGAACCATTCTTCTCAATTATGATTTCCACATAAAGTACCTATCATCCAAAAATATAATTCATGCGGATACCTTATCAAGACTCGTACCGAATAAAGATGAATGATTCGAAGAAACAATCATTGCAAATATCAGAGCAGATTATGAGGTGAAAAGCATGGTAAACAACATTGTAAGAGAGCTACCGGTTACATCAAAGGAAATCAAAAAAGAAGCTGAAAGCGATGATTTCCTTTTAGGAATAAAAAGTAAAATGGTAGCAAATGACCAAAAAGTTCAGGAGATCTATTCAATTTGTGACGGAATTCTATTATATGGTGAGAGAGTAGTAGTACCAAAAAAGTTTCAGAAAAGAATCCTACGGGACTTTCATATGGGTCACCCGGGGATTAATAGAACAAAAAGCTTAATGCGAAGCTTTGTATATTGGAAAGGAATGGATGTGGATATCGAAAACATGGTTCATCGATGTAAAGGGTGTGCGTTAGCAGCTAAGGCACCACCTATAGTACACAAACCATGGCCAAAGACGGATCATCCGTGGGAAAGATTACACATTGATTTCGCTGGTCCAGTAGAAGATTATTACTACTTAATAGTGGTAGATAGCTTTACAAAATGGCCGGAAGTACTACGCTGCAAAAAGCCTACGTCCAATACCACAACAACTTTTTTGCATGAACTATTTGCACGGTTAGGTGTGCCAGAGTGTATTGTGAGTGACAATGGTACACAATTCACTTCTGACGATTTTAAGGAATTTTGTGAGTTATATCAAATTAACCACATAACGACGCCGCCGTATCATCCGAGATCCAATGGACTCGCAGAAAGATTTGTAGATACGTTAAAGCGCGCTCTGAAGAAAGCCTCAGGAGTTCAACGGAAAAGGCGCTTCAGCAATTCCTACAAGTATACGGAATCACGCCTAACCAGAGAACACCATCAAACATGGCACCAGCTGAACTAATGTTCGCTAGGAAAGTGAAGTCAGTGTTTGACAAGCTTTTGCCAGGAAGAAATAGAATAAAGAACACTATGTATACAGCTAGGAAAAGATACACCCCCGGAGAGAAGGTCTTTTTCAAGTGCTATAGAAACAACATTGAGTTCTGGGAGCGAGGCATAGTGGACAAGAGAATCGGTGACCTGATTTACATAATAAAAGGGCCGAAGAATACTCATAAAAGGCACCAGAACCAACTCAAAAAATGCTACGTGCTAGAGCATGAAGAGAGTATACCGGATGAGTAGGAAGATCCCATTGATGTAATGTATGATACTTTTCAAGTAGAACCTCCGCAGAGTGCTCATGAACCGAGAAGATCCGGTAGGAAACGAAAGTTCACGGACCCATTGGACGTGAATCCAAAAGATATTGAAAAAAACAAACAAACAGATATATATATGAACTATGCAAAGGGGATCTACAAAGAAATAACCATAATCATCATCCCATATAGAAGCCAGTTTGAAATCCAAAAGGATTCCAAGGCTTGGGAGGGGGGTGTTGTGGTGGGATCCACCTAATCTGCATAGGTGACTACCAACTATATAAATAATGGTTGGTACCGGAAGACGGGGAGGAGGAATCACGAGATCCAACTGGAGACTCTGATCGACTGCGACTAGTCAACACTTTCTCCATGAACGTCTTCCCAGAAATTTACAGAAATACTATATGTACTTATTGTGTACACTTTCTTGTTATAATACATTCTTGTTCTAAGTACATTTTGTGTTGCATTATTATTCCATGCATTAGGCGAGATTCAATAATGAGTCAAGACTCAACACGAACATTATCCGAAAATCACGTGCGAAACCCGGACCAACAAACAAAGCCATTTTCACCGCCGTTGGAATTCCTCATGTACCGAAAACCACCAGAAATTAATAGCCCGTCACTGAAATTTGAGGCTTCAATGGGTCAGGAAGTACATGACGTTAGACATGAGATGTTCAGTTCACTGAGGGATCTCTCGCCAATGAATAAAAAGCTACAGAGGAGAGGAATTTGCTGAGATCCAAGATTAGCCACATCTTGAAGAGTTTAGTAGAAGAATAAAACTATTTAAAAAAAAAGCGATTAAAATAATTTGTTTCAAAGTTTTTCTTTTTTTATCTTTTTACTAATGATCCCCTATTGGAAGGCGCATGTGACTGTCAAGGTTGAGGGCTAATGAATGGGATGTGTGATATGAAAATATGAAGGGAAGTTTATCAGCATATGTAAGATAGATAACAAATGACCATAGATATTCCGATGTTAACATTCTACGCTTCGGGGAAGTAACCACGCGGGAGTCTGTTTTACAAATATTCTCTCTGCCTCGAACGATTTCTAGCTGTAAATTTGACACCTAGCCTGAAATGGAATGCGTATATTCTTGCCATCGCAAAAGATGCTGGATGAAGTGATCTGTTCAATGCAGGTCTAGGAAGTATCAAACTCCTGCTATGCTCTCTCTTTGCCATAGTCGGACCCGAACAATAAAGGAGTGTTGCTGCCATATATGTATTAGTTCTGCCAAATCCTCACCGTCCTGACTTACATTCCCTAGTGCTACCATCTCGCACCGTCACACCTAGGAGCCGCCCTGCCGTGTTCACGGTGGCAAAATCATTCAAACGGCTTCTTTCCAAGAATTGTTATTATCGGAACAAACTCCTGACAGAATGCTTCCATTTTCAGGGTCAAAATATATCTATAATACACATACTCATAATACTCTCTTACTCATAATACTCTTAGTCATAATACACTCTTACTCATAACATTCTCTTACTCATATTATCCTTTCTCATAATACTCGTTCACTCATAATATCTTATTCATAATACTTTCTTACTCATAAGACTCTTTTACTCATAATATCCTTACTCATAATACTCACTAACTCTTAATTTATTACACATAATACTCTCTTACTCATAATATTCTTACTCATAATACTTACTCATAATACCCTGTTACTCATAATACCCTTACTCATAATACCGATTTACTCATAAGTCTCTCTTACTCATAATACTCTTACTTATAATAACCTTACTCATAATACTTCTAATACACTTACTCATAATAGTCTCTTTCTCATAATACTCTTAACCATAATACCCTCTTACTCATAATATCCTTACTCATAATATCCTTACTCGTAATACTCACTTACTTATAATATCTTACACATAATACTCACTTACTCATCCATAATACCCTTACTCATATTACTCTTACTCATAATACTCACTTACCAATAATACTCTCTTACTCATAATGTTCTTACTCGTAATACTCACTTACTCATAATACTCTCTTACTCATAATACTCTCTTATAATACTTACTCATACTATCTTACTCATAATACTCTTATAATACTCTCTCACTTATAATACTCTTACTCATAATACCTTTT
Source organism: Acanthosepion esculentum (assembly GCA_964036315.1). NCBI lineage: Eukaryota > Metazoa > Mollusca > Cephalopoda > Sepiida > Sepiidae > Acanthosepion > Acanthosepion esculentum. Next base: position 16,146,017 of record OZ038495.1, on the reverse strand, counting down.
CATTTCTCTCTTCTCTCTGCCTTACAACTTCATTCAGTAATTCTCTAGCTTGAGTGACCTTTGGGCCTTGTATTAGGTGAACTAACAGTAACCCCTCCCTTCTTTAAAAATCATCAGAAACAAATAAAGAGTATTATATAGTATCTAATCTCTTATATAGCAGTGTGTGATTTCTTCTAGTCCTGGGTATGACGATAAACTACCCCCGAGCAGGAAGGCCTCTGATTGGGATATTGTAGGTTTTGCGAAGCGTGGGTCCTAGCTATAAGTAAATAATGAAACCCCAAACAAAAACAAAACATTATGAAAGCATAAAAATACATATTTATAGTAAAATAGCAGAAATACATATTTATAATAAAGTGGCCATCATTGCATTTGATCTATATTTGAATTCTTACATTTGCGTTCAAAATATTTAGATTTCGGTATTAAATAACCCATAGAGATGTTGATATGCCGCTAAACGAAATCAACTGAACAACCATCACGAAGAACTCTTTCATTATATTAATCCATCTAATATCCTACAATTTTTTTTTAAAGAAGCCAAACCCTATTCCAAAATATAACTTCAACTAAGCTACAACATAAAACACCCATATCACCGCCTCTAGTAATTATGTCCACGCAAACCTGTATATGCACAAATCCTGAGTATCATCTACCATGTACTCACTTGTGAAAGCAGAATAACATAACGCTTTTTTATTCCTTCAACGTTTCCAAGATGAACAAAAGACTTGATTCCTCAGAGATGTGCTAATCTTGAAGAATTTTTTGTGGGTAGATTATGCCAGAAATGAGGAAGTTCTAAGGAAAATAGGAACTAAAAATACCTACTGACAAGAAACAGAAAAAAAACCTGGCTGAAATTCATGGGTCGCATAATGAGAAAAGAAGGCTTGGAAAATTTGATATCCACTGGGCGTATCGAAAGCAATACAATGGGAAGATTATGTGTAAATTGAGAACTATTTAAGAAAAATATGAACTACAAAGCATTTGCTAATAAGAAAACAAAAACACACATGTGCGTCTAGTCACATTCTTTCTCTTTTGTTCGCCCACTGTAGGCCCAAGAGCCACTCAATGTAGAGGAGCATTGAATAGGGATGTTTTATGAAAGAAATTTCATATTATGATATATTATAAAGGTCGGAATTAGTCGTAATTAAGAGGAATGGTGTTCGTCAAAACGTTTTCCATGGACATATCGATAGGCTTTCGATTTTGCATCTTGAGGAAAGGGAATGTAAGATATAAAATAATACATCGCCTACACGACCGCGGAAACAGTAAACGCAGCTCCAGTCCCAGATAGGGGAGCAATTAACGAGAAATAAATTTGGGAAAATTTTACATTTACCAGGCATTTCAAAGAGAAACACGGGAAAGAAGAGAGAAATTTACTTGAGAAGTTTAAGAAAATGGTTATCGAAAGAAGTGCGACGGGAAGATTATTAAAAGACAAAGTATTGCAGAAAGGCACACAGGAGTAATGGATAGCGGCTCGGATTGCGAAATCGGAGAGCCGAGTTCGAAATCCAGTCGAATCCATTACATTCACTTACGTGCTAATGCCCTCGACAAAGGTATGAATCCTCTTCTTTTTCCCACCAGTTCTATAACAACTGGTCTACCACAGAAAGAAATGGCAACCTACTACGGGAAAAAAAATCTGCCTCGTCAGTCATGTATCGAAAGATCTGTAATCAGTTAGTTATGTGCCATGCCTGTATTACGTATGGCACATAACTAACTGATTTCCGAATTAGAAAAAGAAAACAAGAAGCTATGGAGGCTAATGAACGCCTAATTCCTGAAATCTCACTGCACAGAAATAGAAAAATGGAAGGAGAAAGAGTAGGAGAGAGAGATGATTGATTTTTTTTTTTTGCAGTTTATCAATCATTTGTGGGATATTCAAAGCTGAAACCTATTTTGGATCGTAAGAACAATTATTTGTTTCTTTTTTTTTTTTCACTGAATGTTACATTAAGAATATTTTTTAGAATAGCAACAATTTTTCTAAGTTGTACTATCGAACCCATAACGGATTCATCCCTTTCCAAGGGTATTTGCGTGTAGGTGAATATGATGAACCTGACTGGAATTCGAACTCGGCTCACCGATTTCTAATTCTGAGCAACTATCCATTATACAGTGAGGGAGATAGAAAGAGCAAGCGGGGGGGGGGGAGAGAAATTATTTTCTTCAGTACGAATTTCTTTCAGTTGTATTGTATTACTTTCGTCCATTTGTTTTTATTTCTTCTTTTAATAAAGCCTTTCTTTAATTTCCTAATCTCTATTTATTCACCTTCAAGACACCCTTTCGTTAGTTTACTTAATTACACCTACGTTTGTCTTCATTTATAGTAGGTATCACAGATAAGAATTTCAAACAGGTACTAGGTGTTATCTGATTGCATCTTTTTAATCTACATGTTTAAAGAACCTTGGCAGTTTTTATTTCATCAAAATATCTCAAACCGTTTAATTTTGGAAGATTTATTTTTATTTTTACACATGTGCTCGACATTTTTTGTCTATTATGAATTAGGACAAAATACCATATTTGGACTCCTATATTTCAAAAAGCAATTAAGAACAACAGTTAAAATTATACTAACCTGTTAGATGCATACCAAAGAAATTAATAATAAAATTACAGAGAGTATGACTGCATATTTCTTAAATAAATTCAGTCTGAATATGCACATTTTATAAATCAAAACTTCTGCAGCAACGTGCAAACAACTCATAACCTGAGGTTTGACATTTCATAAAACTGGAAATAAGATCCACATTCATCCTAAATTTCAAATATCCCATTATGACTATACCAGTAATATGACTACATTTTTGGGGAGTGATAGAATGGATATATTCTGGATTATTCCACTTCAAAATTGAAAAAAAATGCTTTTTAACCTTTTGTCCCAATGTATTTGAAAGGTCGATTTTAGACTTGCATGAATTGTGTCATAAAATGAATACTTCTTACACTAGAAACACCAAATTTCATATCTAGCCATTTCTGGTGATTCTCGTTATATTTATCATGGTTAAAATGACCTGAAATCAACAGATTAGAATGTATATGGAGCAGATGCTGAATATGTACAGTCCTGACTCAACATGTACAATTTCTGGACTGTAGAGAGAGAGAGATAAGCTTAACATAAGTCAAGCAATACCCACTAATGATTACTAATAATCCGTATGAAATAAATATTACTAAGAAATAATAATAAATTGAGAAAATGAATATTAAATCATAAATTTGTATCTAGATAGCAATAAATCGTAACTAAAATCCATTCATTAGATAATTTGAAGGGGTAACTTTAAACAAAATTTTACTTGATAACTGAAATGCTGATAATTATTGGAGAATACTGCAAGAACATAAAAGACATTCTAGAATTTTTTGTAGAATGTTTTTTTTATCTCATTCTTTGAATATGAACATTTTTCGATCAATAAGTCCTAGGTTTTTTATTTCGTGATTTGAATGTGAGCGTAAAGTAAAAAAATCGATTTTTGTTTCATATTTTTTATGAAGAAAACGGTTTTTAAATCCCATTTACATTTTACATATCATAGAAAATTAATATTTAAAACAAATTCTTAGCAATTTCCTTAAAAATTTCGTCCATAGAAAACATGCTGGTCGAATCTTTTGTGTCCGTCTTGACGCTGTGTATTGAGTCTCGCGTGGAGTTGAAATAATGGCTGAGCGAGTCGCATATGGTTACACATAATCGCACACACGCAAAATGGAGCTATCGTTTCATATTTGATTTTGATTTAGTTTCATAGAATCTTATATGTTGGTTTTAAGGATGTATTGCATGTGTTTTTATTTTTACAAGAAGCATTTGAATTTTACGATCAAACGTTTCATTTTAATTATTTACGAACTTCTTATTAAAATTCAAAAATATAAAATATATGAAAATGAAGGTTAGAATGTTAACTTTAAAAGAATGGGTTCTAAAAATTGTAATAAATCCTGCGGAGTGCGTATATTACAAAATTTGAGGAAGTCTAAACTGCCGTCAGTGAAAAAAATGTCCAAAATTTTGCGAAATCACCAAAATGTCTGTATTCTCAAACTGTAATGTCCATCGCTAACTGTAGTACATAGAAAAATAAATTAGATAGAAACGAAGTTCATGAAATAAGCTTTTATTTGGTATGCATTATGTTTTTATGGAGATATTGAATGAAATAACACGGCGAGTTGAATATATGCATTTTTTAGTGTTTAGTTAAGAATTTCATCGGCTGTAAGCTGAGTGTTGGGATACCTATTTATAGCTAATTTATGTCACTTTGTTTTTTTTTTATTCTTTTCTTTTTCTCAAACTATCAGAATTATCTCTTTGTCTCTTAGCGACTGTATAACATTGACGACATTCTCCAGCTAACGTCCTAAAACTGTCACGTGAATCCAAATCGTGGCCAAGCACAACCAGACGGCATTAGTGCCTGATTCCCGGCAATTCAAGAAGTTGTTTTCACCGACGATTGACACGGAGACAAAATGACAAACAAGTTAGAATTAACAAGCATGGGGAAAGCGTAAACAATGGCCGCTTTTAGAAAAAAAAAGCGAGCTGCGTAACTACAAATAATAATAAATTGTTATTCATTTTAATTTTGTCACTTTTTTCACTCGTTATGTTACGTTCGGGCAAAAACTTTCAACTCCGAGACCTTAAATTGTTTTAATATTTCTTGTTTTGCTATGTTTACAAGAACTCACGTCCGTCTCACAGAGTATCGCCAGTTTAATCAGTTTGATCCTCGATGAGTAGCTTTCTGTCAAACTGAGCAAGATTTAGTAAATGTCTATGGTGCCTGTTTGTATAGCCTGTTATGAATAATCAAGAGTGGTCTCCCCTTGTTTTGTTACTCTATACTTTGAGAAAGTTATCTCTTTTGTCATTACATAGCCTATGGCCATCAAACCCAACAGGGTGACTATTACTCATTCTTATCTTTATTAACATTACTCCAAGTCAGGCGAGTATACGCTACATAAATATATAATCGGCGCCATGTTGCCTCTATTCGCAAGCCACTCAATGGATCAATTGAGATCCGACTATTTTAAATCTTTGTCGCTCTTTATAATGGCCGTCTTTCATTGGTTGTTAAGATCCAACAATTATTATAATGTCTTTTCATTATCTGTATTCTTTATTGATGATTTACAAACGGTCCAGGACAATCTTTTAACAGATGAAGAAGGTATTGAAGCAACAAAATATTTAGTTCTATAGCAGGATACTGAGAACATCATGGATTTAAAATGACGAAAACGACGAAAATTTCAGAGGGAATAGAAAAAAAAGAAACTTACACTTAACACCAAGAAGAGACAGTGGCAATTTCTATGGCTGTCCTGGAAGACTACAATGTATTTTTGAAGATCTTCAAAAACCTATCAAAATACAAGGACCTCGAAATCGAAATCTCAAAAATGTGATACATGGGGACATCAACAATCCCTGTTGTATTAGGAGACCTCGGGTTGTCTGGAAAAGATTTTAGTAGACTCATTGAAGGGATTAAGAAAATATTCTCCTGAGTACAGCCCATGCCTTACGAAGGGCTTCATCTATGTAAAATATTTTTATTGTATTGGTCAGGGGAATATGTTATGATGCCATATCTAACTTTAGGTCTCTGGGCGGGACACGGAAAGTGTGTACATACACACCAGAAATCAAAGGAAGTAAAATAATAATAATAATAATAAGTACGAAATCAGATACTGATAGGTTGTATGTATCAAGATGTTTAAGAGGCCGAGGTCGAATCCAACGTGAACTCTAAAAACTACAAGAATCAGATTGGAAGCCTACCTCACAAAAGCCAATGACATATTTTTACAAATAGTAAAACACCAAATCCACCCCATCAACAAAGAAGCTGCTCTCTTGAAGAAAAAGCTTAATATAGCTGAAATCCTACCAACAAAAAACGAAGTGAATACAATCTGAGCCCAACGAGTAAAGCAGAAAGCAAAACATCTTCGCCAAATGAAATTACAGCAAAACTGGGAAGATAAGGCGTTGCATAACAAATAGATAAGAAGAACGAAAGAATCAGATATGGACCAACAGAAGACACGTCAGTGGCTGAGGAGCACCGAGCTGAAAGCTGAGACAGAAGACCTAATTATTGCAGTTCAGGACTTAAGCCTCGCAACCAGATACTATCACTCTCACATAGTCAAGGATAGAACTAACCCGTAATGCAGAATCTGTGAAAAATATGATGAAATTTTCGACCATATTATCTCAGGATATCCGGAACTACCAAAAAATGAATATAGCCACAGACATAACAAGGTAGAAACATATGTGCACTGGAAGATATACAAGAAGCACAAAATCGAAACCAGATGAGAGGTCATATGAGCACCAACCAGACTCAGTTACCCAAAATAACGATGTAACTATCCTTTGAGACATGCCAGTTCAAACTGACAGGGGAATAAAAGTCAACAGACCTGGTATTATCATAAAAGACAAGAAATTCAGGAAGTGTATGCTGATTGACACAGCAGCGCCATCTGGGAGAAACACCTCCATAAAAAGTATCAAGAAATTGTCCAGATACGAGGACCTGGAGATCGAGATGAACAGGATGTGGGGTTGAAGACTGAGAATGTATCAACAGTAATCTGGGCCTCGTGAGAAAAGGAATGAACAATATTAATAACAGTATCTCAGGTAACATCAACATACAAGTTGCCGATAAAATCGCCCGACTTGGAGCATCCCCCATACTAAGAAAAGGGCTATCAATTAAGTAACATTTCTCCTATAGAGCCTAAGGACCATAGTTTGGAACCGGCTCTACAAGATACAAATCAAGAAACATAACATACACAAGTAGTAGTAATAATAATAATAATAATAATAACAACAACAACAACAATAAATTCTACTATTCTTCGGTTGGAGCTTTGGGTCTGATAAAAGATCTCAAGAAGTGCACTTTCTCTCTCCAGGAAATAACAAAAACCGTTCTAACAGGCACAGACCATATCAAGTGAAGTGTTTTTTCCATTTAAATTTTATTTTGTTAATAACTGTCTTTTATTTAATTGAATGGAAACAACAACAAAAACAAAACAATCATATCCTTCGAGTGTCCCATAGACATTCTTTATGACTCGCAATGGGTTTATAAACAAATGCAGGACAAAAGGATTTTTTTAGATAATAATGAAATAAATAAAAAACATCAAAAATGTAAGTATTTTCTCATAAATATGAATATCTAGTCTGATGCAACATCTCAACATAACAATGACAATTTCTATAATTTGGTGTAGTTCTTTGTGAGTTTCTAGTGCTATTTTACGAGATTTGAAGTAGGATGATTATCGCTAAGACCTATCGGCATCATTCACTAGAATCTATTGTTAATAATTCATCTGAGAAACCGGTTGTATACAGCTGACAGTAAATATATTTCTAAAACATTTCTTTATCTAATGTATCAGATAAAAAAATTTAAAAAAACTTTGCAAAGGATTGTATCAAATAGAAAAAAAACTGGGAATATTAATAATAATAGTAGTAATAATAATAATAATAATAATATATCGTATAAAACTATCAAGATACAAGAATCTTGAATTGCAAATCTAAAAAATGTGGCGCATGAGGACATCAATGATTCCAGTTGTAGTTGTGGCCCACAGTTTGATTTGAAATGGTTCGGATAGAATCATTGAAAGGGTTTTGTAGCCAATGTCATAAAGAAATGCAAAAATATTGTACTTACAAGTACAACTCACGAATGTAAAATGCATGTGATTTTAGGTTGTCTATTTAGTTTTATAAAAATGCTCAGTATGAAATGAGTATACAACAGAAACCCAATCAAAGTAAAGAATATAATAATGATAATAATAATAATAATGTAGAAGACAGGGGCGTATTTGCGTTTTGTTGAATTGGAAACACGTGCGTTTATCTTCTGCTAGAAAGATCCAACTGCAAGAAAAATGGCGGACTCACATTGTCCAACTAAATATGTAAAGAAGACAAACAAACAAGACGGATATATATATATATATATATATATATATATATATATATATATATATATATATATATATATATATATATATATATATATATATATATATATTAAACAACACAATTTTACAATGGACATAGACATTAACATTTGTGTGTGTGTGTGACATAAAGAGTTTGTATTTTGGTGAGTGTTCCTACGCACGTGTATGCGTGTATAATGTTCATGGTGTCTTCCTACAAGTGGGGAGACATTATCTTTTTACGAGAGCTTACATTGTAGATGTGTTCGCTGAAATGAAATAATGAAAAAGAGAACGAGGCGAGAATTCACCAAGCAATTATAGTATATGGAGAATGACCCCCTAGTGACAATTAGGTAATTAAGGAGGAGCTAACTCCGACAATAATAATAAGCAAAATTATTGACTTTGCAACACTCAGAGACGAGCGCAATTTAATTAAAGAATGTTTAACAAAATTTCGACAGTATGTTTTCAAGCGATATTTAATAATTGCATAGAGGTATAAAAAGATATTTAAAAATACAAGTCTTTGCACAAACGTTACGAGTTTTGAGAGAATTCAGTTGTACTGGTACCCAACACAATAAAACGAATGGGACGCAACCAGTCTGAATGGAATGCAACTGTAACGTGAGTAACATGATAACATTCATCTGTAAGTGTAATAATAATAATATTAGTATAATTATTATTTGAATAAATAATAATAATAATAATAATAATAATAATAATAATAATAATAATAATAATAATAATAATAATAACAATAATAATAATAAACACCGCAAATAAAATAAATTGCGTCTTTATTGTTACGACCAGTTCTTGCAGGCTGCAATGTATCTTTGAAGATCTTCAAAAATCTATCAAAATACAAGGACCTTGAAAACGAAATTTCAAACATGTGGTACATGTGGTCATCACTAATTCCAGTTATACCTATAGCCCTCGCATTGATTGGAAAAGGTTTCAATACCTTCATTGAAGGAATTCATGATAGCCCATACCTGGAAGAAATAGAAAAAAAACTGTTCTCACGAGTACAGCCCATTCTATACGAAGGGCTTTATTTATGTAAAATATGTGTGTTTTTTTTGTTCCTTTTTTTAATTGCTCAGTGGAAGATGTCATGATGCCATTTCTGACCTTAGGTCTCTGGTTGGAATCGGAAAGAAATGAGTATACACCAAAAATTAAAGGTAATAAATAGTAATAATGATAAATAAATAAATAATATTATTTATTATGGTGTCATTCTTGGTAGAAGTGACGATCTGATTTAAAAATAAAAATTAAATTTTCACTTAATGAGCATTGGGTTCATAAATTAAACTCCCGGGGAACATAAATTCGCTTGTAAGTAGCAAAGATTTTTGTTGGCAATTTATTTAAATCCGGTAAGCAAACCGCTATCACCTATTTACTTTTCACACAATCATATCTTTAATAGAGTGTCCTGATACAAAGAAGAATCTGCAATGTTATCGATTTAGGTCTGGCATCTCGTTTTCAATTATTCCCCACACGCCCGAATTAACGTAGCTTCCCAGCGTTTTGTATCTATTTTCCTGACAATTCATTTGATGAACTCTGGAAAAGTAGCCCGGAGAGTACAATGGCCGAAACGTTGTGAATATGGCAGTGAAGGTGAGGATATCAGTCCTAATAATGTAAATGATGCAAGTAATCATAATACCTGATTCCAGAGATATAGACAAAAACAAAACACTTTGAAAATATAAAAATACATTTTCATAGTAGAAATACCAGCAATAAATTTTTATAAAGAAAAAATGCCAGTTGCTCTACGGTGCAAAAACTTGCGAAGATGAGAAGATCTAACCTATATGATAATAAATACTAAACATTATTTACATTATTCGAACTGTTATCCCCATCATCATTGCCATATTCAAAACGTTCAGGCCGTAGTACGCTCCGACCTTCTTTAGTTGATTGGAATTTCTAACCGAACCCTTTATTTCATCCATCGGAGGAGATTGTTCTAGTTCCTAGTGCCATGCCTGTTCCGGATGTCTCAGTTATTTCCCTTTAACTCAACTCTCCAAAATTTTTGGTTCACCATTGCTGTGATCTGGTATTAAACTCACAACTCTTTGGGTCTAGTCATTGGCTCTAACTAACGACTTTATGCGCTGTGTCCTCAAGTAAGTAATCATAATACCTCATCTCAGAGATATAGACAGATAATGATAATAAATATAGTTGACAAAAATGCATTTATTACGTGGTTGTCTTATTAAGCTAATCTCTAGGGGGACGTCCGCTCAGGCTGCACTTCTATCATTCTGACTCAAAGAGAATCTTCAGGGATAGCCCCTTATGCTCGGTGCGTCCCAAAAGTTATATGCCGAGGGAAACTAATTTTGATTTTACTCCCATGTGCGCATAGCAAACTACATCATTAGGTTGCATTGTGCCACATTTGCCCCCGGACGTAGGCACAAGAAACAATAACGTTATTTTGCATACGGATTTATTATTAACCTTAACACCAGGGAAGATCTCATCTCCCCAGACATTACCATTTATATTCTGGTAATATTGCTCGAAATAAGAATTTTCCTGACTTCTCTATCTGTAAAGATAGAGAAGTAAGTTCAGACTGAAAATGCGGCATTGCTACGATACCTACGCGGGGGTTGTTGAATTATCACCTTCCAGTCTCGATAGGGACCAAAATCCTCTACGTGATTTTGTGAATGGCGCACCATTTTCCAACCTACAACACTTTTCACAAAGAGAGAAAGATCTCAAGCCTATCGCTAACTCCATCGTTATTTCCATCGGCAAATGTACTGACCAGCTTCACCAATTCAGACATTTACTGTTCAGTTCAGTGCATTACATTTAGAACCCACCAGGCCACATATACAGATTTGTATTGTCTTCATTTCCTTCGTATTCCACTGGTAAGTTGGAAGTTCCATTCGGACAGATTTTTTTTTTTGATTACCGCTCCTTTGCGGAAGAGACACCTGAGAGGATGATTCCACAATCACTGCAGTCTTAAGCACTTCATGTCTTTGGTCAAGCGTAATCTCCTTTCAACAAACTCATTATAACCTTTTGATTGACTCTCGGTACTTATATATATGTAAAAACAGTAAAGATATGAGGTGGAATCAGGTTCAGAAACGTGATGCCTCATGTGGAAATATTGAGGAGCTGAACTATACCATCAATCTAATATATGCGGAGGAACCACTTTAAACACACTGTGCCATATTCAGTTCGAGTGAGCGCGCGCGCGCGCACACACACACACACACACACACACACACACACACACACACACATATATATATATATATATATATATATATATATATATATATATATATATATATATATATATATAAGGCAGGATGGGTGTGTGTGTGTAACGAATGCACAGCAACGATTTTCGACGGATTTGCACCAAAATTTACATGCACATGCTCCAAGTTAGCGGGAAGGCCAAGACCAACTTTGCTTTTTCCCAACTCCCATCGATAGTGGAAATAATCGATTTTTTCATGCTTCTACGGCAGTTTTCAGGTAGTTTACAGCCATTTTCTACTGGCCAGAGTGAGAGCCTATTGCTGGCTGCCACGAATAGGCAGGATGATTCTATTGGCCGATAGCTTCATTCGTCACAAGTGGGAAAAATTTAACTCCAATTGGCTCATTCGCTTGCTTAAAGTCAACGTTGATTCTGATTCCGCAGAACTGGGTTGGGTGTGTAAAAGTATTTGTTGTTAACATTCTTTTTTCATTCGGTTTTTCCAACTACGAGTCCTTTTTTAAAGCTGATCGTTTTGTGTTCATTTTGTTTAGGTCTTTTTTCGTAACAGATTTAATGTTTAGTATAGAGCTTAGAAAAAATTCGCAGTGTGAGATAGGCAAAAAGTAAGGCATGTAGCAACATCAGCACGGCCAAGGGCACTCCTTTAAAGGCAAGGAAGGGCAAAAATATTTTAAGTCAAGTGATAGCGATTGCTGTATGAGTCGTACGATTTTTGAATGAAACACCGGCAACGCCGGGTCATGCTGCTAGTATATATATATAAATGCATATATTTGGGCTCGTATTAGGCTGTAAGATAAATTCGTTCGTTTTGTCCATTTATTTTCAGTCAATTATTTATTAATAATTTTAACAAATCAATCAATAATATGAAACGATAAAGGAACGTTGTAGTGGAATAATAGTGTTTTATATTTTTGTAGAACATAAAATACTACAGTAAAATATATATTGCGTGTTAATTCAGATAACATTGAACAAAAACGAACGAATTTCTCTGACACGCCAGCATCGTCACTGGCATCCAACTTAAGATATTTAATTAATTTTCAAGTTTTTAAAAGGAAACAAACACAGACTGTGAGCTTTATAGGTTAGGTAAGTTATTTGTTTAAAACATCAAGCATGATTTACCGTTAAGTAGTTTTGTGAATATGCGTGAATCAATAATAACGAGGCTTAAAGAAATGCATTATACAGGTTGCGTTCTGGACACTGTTCCGCACACGTGTGCATCACCAGATACACAAATACGCAGACATAATGACGCCGTTTCCTTTAAGAAATATTTTATTTTCTCAATGTTTCTTCTATTGAAGTTTCTTTTTGGTTATTTTCTATTTTCTACAATCTTTCTTGTTATTTCTTTTAAATTCAAAACTCATTTATTTTTTCTGTCTTTATTCCTTTGTTTTTATTCTATTTTTTCTATGTTAGCGTATTGTTTCCATGTCTATGTTTACTCCGATCAATTTTGTAGCAACCCTATGATTCTAAGAATAAAATCATAACACAAAATCAGCCCCACTCCGCAATAAAGAAATAAAGATTAAGGGAAATTAAACTTAACGTCTCATAGATATATCTATCTTATGTCGTTATGTTCATGGCAAATGTTCTGATAAGCTCCAATCTTTACTTCCACCTGTTCGGGATTTTTACATCTAGAAACGTTATGCCGCTTCCAAGGAATCGAATCACTCTCATTTCTCCCGTGTTCAGTTTAATCCCCCATGTACAAAAGGTAGGAGCTCTATGTCAATAAAAGTAAAAAAATATATGACAAAGGAAAAATAGCAAAACGAAATTAACTAAGTGCTATCTGCCAGCATAGTCAGCAGAATAAGAACATTCTAGAATGAATAAAGGATTTATCCTCATCTTTATTGTTATTATCTTAACGTGTCAACCATTGTGAGCTTCGGACTTCTTCAGAGGATTGTCAATCAGGGAATTTCAATCAGAACCCTTTTACTTAATCTATAGGAGTAGATGGAAATGAGACGAGCAGTAACTGGTCAGTACTAAATAAGAATTAGACGAGATATCCTTAGACATGGAAAGTGGAACGAGAATAATCTACCTAAGTAGATTAAATAAAAGCTTCAGTTCGAAATTTTCTTTAGCTTACCCGAATAGACATCTGTTTGAAGAAGGCCGGAAAGCACAAATGTCGAAATGTGATAACGACAAGAAAGGTGGAGACAATAATTCCTATGTAAATACTGCAAATAAGAACTCCGAATCAGAAATTCAGACAGATATTAGATGGGTTTCGTTATGCTGTCCATGTTTGTAGATAACACGTCTTGTTTTTAATAATTTTTAGCTGTTTTTCAGGAGTATACTGAGCACAGGGATTGGACTTATAATTGCTATATCACAGTAAATATGCTAATGAATTAAATAGTTTGGTCGTGAATACAGCTACACAATATTTGTGGAATCACTGGGAAGGGTATTACTGGGAAGGGTATTACAGATTTAGACATGATACAAACGGAAGACGGAAAAGTTGTGATAAAAATAACAATGATTAGGAAAATACTCATAGTGTAAATCAGGGATTGGCAAACTTTTGCTAACTATGTGTCGACTGAGAGTTTTAACATCATTCACTGTGCCAACAGCATACGTATTTTTATACAAGTCAAGTTCTATATACCTGTTCTACAATATATTTTATATAGTAATATATTGTATATATACTTTAGTATATATTAAAATTGAAACAGCTAACTATCTTCTTTGTGTTGTAGTAGTTATTGGTTCGGACTTCGTGATGTCATTTGCGACTGCGTGCCATTGGAAATTGCTTGGAGTAGGTTCCTGACTCCT
>OZ038495.1:16011769-16126769 GCA_964036315.1 Acanthosepion esculentum | reverse complement strand
GCTAGCTAATCATCACACCACCTCAAAGTGTGCAAATGATTATCTAAGCGTAGATTTCATGTTGTACAAGAGCGAAAATAGTGGGCGCCCAGTGAGCATCGAACTCACTACTCAGTCGTAATTGATCTAGAAAAACAAGCTAGCTAATCATCACACCACCTCAAAGTGTGCAAATGATTATCTAAGCGTAGATTTCATGTTGTACAAGAGCGAAAATAGTGGGCGCCCAGTGAGCATCGAACTCACTACTCAGTCGTAACTGATCTAGAAAAACAAGCTAGCTAATCATCACACCACCTCAAAGTGTGCAAATGATTATCTAAGCGCAGATTTCCTGTTGTACAAGAGCGAAAATAGTGGGCGCCCAGTGAGCATCGAACTCACTACTCAGTCGTAATTGATCTAGAAAAACAAGCTAGCTAATCATCACACCACCTCAAAGTGTGCAAATGATTATCTAAGCGCAGATTTCCTGTTGTACAAGAGCGAAAATTGTGGGCGCCCAGTGAGCATCGAACTCACTACTCAGTCGTAATTGATCTAGAAAAACAAGCTAGCTAATCATCACACCACCTCAAAGTGTGCAAATGATTATCTAAGCGCAGATTTCATGTTGTACAAGAGCGAAAATAGTGGGCGCACAGTGAGCATCGAACTCACTACTCAGTCGTAATTGATCTAGAAAAACAAGCTAGCTAATCATCACACCACCTCAAAGTGTGCAAATGATTATCTAAGCGCAGATTTCATGTTGTACAAGAGCGAAAATAGTGGGCGCCCAGTGAGCATCGAACTCATTACTCAGTCGTAATTGATCTAGAAAAACAAGCTAGCTAATCATCACACCACCTCAAAGTGTGCAAATGATTATCTAAGCGTAGATTTCATGTTGTACAAGAGCGAAAATAGTGGGCGCCCAGTGAGCATCGAATTCACTACTCAGTCGTAACTGATCTAGAAAAACAAGCTAGCTAATCATCACACCACCTCAAAGTGTGCAAATTATTATCTAAGCGCAGATTTCCTGTTGTACAAGAGCGAAAATAGTGGGCGCCCAGTGAGCATCGAACTCATTACTCAGTCGTAACTGATCTAGAAAAACATGCTAGCTAATCATCACACCACCTCAAAGTGTGCAAATGATTATCTAAGCGCAGATTTCCTGTTGTACAAGAGCGAAAATAGTGGGCGCCCAGTGAGCATCGAACTCACTACTCAGACGTAATTGATCTAGAAAAACAAGCTAGCTAATCATCACACCACCTCAAAGTGTGCAAATGATTATCTAAGCGCAGATTTCCTGTTGTACAAGAGCGAAAATAGTGGGCGCCCAGTGAGCATCGAACTCACTACTCAGTCGTAATTGATCTAGAAAAACAAGCTAGCTAATCATCACACCACCTCAAAGTGTGCAAATGATTATCTAAGCGCAGATTTCATGTTGTACAAGAGCGAAAATAGTGCGCGCCCAGTGAGCATCGAACTCACTACTCAGTCGTAACTGATCTAGAAAAACAAGCTAGCTAATCATCACACCACCTCAAAGTGTGCAAATGATTATCTAAGCGCAGATTTCCTGTTGTACAAGAGTGAAAATAGTGGGAGCCCAGTGAGAATCGAACTCACTACTCAGTCGTAATTGATCTAGAAAAACAAGCTAGCTAATCATCACACCACCTCAAAGTCTGCAAATGATTATCTAAGCGTAGATTTCATGTTGTACAAGAGCGAAAATAGTGGGCGCCCAGTGAGCATAGAACTCACTACTCAGTCGTAATTGATCTAGAAAAACAAGCTAGCTAATCATCACACCACCTCAAAGTGTGCAAATGATTATCTAAGCGTAGATTTCATGTTGTACAAGAGCGAAAATAGTGGGCGCCCAGTGAGCATCGAACTCCCTACTCAGTCGTAATTGATCTAGAAAAACAAGCTAGCTAATCATCACACCACCTCAAAGTGTGCAAATTATTATCTAAGCGTAGATTTCATGTTGTACAAGAGCGAAAATAGTGGGCGCCCAGTGAGCATCGAACTCACTACTCAGTCGTAATTGATCTAGAAAAACAAGCTAGCTAATCATCACACCACCTCAAAGTGTGCAAATGATTATCTAAGCGTAGATTACATGTTGTACAAGAGCGAAAATAGTGGGCGCCCAGGTAGCATCGAACTCACTACTCAGTCGTAACTGATCTAGAAAAACAAGTTAGCTAATCATCACACCACCTCAAAGTGTGCAAATGATTATCTAAGCGCAGATTTCCTGTTGTACAAGAGCGAAAATAGTGGGCGCCCAGTGAGCATCGAACTCACTACTCAGTCGTAATTGATCTAGAAAAACAAGCTAGCTAATCATCACACCACCTCAAAGTGTGCAAATGATTATCTAAGCGCAGATTTCATGTTGTACAAGAGCGAAAATAGTGGGTGCCCAGTGAGCATCGAACTCATTACTCAGTCGTAACTGATCTAGAAAAACAAGCTAGCTGTTCATCACACCACCTCAAAGTGTGCAAATGATTATCTAAGCGCAGATGACATGTTGTACAAGAGCGAAAATAGTGGGCGCCCAGTTAGCATCGAACTCACTACTCAGTCGTAACTGATCTAGAAAAACAAGTTAGCTAATCATCACACCACCTCAAAGTGTGCAAATGATTATCTAAGCGCAGATTTCCTGTTGTACAAGAGCGAAAATAGTGGGCGCCCAGTGAGCATCGAACTCACTACTCAGTCGTAATTGATCTAGAAAAACAAGCTAGCTAATCATCACACCACCTCAAAGTGTGCAAATGATTATCTAAGCGCAGATTTCATGTTGTACAAGAGCGAAAATAGTGGGTGCCCAGTGAGCATCGAACTCATTACTCAGTCGTAACTGATCTAGAAAAAAAAGCTAGCTGTTCATCACACCACCTCAAAGTGTGCAAATGATTATCTAAGCGCAGATTTCCTGTTGTACAAGAGCGAAAATAGTGGGCCCCCAGTGAGCATCGAACTCACTACTCAGTCGTAATTGATCTAGAAAAACAAGCTAGCTAATCATCACACCACCTCAAAGTGTGCAAATGATTATCTAAGCGAAGATTTCATGTTGTACAAGAGCGAAAATAGTGGGCGCCCAGTGAGCATCGAACTCACTACTCAGTCGTAACTGATCTAGAAAAACAAGCTAGCTAATCATCACACCACCTCAAAGTGTGCAAATGATTATCTAAGCGCAGATTTCCTGTTGTACAAGAGCGTAAATAGTGGGCGCCCAGTGAGCATCGAACTCACTACTCAGTCGTAATTGATCTAGAAAAACAAGCTAGCTAATCATCACACCACCTCAAAGTGTGCAAATGATTATCTAAGCGCAGATTTCATGTTGTACAAGAGCGAAAATAGTGGGCGCCCAGTGAGCATCGAACTCACTACTCAGTCGTAATTGATCTAGAAAAACAAGCTAGCTAATCATTACACCACCTCAAAGTGTGCAAATGATTATCTAAGCGTAGATTTCATGTTGTACAAGAGCGAAAATAGTGGGCGCCCAGTGAGCATCGAACTCACTACTCAGTCGTAATTGATCTAGAAAAACAAGCTAGCTAATCATCACACCACCTCAAAGTGTGCAAATGATTATCTAAGCCTAGATTTCATGTTGTACAAGAGCGAAAATAGTGGGCTCCCATTGAGCATCGAACTCACTACTCAGTCGTAATTGATCTAGAAAAACAAGCTAGCTAATCATCACACCACCTCAAAGTGTGCAAATGATTATCTAAGCGCAGATTTCCTGTTGTACAAGAGCGAAAATAGTGGGCGCCCAGTGAGCATCGAACTCACTACTCAGACGTAATTGATCTAGAAAAACAAGCTAGCTAATCATCACACCACCTCAAAGTGTGCAAATGATTATCTAAGCGCAGATTTCCTGTTGTACAAGAGCGAAAATAGTGGGCGCCCAGTGAGCATCGAACTCACTACTCAGTCGTAATTGATCTAGAAAAACAAGCTAGCTAATCATCACACCACCTCAAAGTGTGCAAATGATTATCTAAGCGCAGATTTCATGTTGTACAAGAGCGAAAATAGTGCGCGCCCAGTGAGCATCGAACTCACTACTCAGTCGTAACTGATCTAGAAAAACAAGCTAGCTAATCATCACACCACCTCAAAGTGTGCAAATGATTATCTAAGCGCAGATTTCCTGTTGTACAAGAGTCAAAATAGTGGGAGCCCAGTGAGAATCGAACTCACTACTCAGTCGTAATTGATCTAGAAAAACAAGCTAGCTAATCATCACACCACCTCAAAGTCTGAAAATGATTATCTAAGCGTAGATTTCATGTTGTACAAGAGCGAAAATAGTGGGCGCCCAGTGAGCATAGAACTCACTACTCAGTCGTAATTGATCTAGAAAAAGAAGCTAGCTAATCATCACACCACCTCAAAGTGTGCAAATGATTATCTAAGCGTAGATTTCATGTTGTACAAGAGCGAAAATAGTGGGCGCCCAGTGAGCATCGAACTCCCTACTCAGTCGTAATTGATCTAGAAAAACAAGCTAGCTAATCATCACACCACCTCAAAGTGTGCAAATTATTATCTAAGCGTAGATTTCATGTTGTACAAGAGCGAAAATAGTGGGCGCCCAGTGAGCATCGAACTCACTACTCAGTCGTAATTGATCTAGAAAAACAAGCTAGCTAATCATCACACCACCTCAAAGTGTGCAAATGATTATCTAAGCGTAGATTACATGTTGTACAAGAGCGAAAATAGTGGGCGCCCAGTTAGCATCGAACTCACTACTCAGTCGTAACTGATCTAGAAAAACAAGTTAGCTAATCATCACACCACCTCAAAGTGTGCAAATGATTATCTAAGCGCAGATTTCCTGTTGTACAAGAGCGAAAATAGTGGGCGCCCAGTGAGCATCGAACTCACTACTCAGTCGTAATTGATCTAGAAAAACAAGCTAGCTAATCATCACACCACCTCAAAGTGTGCAAATGATTATCTAAGCGCAGATTTCATGTTGTACAAGAGCGAAAATAGTGGGTGCCCAGTGAGCATCGAACTCATTACTCAGTCGTAACTGATCTAGAAAAACAAGCTAGCTGTTCATCACACCACCTCAAAGTGTGCAAATGATTATCTAAGCGCAGATTACATGTTGTACAAGAGCGAAAATAGTGGGCGCCCAGTTAGCATCGAACTCACTACTCAGTCGTAACTGATCTAGAAAAACAAGTTAGCTAATCATCACACCACCTCAAAGTGTGCAAATGATTATCTAAGCGCAGATTTCCTGTTGTACAAGAGCGAAAATAGTGGGCGCCCAGTGAGCATCGAACTCACTACTCAGTCGTAATTGATCTAGAAAAACAAGCTAGCTAATCATCACACCACCTCAAAGTGTGCAAATGATTATCTAAGCGCAGATTTCATGTTGTACAAGAGCGAAAATAGTGGGTGCCCAGTGAGCATCGAACTCATTACTCAGTCGTAACTGATATAGAAAAACAAGCTAGCTGTTCATCACACCACCTCAAAGTGTGCAAATGATTATCTAAGCGCAGATTTCCTGTTGTACAAGAGCGAAAATAGTGGGCGCCCAGTGAGCATCGAACTCACTACTCAGTCGTAATTGATCTAGAAAAACAAGCTAGCTAATCATCACACCACCTCAAAGTGTGCAAATGATTATCTAAGCGCAGATTTCATGTTGTACAAGAGCGAAAATAGTGGGCGCCCAGTGAGCATCGAACTCAGTACTCAGTCGTAACTGATCTAGAAAAACAAGCTAGCTAATCATCACACCACCTCAAAGTGTGCAAATGATTATCTAAGCGCAGATTTCCTGTTGTACAAGAGCGTAAATAGTGGGCGCCCAGTGAGCATCGAACTCACTACTCAGTCGTAATTGATCTAGAAAAACAAGCTAGCTAATCATCACACCACCTCAAAGTGTGCAAATGATTATCTAAGCGCAGATTTCATGTTGTACAAGAGCGAAAATAGTGGGCGCCCAGTGAGCATCGAACTCACTACTCAGTCGTAATTGATCTAGAAAAACAAGCTAGCTAATCATCACACCACCTCAAAGTGTGCAAATGATTATCTAAGCGTAGATTTCATGTTGTACAAGAGCGAAAATACTGGGCTCCCATTGAGCATCGAACTCACTACTCAGTCGTAATTGATCTAGAAAAACAAGCTAGCTAATCATCACACCACCTCAAAGTGTGCAAATGATTATCTAAGCGCAGATTTCCTGTTGTACAAGAGCGAAAATAGTGGGCGCCCAGTGAGCATCGAACTCACTACTCAGTCGTAATTGATCTAGAAAAACAAGCTAGCTAATCATCACACCACCTCAAAGTGTGCAAATGATTATCTAAGCGCAGATTTCATGTTGTACAAGAGCGAAAATAGTGCGCGCCCAGTGAGCATCGAACTCACTACTCAGTCGTAATTGATCTAGAAAAACAAGCTAGCTAATCATCACACCACCTCAAAGTGTGCAAATGATTATCTAAGTGCAGATTTCATGTTGTACAAGAGCGAAAATAGTGCGCGCCCAGTGAGCATCGAACTCACTACTCAGTCGTAACTGATCTAGAAAAACAAGCTAGCTAATCATCACACCACCTCAAAGTGTGCAAATGATTATCTAAGCGCAGATTTCCTGTTGTACAAGAGTGAAAATAGTGGGAGCCCAGTGGGAATCGAACTCACTACTCAGTCGTAATTGATCTAGAAAAACAAGCTAGCTAATCATCACACCACCTCAAAGTCTGCAAATGATTATCTAAGCGTAGATTTCATGTTGTACAAGAGCGAAAATAGTGGGCGCCCAGTGAGCATAGAACTCACTACTCAGTCGTAATTGATCTAGAAAAACAAGCTAGCTAATCATCACACCACCTCAAAGTGTTCAAATGATTATCTAAGCGTAGATTTCATGTTGTACAAGAGCGAAAATAGTGGGCGCCCAGTGAGCATCGAACTCCCTACTCAATCGTAATTGATCTAGAAAAACAAGCTAGCTAATCATCACACCACCTCAAAGTGTGCAAATTATTATCTAAGCGTAGATTTCATGTTGTACAAGAGCGAAAATAGTGGGCGCCCAGTGAGCATCGAACTCACTACTCAGTCGTAATTGATCTAGAAAAACAAGCTAGCTAATCATCACACCACCTCAAAGTGTGCAAATGATTATCTAAGCGTAGATTACATGTTGTACAAGAGCGAAAATAGTGGGCGCCCAGTTAGCATCGAACTCACTACTCAGTCGTAACTGATCTAGAAAAACAAGTTAGCTAATCATCACACCACCTCAAAGTGTGCAAATGATTATCTAAGCGCAGATTTCCTGTTGTACAAGAGCGAAAATAGTGGGCGCCCAGTGAGCATCGAACTCACTACTCAGTCGTAATTGATCTAGAAAAACAAGCTAGCTAATCATCACACCACCTCAAAGTGTGCAAATGATTATCTAAGCGCAGATTTCATGTTGTACAAGAGCGAAAATAGTGGGTGCCCAGTGAGCATCGAACTCACTACTCAGTCGTAATTGATCTAGAAAAACAAGCTAGCTAATCATCACACCACCTCAAAGTGTGCAAATGATTATCTAAGCGCAGATTTCCTGTTGTACAAGAGCGAAAATAGTGGGCGCCTAATGAGCATCGAACTCACTACTCAGTCGTAATTGATCTAGAAAAACAAGCTAGCTAATCATCACACCACCTCAAAGTGTGCAAATGATTATCTAAGCGCAGATTTTATGTTGTACAAGAGCGAAAATAGTGCGCGCCCAGTGAGCATCGAACTCACCACTCAGTCGTAATTGATCTAGAAAAACAAGCTAGCTAATCATCACACCACCTCAAAGTGTGCAAATGATTATCTAAGCGTAGATTTCATGTTGTACAAGAGCGAATATAGTGGGCGCCCAGTGAGCATCGAACTCCCTACTCAGTCGTAATTGATCTAGAAAAACAAGCTAGCTAATCATCACACCACCTCAAATTGTGCAAATTATTATCTAAGCGTAGATTTCATGTTGTACAAGAGCGAAAATAGTGGGCGCCCAGTGAGCATCGAACTCACTACTCAGTCGTAATTGATCTAGAAAAACAAGGTAGCTAATCATCACACCACCTCAAAGTGTGCAAATGATTATCTAAGCGTAGATTACATGTTGTACAAGAGCGAAAATAGTGGGCGCCCAGTTAGCATCGAACTCACTACTCAGTCGTAACTGATCTAGAAAAACAAGTTAGCTAATCATCACACCACCTCAAAGTGTGCAAATGATTATCTAAGCGCAGATTTCCTGTTGTACAAGAGCGAAAATAGTGGGCGCCCAGTGAGCATCGAACTCACTACTCAGTCGTAATTGATCTAGAAAAACAAGCTAGCTAATCATCACACCACCTCAAAGTGTGCAAATGATTATCTAAGCGCAGATTTCATGTTGTACAAGAGCGAAAATAGTGGGTGGCCAGTGAGCATCGAACTCATTACTCAGTCATAACTGATCTAGAAAAACAAGCTAGCTAATCATCACACCACCTCAAAGTGTGCAAATGATTATCTAAGCGCAGATTTCCTGTTGTACAAGAGCGAAAATAGTGGGCGCCCAGTGAACATCGAACTCACTACTCAGTCGTAATTGATCTAGAAAAACAAGCTAGGTAATCATCACACCACCTCAAAGTGTGCAAATGATTATCTAAGCGCAGATTTCATGTTGTACAAGAGCGAAAATAGTGGGCGCCCAGTGAGCATCGAACTCAGTACTCAGTCGTAACTGATCTAGAAAAACAAGCTAGCTAATCATCACACCACCTCAAAGTGTGCAAATGATTATCTAAGCGCAGATTTCCTGGTGTACAAGAGCGTAAATAGTGGGCGCCCAGTGAGCATCGAACTCACTACTCAGTCGTAATTGATCTAGAAAAACAAGCTAGCTAATCATCACACCACCTCAAAGTGTGCAAATGATTATCTAAGCGCAGATTTCATGTTGTACAAGAGCGAAAATAGTGGGCGCCCAGTGAGCTTCGAACTCACTACTCAGTCGTAATTGATCTAGAAAAACAAGCTAGCTAATCATCACACCACCTCAAAGTGTGCAAATGATTATCTAAGCGTAGATTTCACGTTGTACAAGAGCGAAAATAGTGGGCGCCCAGTGAGCATCGAACTCACTACTCAGTCGTAATTGATCTAGAAAAACAAGCTAGCTAATCATCACACCACCTCAAAGTGTGCAAATTATTATCTAAGCGTAGATTTCATGTTGTACAAGAGCGAAAATAGTGGGCTCGCATTGAGCATCGAACTCACTACTCAGTCGTAATTGATCTAGAAAAACAAGCTAGGTAATCATCACACCACCTCAAAGTGTGCAAATGATTATCTAAGCGCAGATTTCCTGTTGTACAAGAGCGAAAATTGTGGGCGCCCAATGAGCATCGAACTCACTACTCAGTCGTAATTGATCTAGAAAAACAAGCTAGCTAATCATCACACCACCTCAAAGTGTGCAAATGATTATCTAAGCGCAGATTTCCTGTTGTATAAGAGCGAAAATAGTGGGCGCCCAGTGAGCATCGAACTCACTACTCAGTCGTAATTGATCTAGAAAAACAAGCTAGCTAATCATCACACCACCTCAAAGTGTGCAAATGATTATCTAAGCGCAGATTTCCTGTTGTACAAGAGTGAAAATAGTGGGTGCACAGTGAGCATCGAACTCACTACTCAGTCGTAATTGATCTAGAAAAACAAGCTAGCTAATCATCACACCACCTCAAAGTCTGCAAATGACTATCTAAGCGTAGATTTCATGTTGTACAAGAGCGAAAATAGTGGGCGCCCAGTGAGCATAGAACTCACTACTCAGTCGTAATTGATCTAGAAAAACAAGCTAGCTAATCATCACACCACCTCAAAGTGTGCAAATGATTATCTAAGCGTAGATTTCATGTTGTACAAGAGCGAAAATAGTGGGCGCCCAGTGAGCATCGAACTCCCTACTCAGTCGTAATTGATCTAGAAAAACAAGCTAGCTAATCATCACACCATCTCAAAGTGTGCAAATTTTTATCTAAGCGTAGATTTCATGTTGTACAAGAGCGAAAATAGTGGGCGCCCAGTGAGCATCGAACTCACTACTCAGTCGTAATTGATCTAGAAAAACAAGCTAGCTAATCATCACACCACCTCAAAGTGTGCAAATGATTATCTAAGCGCAGATTTCATGTTGTACAAGAGCGAAAATAGTGAGCGCCCAGTGAGCATCGAACTCACTACTCAGTTGTAATTGATCTAGAAAAACAAGATAGCTAATCATCACACCACCTCAAAGTGTGCAAATGATTATCTAAGCGCAGATTTCATGTTGTACAAGAGCGAAAATAGTGGTCGCCCAGTGAGCATCGAACTCACTACTCAGTTGTAATTGATCTAGAAAAACAAGCTAGCTAATATTCACACCACCTCAAAGTGTGCAAATGATTATCTAAGCGCAGATTTCATGTTGTACAAGAGCGAAAATAGTGGGCGCCCAGTGAGCATCGAACTCACTACTCAGTCGTAATTGATCTAGAAAAACAAGCTAGCTAATCATCACACCACCTCAAAGTGTGCAAATGATTATGTAAGCGTAGATTTCATGTTGTACAAGAGCGAAAATAGTGGGCGCTCAGTGAGCATCGAACTCACTACTCAGTCGTAATTGATCTAGAAAAACAAGCTAGCTAATCATCACACCACCTCAAAGTGTGCAAATGATTATCTAAGCTTAGATTTCATGTTGTAAAAGAGCGAAAATAGTGGGCGCCCAGTGAGCATCGAACTCACTACTCAGTCGTAACTGATCTAGAAAAACAAGTTAGCTAATCATCACACCACCTCAAAGTGTGCAAATGATTATCTAAGCGCAGATTTTCTGTTGTACAAGAGCGAAACTAGTGGGCGCACAGTGAGCATCGAACTCACTACTCAGTCGTAATTGATCTAGAAAAACAAGCTAGCTAATCATCACACCACCTCAAAGTGTGCAAATGATTATCTAAGCGTAGATTTCATGTTGTACAAGAGCGAAAATAGTGGGCGCCCAGTGAGCATCGAACTCACTACTCAGTCGTAATTGATCTAGAAAAACAAGCTAGCTAATCATCACAACACCTCAAAGTGTGCAAATGATTATCTAAGCGTAGATTTCATGTTGTACAAGAGCGAAAATAGTGGTCGCCCAGTGAGCATCGAACTCACTACTCAGTCGTAATTGATCTAGAAAAACAAGCTAGCTAATCATCACACCACCTCAAAGTGTGCAAATGATTATTTAAGCGCAGATTTATGTTGTACAAGAGCGAAAATAGTGAGCGCCCAGTGAGCATCGAACTCACTACTCAGTTGTAATTGATCTAGAAAAACAAGCTAGCTAATCATCACACCACCTCAAAGTGTGCAAATGATTATCTAAGCGTAGATTACATGTTGTACAAGAGCGAAAATAGTGGGCGACCAGTGAGCATCGAACTCACTACTCAGTCGTAACTGATCTAGAAAAACAAGTTAGCTAATCATCACACCACCTCAAAGTGTGCAAATGATTATCTAAGCGCAGATTTCCTGTTGTACAAGAGCGAAAATAGTGGGCGCCCAGTGAGCATCGAACTCACTACTCAGTCGTAATTGATCTAGAAAAACAAGCTAGCTAATCATCACACCACCTCAAAGTGTGCAAATGATTATCTAAGCGCAGATTTCATGTTGTACAAGAGCGAAAATAGTGGGTGCCCAGTGAGCATCGAACTCATTACTCAGTCCTAACTGATCTAGAAAAACAAGCTAGCTAATCATCACACCACCTCAAAGTGTGCAAATGATTATCTAAGCGTAGATTTCATGTTGTACAAGAGCGAAAATAGTGGGCGCCCAGTGAGCATCGAACTCACTACTCAGTCGTAACTGATCTAGAAAAACAAGTTAGCTAATCATCACACCACCTCAAAGTGTGCAAATGATTATCTAAGCGCAGATTTCCTGTTGTACAAGAGCGAATATAGTGGGCGCACAGTGAGCAACGATCTCACTACTCAGTCGTAATTGATCTAGAAAAACAAGCTAGCTAATCATCACACCACCTCAAAGTGTGCAAATGATTATGTAAGCGTAGATTTCATGTTGTACAAGAGCGAAAATAGTGGGCGCCCAGTGAGCATCGAACTCACTACTCAGTCGTAATTGATCTAGAAAAACAAGCTAGCTAATCATCACACCACCTCAAAGTGTGCAAATGATTATCTAAGCGCAGATTTCATATTGTACAAGAGCGAAAATAGTGGGCGCCCAGTGAGCATCGAACTCACTACTCAGTCGTAATTGATCTAGAAATACAAGCTAGCTAATCATCACACCACCTCAAAGTGTGCTAATGATTATCTAAGCGCAGCTTTCATGTTGTACAAGAGCGAAAATAGTGGGCGCCCAGTGAGCATACAACTCACTACTCAGTCGTAATTGATCTAGAAAAACAAGCTAGCTAATCATCACACCACCTCAAAGTGTGCAAATGATTATCTAAGCGTAGATTTCATGTTGTACAAGAGCGAAAATAGTGGGCGCCCTTTGAGCATCGAACTCCCTACTCAGTCGTAATTGATCTAGAAAAACAAGCTAGCTAATCATCACACCACCTCATAGTGTGCAAATGATTATCTAAGCGCAGATTTCATGTTGTACAAGAGCGAAAATAGTGGTCGCCCAGTGAGCATCGAACTCACTACGCAGTCGTAACTGATCTAGAAAAACAAGTTAGCTAATCATCACACCACCTCAAAGTGTGCAAATGATTATCTAAGAGCAGATTTCCTGTTGTACAAGAGCGAAAATAGTGGGCGCCCAGTGAGCATCGAACTCACTACTCAGTCGTAATTGATCTAGAAAAAAAAGCTAGCTAATCATCACACCACCTCAAAGTGTGCAAATGATTATCTAAGCGCAGATTTCATGTTGTACAAGAGCGAAAATAGTGAGCGCCCAGTGAGCATCGAACTCACTACTCAGTTGTAATTGATCTAGAAAAACAAGCTAGCTAATCATCACACCACCTCAAATTGTGCAAATGATTATCTAAGCGCAGATTTCATGTTGTACAAGAGCGAAAATAGTGGGCGCCCAGTGAGCATCGAACTCACTACTCAGTTGTAATTGATCTAGAAAAACAAGCTAGCTAATCATCACACCACCTCAAAGTGTGCAAATGATTATCTAAGCGCAGATTTCATGTTGTACAAGAGCGAAAATAGTGGGCGCCCAGTGAGCATCGAACTCACTACTCAGTCGTAATTGATCTAGAAAAACAAGCTAGCTAATCATCACACCACCTCAAAGTGTGCAAATGATTATGTAAGCGTAGATTACATGTTGTACAAGAGCGAAAATAGTGGGCGCCCAGTGAGCATCGAACTCACTACTCAGTCGTAATTGAACTAGAAAAACAAGCTAGCTAATCATCACACCACCTCAAAGTGTGCAAATGATTATTTAAGCGCAGATTTATGTTGTACAAGAGCGAAAATAGTGAGCGCCCAGTGAGCATCGAACTCACTACTCAGTTGTAATTGATCTAGAAAAACAAGCTAGCTAATCATCACACCACCTCAAAGTGTGCAAATGATTATCTAAGCGTAGATTACATGTTGTACAAGAGCGAAAATAGTGGGCGCCCAGTGAGCATCGAACTCACTACTCAGTCGTAACTGATCTAGAAAAACAAGTTAGCTAATCATCACACCACCTCAAAGTGTGCAAATGATTATCTAAGCGCAGATTTCCTGTTGTACAAGAGCGAAAATAGTGGGCGCCCAGTGAGCATCGAACTCACTACTCAGTCGTAATTGATCTAGAAAAACAAGCTAGCTAATCATCACACCACCTCAAAGTGTGCAAATGATTATCTAAGCGCAGATTTCATGTTGTACAAGAGCGAAAATAGTGGGTGCCCAGTGAGCATCGAACTCATTACTCAGTCGTAACTGATCTAGAAAAACAAGCTAGCTAATCATCACACCACCTCAAAGTGTGCAAATGATTATCTAAGCGCAGATTTCCTGTTGTACAAGAGCGAAAATAGTGGGCGCCCAGTGAGCATCGAACTCACTACTCAGTCGTAATTGATCTAGAAATACAAGCTAGCTAATCATCACACCACCTCATAGTGTGCAAATTATTATCTAAGCGTAGATTTCATGTTGTACAAGAGCGAAAATAGTGGGCGCCCAGTGAGCATCGAACTCACTACTCAGTCGTAATTGATCTAGAAAAACAAGCTAGCTAATCATCACACCACCTCAAAGTGTACAAATGATTATCTAAGCGTAGATTACATGTTGTACAAGAGCGAAAATAGTGGGCGCCCAGTGAGCATCGAACTCACTACTCAGTCGTAACTGATCTAGAAAAACAAGTTAGCTAATCATCACACCACCTCAAAGTGTGCAAATGATTATCTAAGCGCAGATTTCCTGTTGTACAAGAGCGAAAATAGTGGGCGCCCAGTGAGCATCGAACTCACTACTCAGTCGTAATTGATCTAGAAAAACAAGCTAGCTAATCATCACACCACCTCAAAGTGTGCAAATGATTATCTAAGCGCAGATTTCCTGTTGTAAAAGAGCGAAAATAGTGGGCGCCCAGTGAGCATCGAACTCACTACTCAGTCGTAACTGATCTAGAAAAACAAGTTAGCTAATCATCACACCACCTCAAAGTGTGCAAATGATTATCTAAGCGCAGATTTCCTGTTGTACAAGAGCGAAAATAGTGGGCGCACAGTGAGCATCGAACTCACTACTCAGTCGTAATTGATCTAGAAAAACAAGCTAGCTAATCATCACACCACCTCAAAGTGTGCAAATGATTATGTAAGCGTAGATTACATGTTGTACAAGAGCGAAAATAGTGGGCGCCCAGTGAGCATCGAACTCACTACTCAGTCGTAATTGAACTAGAAAAACAAGCTAGCTAATCATCACACCACCTCAAAGTGTGCAAATGATTATTTAAGCGCAGATTTATGTTGTACAAGAGCGAAAATAGTGAGCGCCCAGTGAGCATCGAACTCACTACTCAGTTGTAATTGATCTAGAAAAACAAGCTAGCTAATCATCACACCACCTCAAAGTGTGCAAATGATTATCTAAGCGTAGATTACATGTTGTACAAGAGCGAAAATAGTGGGCGCCCAGTGACCATCGAACTCACTACTCAGTCGTAACTGATCTAGAAAAACAAGTTAGCTAATCATCACACCACCTCAAAGTGTGCAAATGATTATCTAAGCGCAGATTTCCTGTTGTACAAGAGCGAAAATAGTGGGCGCCCAGTGAGCATCGAACTCACTACTCAGTCGTAATTGATCTAGAAAAACAAGCTAGCTAATCATCACACCACCTCAAAGTGTGCAAATGATTATCTAAGCGCAGATTTCATGTTGTACAAGAGCGAAAATAGTGGGTGCCCAGTGAGCATCGAACTCATTACTCAGTCGTAACTGATCTAGAAAAACAAGCTAGCTAATCATCACACCACCTCAAAGTGTGCAAATGATTATCTAAGCGCAGATTTCCTGTTGTACAAGAGCGAAAATAGTGGGCGCCCAGTGAGCATCGAACTCACTACTCAGTCGTAATTGATCTAGAAATACAAGCTAGCTAATCATCACACCACCTCATAGTGTGCAAATTATTATCTAAGCGTAGATTTCATGTTGTACAAGAGCGAAAATAGTGGGCGCCCAGTGAGCATCGAACTCACTACTCAGTCGTAATTGATCTAGAAAAACAAGCTAGCTAATCATCACACCACCTCAAAGTGTACAAATGATTATCTAAGCGTAGATTACATGTTGTACAAGAGCGAAAATAGTGGGCGCCCAGTGAGCATCGAACTCACTACTCAGTCGTAACTGATCTAGAAAAACAAGTTAGCTAATCATCACACCACCTCAAAGTGTGCAAATGATTATCTAAGCGCAGATTTCCTGTTGTACAAGAGCGAAAATAGTGGGCGCCCAGTGAGCATCGAACTCACTACTCAGTCGTAATTGATCTAGAAAAACAAGCTAGCTAATCATCACACCACCTCAAAGTGTGCAAATGATTATCTAAGCGCAGATTTCCTGTTGTACAAGAGCGAAAATAGTGAGCGCCCAGTGAGTATCGAACTCACTACTCAGTTGTAATTGATCTAGAAAAACAAGCTAGCTAATCATCACACCACCTCAAAGTGTGCAAATGATTATCTAAGCGCAGATTTCATGTTGTACAAGAGCGAAAATAGTGGTCGCCCAGTGAGCATCGAACTCACTACTCAGTTGTAATTGATCTAGAAAAACAAGCTAGCTAATCATCACACCACCTCAAAGTGTGCAAATGATTATCTAAGCGCAGATTTCATGTTGTAAAAGAGCGAAAATAGTGGGCGCCCAGTGAGCATCGAACTCACTACTCAGTCGTAATTGATCTAGAAAAACAAGCTAGCTAATCATCACACCACCTCAAAGTGTGCAAATGATTATCTAAGCGTAGATTTCATGTTGTACAAGAGCGAAAATAGTGGGCGCCCAGTGAGCATCGAACTCACTATTCAGTCGTAATTGATCTAGAAAAACAAGCTAGCTAATCATCACACCACCTCAAAGTGTGCAAATGATTATCTAAGCGTAGATTTCATGTTGTAAAAGAGCGAAAATAGTGGGCGCCCAGTGAGCATCGAACTCACTACTCAGTGGTAACTGATCTAGAAAAACAAGTTAGCTAATCATCACACCACCTCAAAGTGTGCAAATGATTATCTAAGCGCAGATTTCCTGTTGTACAAGAGCGAAAATAGTGGGCGCACAGTGAGCATCGAACTCACTACTCAGTCGTAATTGATCTAGAAAAACAAGCTAGCTAATCATCACACCACCTCAAAGTGTGCAAATGATTATGTAAGCGTAGATTTCATGTTGTACAAGAGCGAAAATAGTGGGCGCCCAGTGAGCATCGAACTCACTACTCAGTCGTAATTGATCTAGAAAAACAAGCTAGCTAACCATCACAACACCTCAAAGTGTGCAAATGATTATCTAAGCGTAGATTTCATGTTGTACAAGAGCGAAAATAGTGGTCGCCCAGTGAGCATCGAACTCACTACTCAGTCGTAATTGATCTAGAAAAACAAGCTAGCTAATCATCACACCACCTCAAAGTGTGCAAATGATTATTTAAGCGCAGATTTATGTTGTACAAGAGCGAAAATAGTGAGCGCCCAGTGAGCATCGAACTCACTACTCAGTCGTAACTGATCTAGAAAAACAAGTTAGCTAATCATCACACCACCTCAAAGTGTGCAAATGATTATCTAAGCGCAGATTTCCTGTTGTACAAGAGCGAAAATAGTGGGCGCCCAGTGAGCATCGAACTCACTACTCAGTCGTAATTGATCTAGAAAAACAAGCTAGCTAATAATCACACCACCTCAAAGTGTGCAAATGATTATCTAAGCGCAGATTTCATGTTGTACAAGAGCGAAAATAGTGGGTGCCCAGTGAGCATCGAACTCATTACTCAGTCGTAACTGATCTAGAAAAACAAGCTAGCTAATCATCACACCACCTCAAAGTGTGCAAATGATTATCTAAGCGCAGATTTCCTGTTGTACAAGAGCGAAAATAGTGCGCGCCCAGTGAGCATCGAACTCACTACTCAGTCGTAATTGATCTAGAAAAACAAGCTAGCTAATCATCACACCACCTCAAAGTGTGCAAATTATTATCTAAGCGCAGATTTCATGTTGTACAAGAGCGAAAATTGTGGGCGCCCAGTGAGCATCGAACTCAGTACTCAGTCGTAACTGATCTAGAAAAACAAGCTAGCTAATCATCACACCACCTCAAAGTGTGCAAATGATTATCTAAGCGCAGATTTCCTGTTGTACAAGAGCGTAAATAGTGGGCGCCCAGTGAGCATCGAACTCACTACTCAGTCGTAATTGATCTAGAAAAACAAGCTAGCTAATCATCACACCACCTCAAAGTGTGCAAATGATTATCTAAGCGCAGATTTCCTGTTGTACAAGAGCGAAAATAGTGGGCGCCCAGTGAGCATCGAACTCACTACTCAGTCGTAATTGATCTAGAAAAACAAGCTAGCTAATCATCACACCACCTCAAAGTGTGCAAATGATTATCTAAGCGCAGATTTCATGTTGTACAAGAGCGAAAATAGTGAGCGCCCAGTGAGCATCGAACTCACTACTCAGTTGTAATTGATCTAGAAAAACAAGCTAGCTAATCATCACACCACCTCAAAGTGTGCAAATGATTATCTAAGCGCAGATTTCATGTTGTACAAGAGCGAAAATAGTGGTCGCCCAGTGAGCATCGAACTCACTACTCAGTTGTAATTGATCTAGAAAAACAAGCTAGCTAATCATCACACCACCTCAAAGTGTGCAAATGATTATCTAAGCGCAGATTTCCTGTTGTACAAGAGCGAAAATAGTGGGCGCCCAGTGAGCATCGAACTCACTACTCAGTCGTAATTGATCTAGAAAAACAAGCTAGCTAATCATCACACCACCTCAAAGTGTGCAAATGATTATCTAAGCGCAGATTTCATGTTGTACAAGAGCGAAAATAGTGGGCGCCCAGTGAGCATCGAACTCACTACGCAGTCGTAACTGATCTAGAAAAACAAGTTAGCTAATCATCACACCACCTCAAAGTGTGAAAATGATTATCTAAGCGCAGATTTCCTGTTGTACAAGAGCGAAAATAGTGGGCGCCCAGTGAGCATCGAACTCACTACTCAGTCGTAATTGATCTAGAAAAACAAGCTAGCTAATCATCACACCACCTCAAAGTGTGCAAATGATTATCTAAGCGCAGATTTCATGTTGTACAAGAGCGAAAATAGTGAGCGCCCAGTGAGCATCGAACTCACTACTCAGTTGTAATTGATCTAGAAAAACAAGCTAGCTAATCATCACACCACCTCAAATTGTGCAAATGATTATCTAAGCGCAGATTTCATGTTGTACAAGAGCGAAAATAGTGGGCGCCCAGTGAGCATCGAACTCACTACTCAGTTGTAATTGATCTAGAAAAACAAGCTAGCTAATCATCACACCACCTCAAAGTGTGCAAATGATTATCTAAGCGCAGATTTCATGTTGTACAAGAGCGAAAATAGTGGGCGCCCAGTGAGCATCGAACTCACTACTCAGTCGTAATTGATCTAGAAAAACAAGCTAGCTAATCATCACACCACCTCAAAGTGTGCAAATGATTATCTAAGCGTAGATTTCATGTTGTACAAGAGCGAAAATAGTGGGCGCCCAGTCAGCATCGAACTCACTACTCAATCGTAACTGATCTAGAAAAACCAGTTAGCTAATCATCACACCACCTCAAAGTGTGCAAATGATTATCTAAGCGCAGATTTCCTGTTGTACACGAGCGAAAATAGTGGGCGCACAGTGAGCATCGAACTCACTACTCAGTCGTAATTGATCTAGAAAAACAAGCTAGCTAATCATCACACCACCTCAAAGTGTGCAAATGATTATGTAAGCGTAGATTTCATGTTGTACAAGAGCAAAAATAGTGGGCGCCCAGTGACCATCGAACTCACTACTCAGTCGTAATTGATCTAGAAAAACAAGCTAGCTAATCATCACAACACCTCAAAGTGTGCAAATGATTATCTAAGCGTAGATTTCATGTTGTACAAGAGCGAAAATAGTGGTCGCCCAGTGAGCATCGAACTCACTACTCAGTCGTAATTGATCTAGAAAAACAAGCTAGCTAATCATCACACCACCTCAAAGTGTGCAAATGATTATTTAAGCGCAGATTTATGTTGTACAAGAGCGAAAATAGTGAGCGCCCAGTGAGCATCGAACTCACTACTCAGTTGTAATTGATCTAGAAAAACAAGCTAGCTAATCATCACACCACCTCAAAGTGTGCAAATGATTATCTAAGCGTAGATTACATGTTGTACAAGAGCGAAAATAGTGGGCGCCCAGTGAGCATCGAACTCACTACTCAGTCGTAACTGATCTAGAAAAACAAGTTAGCTAATCCTCACACCACCTCAAAGTGTGCAAATGATTATCTAAGCGCAGATTTCCTGTTGTACAAGAGCGAAAATAGTGGGCGCCCAGTGAGCATCGAACTCACTACTCAGTCGTAATTGATCTAGAAAAACAAGCTAGCTAATCATCACACCACCTCAAAGTGTGCAAATGATTATCTAAGCGCAGATTTCATGTTGTACAAGAGCGAAAATAGTGGGTGCCCAGTGAGCATCGAACTCATTACTCAGTCGTAACTGATCTAGAAAAACAAGCTAGCTAATCATCACACCACCTCAAAGTGTGCAAATGATTATCTAAGCGCAGATTTCATGTTGTACAAGAGCGAAAATAGTGGGCGCCCAGTGAGCATCGAACTCACTACTCAGTTGTAATTGATCTAGAAAAACAAGCTAGCTAATCATCACACCACCTCAAAGTGTGCAAATGATTATCTAAGCGCAGATTTCATGTTGTACAAGAGCGAAAATAGTGGGCGCCCAGTGAGCATCGAACTCACTACTCACTCGTAATTGATCTAGAAAAACAAGCTAGCTAATCATCACACCACCTCACAGTGTGCAAATGATTATGTAAGCGTAGATTTCATGTTGTACAAGAGCGAAAATAGTGCGCGCCCAGTGAGCATCGAACTCACTACTCAGTCGTAATTGATCTAGAAAAACAAGCTAGCTAATCATCACACCACCTCAAAGTGTGCAAATGATTATCTAAGCGTAGATTTCATGTTGTACAAGAGCGAAAATAGTGGGCGCCCAGTGAGCATCGAACTCACTACTCAGTCGTAATTGATCTAGAAAAACAAGCTAGCTAATCATCACACCACCTCAAAGTGTGCAAATGATTTTCTAAGCGTACATTTCATGTTGTACAAGAGCGAAAATAGTGGGCGCCCAGTGAGCATCGAACTCACTACTCAGTCGTAACTGATCTAGAAAAACAAGCTAGCTAATCATCACACCACCTCAAAGTGTGCAAATGATTATTTAAGCGCAGATTTCATGTTGTACAAGAGCGAAAATAGTGAGCGCCCAGTGAGCATCGAACTCACTACTCAGTTGTAATTGATCTAGAAAAAGAAGCTAGCTAATCATCACACCACCTCAAAGTGTGCAAATGATTATGTAAGCGTAGATTTCATGTTGTACAAGATCGAAAATAGTGGGCGCCCAGTGAGCATCGAACTCAGTACTCAGTCCTAACTGATCTAGAAAAACAAGCTAGCTAATCATCACACCACCTCAAAGTGTGCAAATGATTATCTAAGCGCAGATTTCCTGTTGTACAAGAGCGTAAATAGTGGGCGCCCAGTGAGCATCGAACTCACTACTCAGTCGTAATTGATCTAGAAAAACAAGCTAGCTAATCATCACACCACCTCAAAGTGTGCAAATGATTATCTAAGCGTAGATTTCATGTTGTACAAGAGCGAAAATAGTGGGCGCCCAGTGAGCATCGAACTCACTACTCAGTCGTAATTGATCTAGAAAAACAAGCTAGCTAATCATCACACCACCTCAAAGTGTGCAAATTATTATCTAAGCGTAGATTTCATGTTGTACAAGAGCGAAAATAGTGGGCTCCCATTGAGCATCGAACTCACTACTCAGTCGTAATTGATCTAGAAAAACAAGCTAGCTAATCATCACACCACCTCAAAGTGTGCAAATGATTATCTAAGCGCAGATTTCCTGTTGTACAAGAGCGAAAATTGTGGGCGCCCAATGAGCATCGAACTCACTACTCAGTCGTAATTGATCTAGAAAAACAAGCTAGCTAATCATCACACCACCTCAAAGTGTGCAAATGATTATCTAATCGCAGATTTCCTGTTGTACAAGAGCGAAAATAGTGGGCGCCCAGTGAGCATCGAACTCACTACTCAGTCGTAATTGATCTAGAAAAACAAGCTAGGTAATCATCACACCACCTCAAAGTGTGCAAATGATTATCTAAGCGCAGATTTCATGTTGTACAAGAGCGAAAATAGTGCGCGCCCAGTGAGCATCGAACTCACTACTCAGTCGTAACTGATCTAGAAAAACAAGCTAGCTAATCATCACACCACCTCAAAGTGTGCAAATGATTATCTAAGCGCAGATTTCATGTTGTACAAGAGCGAAAATAGTGAGCGCCCAGTGAGCATCGAACTCAGTACTCAGTTGTAATTGATCTAGAAAAACAAGCTAGCTAATCATCACACCACCTCAAAGTGTGCAAATGATTATCTAAGCGCAGATTTCATGTTGTACAAGAGCGAAAATAGTGGTCGCCCAGTGAGCATCGAACTCACTACTCAGTTGTAATTGATCTAGAAAAACAAGCTAGCTAATCATCACACCACCTCAAAGTGTGCAAATGATTATCTAAGCGCAGATTTCATGTTGTACAAGAGCGAAAATAGTGGGCGCCCAGTGAGCATCGAACTCACTACTCAGTTGTAATTGATCTAGAAAAACAAGCTAGCTAATCATCACACCACCTCAAAGTGTGCAAATGATTATCTAAGCGCAGATTTCATGTTGTACAAGAGCGAAAATAGTGGGCGCCCAGTGAGCATCGAACTCACTACTCACTCGTAATTGATCTAGAAAAACAAGCTAGCTAATCATCACACCACCTCAAAGTGTGCAAATGATTATGTAAGCGTAGATTTCATGTTGTACAAGAGCGAAAATAGTGGTCGCCCAGTGAGCATCGAACTCACTACTCAGTTGTAATTGATCTAGAAAAACAAGCTAGCTAATCATCACACCACCTCAAAGTGTGCAAATGATTATCTAAGCGCAGATTTCATGTTGTACAAGAGCGAAAATAGTGGGCGCCCAGTGAGCATCGAACTCACTACTCAGTTGTAATTGATCTAGAAAAACAAGCTAGCTAATCATCACACCACCTCAAAGTGTGCAAATGATTATCTAAGCGCAGATTTCATGTTGTACAAGAGCGAAAATAGTGGGCGCCCAGTGAGCATCGAACTCACTACTCAGTCGTAATTGATCTAGAAAAACAAGCTAGCTAATCATCACACCACCTCAAAGTGTGCAAATGATTATCTAAGCGTAGATTTCATGTTGTACAAGAGCGAAAATAGTGGGCGCCCAGTGAGCATCGAACTCACTACTCAGTCGTAATTGATCTAGAAAAACAAGCTAGCTAATCATCACACCACCTCAAAGTGTGCAAATGATTATCTAAGCGTAGATTTCATGTTGTACAAGAGCGAAAATAGTGGGCGCCCAGTGAGCATCGAACTCACTACTCAGTCGTAACTGATCTAGAAAAACAAGCTAGCTAATCATCACACCACCTCAAAGTGTGCAAATGATTATTTAAGCGCAGATTTATGTTGTACAAGAGCGAAAATAGTGAGCGCCCAGTGAGCATCGAACTCACTACTCAGTTGTAATTGATCTAGAAAAACAAGCTAGCTAATCATCACACCACCTCAAAGTGTGCAAATGATTATGTAAGCGTAGATTTCATGTTGTACAAGATCGAAAATAGTGGGCGCCCAGTGAGCATCGAACTCACTACTCAGTCGTAATTGATCTAGAAAAACAAGCTAGCTAATCATCACACCACCTCAAAGTGTGCAAATGATTATCTAAGCGCAGATTTCATGTTGTACAAGAGCGAAAATAGTGGGCGCCCAGTGAGCATCGAACTCACTACTCAGTCGTAATTGATCTAGAAAAACAAGCTAGCTAATCATCACACCACCTCAAAGTGTGCAAATGATTATCTAAGCGCAGATTTCATGTTGTACAAGAGCGAAAATAGTGGGCGCCCATTGAGCATCGAACTCACTACTCAGTCGTAATTGTTCTAGCAAGGAAAGCTTGCTAACTATTACAGCACGGCGAAGTGCTGCCAGGATGGATGGTGTAATTCGGTTACTCTTCACTTGATCACTTCTTACAGGCCGACTCATAAGTTTTCATCCGAGATATTCTCTTTCTGTCTCTTAAATTCTTTGAACAACTTTTTCATTTCGCATTTTCCTGCTATTTTTTCCTGTTTTGATTGTGTTTTCATTTCTAGTCGCCGCACTGGTTATTTTTCAATAATATTTTCCTTGCATAATTAATGTGTTCCTTCAGTTCCATATTGATCATTTGAACAAAGACATCGTTTATGATTTGTCACCTGACGCGCGCTTTTTTGTTAGTTTCGATTTTTTTCATATAATGTACATTATTATTATTATTTTCATTATTATTATTGTCATTATATAATCCCGAACAATGATATTATGTTTTTATCAATATATTACCTTCAGATTTATGCATTAGCAAATTCATACTATTTATCGTAATCCCTCTGTAGACACTGTAAACGCTTTAAGTGATAAACAGATGTAATATATTATAGACAAACTACACGCGAACCAACTGGGGTTTAGAAACCAATTAGGTTAAAACACGAAGACTTGTTTACGAGATTAGCGATAATAGTTAAGCGTGACTAAAATAGGCAAACTTTTCAATATTAAGTGCAGTTGCCATTTCATCATTTTTTTTTATAGTTAGCAGGAGGAAAACTCATCACTAAAATTAATGAAAATCTCTTTATTCTTCGGCCTTTTATAGTATAAGAAAGTTATGGTTGTATCACACGTGAAAATGGCAAATCTGCCTTTAAGTTCAAAGCAGTATTGTTATTTTGTCATAAAGATAAATATTTTAATTTAATTTTACTAAAATTAACTGAATATTAATCTTTTTAAGGTTGTTTTTCTAAAAAAAAAAAGTATTCAAACACCTTAATTCCTGTCTGAATTTAGCAATTGCGTGTTCAATCCTTGTCCTAGGCAGAGCATATTTGGACGCGGTGGAAACGAGATGACCAATAACTGTGCACTAACATTTGTTTATAAAAAAGATTTCTCTTGGGCAAGCAGGTGAATAGGTGTTTATTTTTTTATGAATTTGATGTGGTGAATTAAAATTTCTGAACAGTTTTACTTTGGCACATAGTTTTTTTTAATATTTTGCTGCATATAAATTAAAAATATGTGTTTATTACAAAGGTATATTACAGAAAAAAGAAACAGCCTAGATCAGTGCTTCTTAACCAATTTTGGGCCATGCCCCACTTCGGCATTTCTAAAGGAAATGCTCACGCGTTCTGATTGGTCAACAAAAAATGGGCTCTTCCAGCGAGATGCATCACGCCCTTTCCCTTTTGACCGAAATACGCGAGTGTGGGAGACGGGAAATACTCTGTATGCCAGTTAAACATGTATGTACATACGCACAAAATATTTTTATGTATGCATCGTATGTATTAACACGCATTAACATTGACACTCTCTATCAGACCCACTAGATAAGAATTCATTGTTAATAACTCATTCTCGAAGTGCTCCATTATTCTGTTGGTATAGTAAGCCAACTCATGTCCAACCAAAATATTATCATGCCCCACCGGCGGAGCATGCGCCCCACGTTGGGAATCAATGGCCTATATACAGAGCATTAAAGAGACTAAATGACTTGGATACTCCCATACGTACATGTCATAGTAGAGAAAATAGCCAGAACTGATATTTTGGGGGATGATGTCGTCTCTGTCACGCTAAAGCATCCAGCAAATGTCCCTCACATAATGCCGGGGTCCAACTTTCTTTGGTAGTTTCTTTCTATCTTAGTAATATCTTGATGATACCTTTCTTAAGGATTATCACTCACTGCGCTGAAGTTTGGAGGGAACATGTTAACGTGGGAGTAGAGAATTCTTAGTGACATTCGGCATCCCATATCCTCATAACCCTGTAACAAATTCTTGACAGACTTTTTGTAATCTAGTACTTGTGTGTTACCCGGGAAACCGTGTAAATTCTTCCCCTGTTCTCAGTTCATTTAAAGTAAGAAGCTCCTCAAATAACTTACCTTTCAGCTCTTTTCTGATCTGAGGTCCGACGAGTATGACGTCTTTGAGATTAGCTGAACTGCGAGCTGGGAATAGTGTTCACAGGTGTTGGAAGGAAGGGCCTTAACATAATTCTTCATTAGAGAAGCTTGATATGAAGAGGAGGAAGACGTACCTTGTTCTTCTCCACCACACGATTTTCTTTGATACTGTTTTCACTAAAGAAGAAAGCGCTCTTCGACCTCCTGGTTGTAGTGCTTGGACACAGCCCGACGGTCGCAGAGACAGTCAAAGCAACAAGATTTTGTGAAGCTCACTTGCATACCCATTAAATGCGCAATAACGTAGATGTTCTAGTAGATTCCACTGATACCGCTGCACTTGACAGATTACAAATGGGCTTACAGACTCCTTCAGATAGACTGAGTGAGTTTTTTTTAAGTGTTTCACTCCAAGCAAGGCGGGAAGCCACTAGCACGCAAGCGGTTACAGAGATTTGGAGCGAGGGCAAATAGGAGTGATAGAGGAAACGATGAAGAGAAGAATAGGGGATAGATCAGGGCATCTGGAGACGTCGATTGACATTACATTTGAATAGTTGGAGATTATAGCTATTAGGAAAACAGGAAGAGGGGGAGGGAGTTCCACAGGCGAGAGGTGCGAGACATATAAGCTATTGGAGTAGAAGAGACGGCTACATTTAACAGTTTCGATAGTGAAAGGGTATGAGCGAGATGCCAGCTTAGTAGAACGCTTAAATTCATGATGTTTGGGAACCAGCGAAAGCAGCTCCTCGGAGCAGTTACCATGAAAGTATTTGTAATAAAAAAAAACAGATGGAGTATTTATTCCGATTGTGCAGGAACACAGCCTTCAGACATCGCTTAGAAGGGTCTATGAAAATATGCTAATCTGAATGATTGTGAGAAAAACCAGTGAAGGTATATAACAACCTGTCGAAATATGAAGCAAAGTCCTTGTTCCGTGTCCTCAAACTAATGATCCTTACATGTGCCGTGATCAAGTTCCACTGATTAAGCCGGTAGGCCAGGAGCTCTGAAAGTTGCTTAGAAAGGTACAACTGATGGGGATGATCATTCAGGTCTTCCTGTGTGATCCAGTGTTGCTCACTGCCACATGCTCCTAAATAAACAGAGATATTGTCTTCTGAAGGAACTGACTTGGGAGCATTTTCTTTCTTTTTTCTTTTAAAGCAAATCACCACAAGCAAGGCGCGAGTACCACTAGCACGCAAGGGGTTACAGAGGATTGAGATTAAGAGTAAAGAGGAGTATTTGGGAAAAGGATAAAGAGAAGTATAGGTATCAGGAGACTTCGATTACATTTGAATATTTAAAGATTATAGCTATCAGGGGAAGCAAGAGATAGGAAGGGACTTCCAATGATAGAAAATGTGAGATGAGAAGCTGTTGGAGTAGAAGAGACGGCTACATATAGCCGTTTTGTCAGTGAGATGGTGGGAGCGAGATACCAACCTAGTAGCACGCTTAAATTCATAAAGTTGGGGTAAGAGTGAAAGTAGCTCGTCAGAGCAGTTGCCATGAATAGATTTGTAGAAAAGGCAGAAGTAAGCCACAGCACGTCTGTGAGGAAGTGACTGTAAACGAGTTGCCAGATCAGGATCTATCACATTGCATATCCGTCTCCTTTCCTTTTAGTTGCATCCCTAATAGCTATAATCTGGATTTTGTCGAGGAACAGCAGAAGCACCAGACCATATATGGCAGCATTATTCCATGCACAAGGACGTATGCTTGATTTGTAGATTTGAAGTATGGACTCAGGCGAGAAAAACCTTCTGGCGCGACAGTGTCAACTAACTTTCCTTGCGGTAGATGAAGCTATAGATTCAATGTAGTTGTTCTACTTCCTATGAAGGCAATTCTTCATATCATTTTTATGTACTGAGTATGTAGGGGTAGGAAGTTCATCTAAGTGGGAAACACGTCTCATAGTTGAGGGAAAGTTGGGATATTTGAATTTTTAGAAGAAGCATTGAAACTGATTAAAGTTATGGGCATTAGACAAAACAACAATTGCCCGGATAGCTTTGTGGCTCTCTCCAGAAAAAAATGCAGTTAGTCCATTGTAACAGCGTTTACAACAGATATATGGGGCCTAGGATGCGATCTATTCCTTAATGTTACAGTCAAATTAATGAAAGTAAGTAGGAAAGGATTAATTGTTCGGCGATGTGTAAACGTCTGAAAATCCCCATACACGTAACAAAATAAATTTGCCTTTTATATG
Organism: Acanthosepion esculentum; assembly: GCA_964036315.1. NCBI lineage: Eukaryota > Metazoa > Mollusca > Cephalopoda > Sepiida > Sepiidae > Acanthosepion > Acanthosepion esculentum. Next base: position 16,098,458 of record OZ038495.1, on the reverse strand, counting down.
CATTCTCGATATTTTGAAGTGCCTGAAGCCATTGTAGAGATGTATGTGTTAGCCCACAAAAATCTGATAAAAATTAAACATGGCTGATATTTATGTATATATCTATGCGTATCGGGCATTCGATTTTGAACAGGATTTTATTTCGTCACAATGAAACATAAACTACATGGTCGACCGTAAGCGGCCATTACATAATATATTTTTTTTAAAGACACAATATATATATATATATATATATATATATATATATATATATATATATATATATATATATATATATATATATATATATATATGTATGTATGGCTTAAATATGGACAAGAATTTGACAGGATGACAAATATATAAAACAATTTGAAAAACATTTTTTGGCATGTTGGTCAAACAGCGTCATCTGAAAAATATGATTTTGTATAAAGAAATTCTACTTAGGCGAGTCAGTGCAAGATATCCTTTTTAACTTTCTTCATTTTTATTCATTAATTGTTGGGCTGGGAGTAGGTAACTATATCGTTTTATTATATTTTACTACTATCAACTCATTTTGTTAATATATTCACTTGTTTGAAGATTTTTCTTATCCCACACTGTTTCAACAGCATTGTCGTAAAAACAGGTAGAAGATTCCCGCTCGACAGGGGATGCGTTTATCAAGTACCTTTCAAATTATTTTGTGGCTGAGTGAATTATCTTCAATTGTATTAAACTTTTTTTCTCACTTAAATAAAGTGATCATGGCAGTTTTACGAATGATATCAAAACCGTAGATAACTTGCAAAATAATATTGAAAATCTAATAATCATTACACCAACATGCGTTTTCTTGGCTAGAACGGAGTCAGGAGAATGCTACCGAAGTCTTTCAACCATAAAATAATTGTTACTCACTGGCAAATGTTATTTTTCTGAGCACAGAAAAGTTATTTTGGACCAACGGTTTTTGAACTTCATTCAAAACTGTAACGTATACTTAATTTGATTTTTCTAATATAAATCTCGTGGGCTTACAAGGTTAATAACTTTAAAAGCACAAAGTAATTCAATGATCCAACTTTACATTGAAGCTGTTAGGAGAGACAAAAAAATGTAAAATATCTGTAAATAGCGCTGATATTAATCAGTGAAAATTTGTGTCGCCTACTCTTGTAAAGATAATTAGCTTTTTGCATTTCTGGCTACAGACGCCATTAAAATTGATGCTCATGAGTAGAAACGTCAGTCGAATGTAATGGAGGAGGATGACTCAGAAAAAACAAAACAAAAAAATCGGTATAAGCAAAAAATATCGAATCAACAAAAGATTGCATCTCATGGGTTTCTTTTCTTTTTTTAATTCACATTTTTCCGAATACAAAATAAAAAATGGAACCGAAACATTAAAATTCATTCATTCTTTATATAATTGGCAAAATATTTTTTATAAAATATGAATTCAGTTTTTATACAGTCCTTAACACATTCAGCCCTGACCCCCGTTTTACCGGTCGTAGAGAAAAATGATGCACTGCCCAGCCACCGGTTGAAGGGTGGGTAAACACTTGTATCTATTTTTATATCTACCGTGAAACATTACGTAGCAATTATTTGCGAATTGTGACTCAGGAGATCAGGCAGAAGGATTAAAATTGTTCAGGAACGCAGGGCTCAAAGGGTTAACTTATAACTATTTTTATATCTACCGTGAAACATTACATACGCATTCTATGCGAATTTTGACAGGAGCTCAGCCAGAAGGGTTAAAATTGTTCAGAAACGCAAGGCTCAAAGGGGTAACTGGTGTCTATTTTTATATCTACCGTGAAACATTGCATACCGATTATTTGCGAATTTTGACTCAGGAGCTCAATGCAGAAGGGTTAAAATTGTTCAGGAACGCAGGGCTCAAATAGTTAACTCATAACTATTTTTATATCTACCGTGAAACATTACATCCCAATTATTTGCGAATTTTGACTCAGGATCTCAGGCAGAAGGGTTAAAATGGTTCAGTAACGCAGGGCTCCAAAGGGGTAACTTGTGTCTATTTTTATACCTACTGTGAAACATTACATACGAATTATTTGCGAATTTTGACTCAGGAGATCAGGCAGAAATGTTTAAATTGTTCAGGAACGCAGGGCTCAAAGGATTAATATGTAGGTTTTGAATTAACTTTTTTTTTTAAATTATAAAATTAAATTTTCCGACATTAAAAATGTTTTTTGCTCTATAGATACTTTGTCAATTTTCTAGATCTTTTAATTTGTTAATTTTTTTGACGATCTTTAAAATGAAGAAAAGACGAAATAAGATTAACCATCAAAAGAAAAGAGAACTATATTTCAAGAATTTGGTTTATTAACTAAAATCATTGATTATTATCAACATTTACATGCGTACTAATAACTTCATCTTTTTTCTTAGTACCACGATGTTACGAGCGATGTGCCCTCCGGGGGTCATCAGGTAAATGTCGACACAGCTAACGTTCAGGGAATTTCGAACCGAACCCTATATGGGTAGATTTTAGTCAATCCGTAGACCATGTCTAGGGATATCTCGTCTAGTTCTTATTAACTACACTGGTGTACAGTAATTACATTACAAAAAATTGGCTTACAAAGAATTACACTGGTTTACAAAGAAATATAAGCAAGCATAAAATTAATTTTTCTCGCCAAATAAATAATAATACAATATCCGCTTTCATAATACGAGGGTCATTCAATAAATAACGTAAATTTTTCGGTATAAGGACTTCTAATACAGATAGAAGCTTACTTTTTAAAAAATTTTCAACGTAGTCTCCCAGCACTGTCACACACCTTTCCCATCTGTGCACAAGCGTCCGTATTCCCTCAGCGTAAAAATCTTTGGACTGATGTCTCAGCCAGTCGCTCACAACACTTTTGACTTCATTGTCACTTTTAAAATTCGTGCCTCTCGTGAACGCTTTCAAGGGACCAAACAGGTGAAAGTCTGAAGAGGCAAGGTCTGGGCTGTAAGGGGGATAAGGGAGCAGTTCCCAGCCCAGATCGTTGAGGGTCTGCACCGTTTGGGATGCTGTGCGAGGCCTTGTGTTATCATGATGCAAGATGACTCCTTCTGACTGATGACTCCTGAGTTTGTCCCAACAGATAAGCTCAATGTCTTTGCAATGTCATCCACTGTCACCCTTCTGTCAGACTGGATGAGGTCATTGACTGATTCGATCAACTCAGGAGACCTCACTTCTGTAGGCCTCCCAGGCCTGTCTTCATCCTCAACACTGCTACGTCATTTTTTAAACAATTTAGCCCACTTGTAGACATTTTTTGGCTGAAACATGTGGCAACATACACAGTTGACATTCTCCTATGAATTTCAACTGATTTGCACCCTTCAGCAACCACAAACTTGATAACTGACCGCTGTTCAATCATGGAGCATGCTTCTTGGTCGGCCATCTTTGTTAATCGCCAAAACTCTCGAAGTTTTTTTTAATCTGCAAAAGAAATTAAATCTGTGGAAAAGAATTAAAACAAAAAAACAAAAATATAAAAAGAGTCAGCTTCTATCTGTATTAGAAATCCTTATACCGAAAAATTCACCTTATTTATTGAATGAACCTCGTATATATATATTATGAAAAATATAATATATAAATAATAATAAATAATACAATATCCGATTTCACTCATCACATCTAGTTTTTGACATCAACCTGTATACTTATACGTAATTGTATACATGCACATGCATTCAAAGCTCCAATATGTGCACTATTTAGGACATTGTGTCTTTTTAAATATATATTATGAAATGGGCATCTGAAGCAGCCTACGGTCGACCATGTGGTTTATGTTTCATTGTGGCGAAATAAAATCCTGTTCAAAATCGAATGCCCGATACGCATAGACATAAACATATATATCATCCATGTTTATTTTTTTCCAGATTTTTGTGAACTAACACATACATCTCTACAATGGCTTCAGGCACTTCAAAATATCGAGAATGCATCTAAAAGGCAAATTTATTTTGTTACGTGTATAGGGATTTTCAGACGTTTACACAGCGCCGAACAATTAATCCTTTCCTGCTTACTTTCCTTAATTTGACTGTAATATATATATATATATATATATATATATATATATATATATATATATATATATATATATATATATATATATATATATCAATTATGTAGTGCGTATTCAATTTATGTAACGTAAATCATTCAAACGAAATATATATATATATATATATATATATATATATATATATGCATAATATGCATATATATAAATATATATAGGTATAATATATATATATATATATATATATATATATATATATATATATATATATATATATATATATAGATATATATATATATATATAAATCAATGAGGACGTCACTGTATCAGTGTGTCACACTTTTTCAAATTTACTCCTAGAGTCCGTAGCTCAACATATTTTGGAATCAGGCTGCCTCCGAGACCAAATTAAAACATTCCTTGTCGGCTCTGGACCCGCAAATCTGAAATTTTGGATTCACAAATATCCGTTACTGCGATTGTATTGTCGAACTTATTCAAGACGATCTTCAACCTCTCTGACTTTAAAACATTCTGTCCTGGGGTAACAAATTCACACACACGTTTCACTTACGATTTATTTTCAAGTCTTTTGTCACTGCTCTTTTTCATTGTCATAGCTGAAACTCATCTCTCACGTGCCTTATGGATTCAGTTGGGTCTTTTCTAATTAATCTCTTATATGAATATAGAATATAGCACATTGACTACTGATAGTGCTCAATGTATATGATGTGGACTCGAAGTAGGGGCCACGGAAGGAAAACACGGAACGCGGGTTAGAGGTAAGAAAGATATATTAAACCGAACAGTTACAAAGAATAGTGTAAGAGTAAGCAGAGCTTACTATCCAGTGGTGTCCGATATTGGTATCGTACGCGGCTGCGCATTACTGGTGCTACTCCCATGATACTACCATTCACATAATAATATAGTACTGGGATAGTCCATGATGTAGGAAAGTATCGGTCTCACAACAGTATAAGAGTGTTTCAACTTACATTAATAATAAATATACACATTACTCCTCTTGATGTCGAAGTTTCTTGGTAAAATTTCCTGTCTTCATGGACTGTGCTTTTAAATGGTCTTTCCAATATATGTATGTATGCATGTATATGTGTGTGTATATATATATATATGTGTGTGTGCGTATGTATAGGGATATATATATATATATATATATATATATATATATATATATATATATATATATATATATATATATATATATATATATATATATATGTATATATGTATTTATGTATGTGCGTGTAGATAGATAGATAGATAGATAGATAGATAGATAGATAATCTTTTGTTTTGTATCCAAACGGTTATCTGAGAAACAAGCATTTAAATTTAATAGAGGATTTCCCTGACCAAAACAATATTAGCAGTGAACAATTCAGGTCAAACATTTGAAGGATTCCACGGATAATTTGTCTCTATCATAAGTAACATAAAATGAGTACAATTTCAATATTTGTTAAAGTTGTAAGGTGAGCCGTGTCAATTCGTTTACTCATTGTTTCCCTGTTGTCCTTTGAGCTGGATGAAAGAAAACGTTATTTCCTGTTTATTTGCTCTGAATTGCCGGTCAAGTTACTGAAAAGTTTACCGGAAGAAATCAACCATATGTGCTTTGAAATGTCTTTGGTTCATGTTGCATACATTTTATTGTAGGCACTTGAAACTGAGTACCCATGACATTCAGGTCATGTCAAAATGGTAGGTGGTTGTCCTGTTTAATGGTATATTATTTTTAGTTTTATAGGACAGGGATAACATTTCCTCCATTCTTTCCTTTTTTTTTGTACCAATTTATACATAATTTTCTAGACTGCGTGTGGAATGGATTAATTTACTTAGATTTATTTTTACAAATTCTGAAAATAACAAATTTAACTTGATTGCACCTTACGAGGGGGTGCTGTTCATTTCTCGACTTTTTCTTCCCAAAATCTAACAAAAAATGAACTAAGGATTATTTAAAAAATGTCGTCTTAATCAAATCGAGATTATTCAGCCAAAAATGATAATATTCAGTACGAATGTTTTGATTGATACTTTTTCTTGTAGATATTCTTCCGGTGTTTATAATTGTATCACAGATATTTGGATGTCTCTTAACCCACTTTATTATTGTAATGTTACGAAATTATGACATTTGTTTTAAATAATGAAAATTAATGTTCGTATATATCAATAATATTTAACATAATCTATGGTGGTAGTTAAATTTACATAGATAAGTTTAAATATCTGGGAAGAGTCTTTTAACAGACAACGGGAAATGTAACAGCGAAATCAGAAAGCGCCTTCAAATAGCAAAAATCTGCCCTCAAAAAAATAATATAAATATTAAGAAACATTAATTGATTCAGTGTCTGTCTATATTTCTGAGATGAGGTATTATGTATACTATTTACATTATTCGGACTATTGTCCTCATCTTTGTCGCCATAATTATCACAAAGTTTCGGCCCTTCAGTAAATGTCTATATTTCTCAGATGAGGTATTTATATACTATTTAGTTTATTCCGACTATTGTCCTCATCTTTGTTGCCATATCTATTACAACGTTTCGGCCGTTCAGTATATGTCTATATTTCTGAGATGAGTTATTATGTATACTATTTACATTATTCGGACTATTGTCCTCATCTTTGTCGCCATAATTATCACAAAGTTTCGGCCCTTCAGTATCTGTCTATATTTCTGAGATGAGGTATTTGTATACTATTTACATTATTCAGATTATTGTCCTCATCTTTGTTGCCATATTACAACGTTTCGGCCGTTCAGTATCTGTCTATATTTCTGAGACGTATTATGTAGACGTAGATGAGGTATTATGAACACTATTTACATAATTCGGACTATTGTCGACAAATTTATTAAAACGTTTAGGCCGTTGGATCCTGTCACTGGATCTAACTAACACCTTTATCCACTGTACCATGTGTCCTTGAGGAAACATTGTACAAGCCGGTGAAGAACTTGGAGAGGGGAATTAACAGGCGATAACTGACAAATGACATCCATTAGACATGGAACGTGTAACTAGAAGAGTCTACCCAAGTGAGCAAAATAAAGGGTTCAGTTCGACATTCCAACCACCTGAAGAAGGCCGGAGCGTACAACGGCCGAAACGTTGTAATAAATATGGCGACAAAAATGAGGACAATAGTTCGAATAATGTAAATATTTAATGTAAATATGCGTCGTCATGCGATTTTCCGTGTTATTCAGAACGTACACGCAATTTTCCGGGAATGATCACTCATAGACCAACAATCCAATATTGTGTACAACCAGGAACTCACCTACGCCTCCTCACTCACTCTAGCGGCGTATGAAGACGTATTATTTCTCCGTGCAGTGTATTCGCCTGCCGTACTAGACAGACATCATAAGTCGAAACAAGATTAATAAAGACGGCGTCGTAATCAAGAATCGTCACAAGTCAGGACTGTCGTAACTCGCGCAGATACTCTAATCTTTTTCAGAATCATCCTTTTTTTCTTTGCTTTTTTTGCTTCTGTTGCCCTCTTTGATAAATTTCTGTTTTACATTTAACTATCTCTGCTGCATTTGACATCGGCATTTTGTTTGGCATATTTGAGCCTCATTCAACAAATGTTCGCAATATAAAATACTGGAATCAGACAAGATTTTTTTGTATTTATAACAATCATAAAATCTGGGCTATTTAATCAATAGGTATCAGAGAAAATAAATTTCTGGAAAATACACATTGCAATCAAAAGCGCCAAGGCTGCAGCGAGGAAAACAAATTGACTCATTAACGCTGACGTTTGGTTAAGAATACTAGGATGTAAATTCAAATTCTTAAATTTTGCCTTTAATATTCGTCAATATATATGCAGTTACTTCTAGTACGCTTAATATATATATATATATATATATATATATATATATTAATGAAGGGATGGATAAATATAGGTAGGTATACGAGTGAGCGATAGTATACAAATACATATAAATACTCTATAGTGAAAAAAAACAGTGCTCAATGTTAAAAAACAGAACTATTTAATATATATATTAAAAATATATATACATAATATCTAACATTAATTGCACAACTCCGAGTTTCCTGCCGAAGCAATTTTCAAATGCTGGAATTATTATATGTATTTTTATTTTTATTTATATTTTTGGTTGACACCGGTTTTTATAAAAAGAATTCTGGTTCGCGCAAGATATATTATTGCTGGGTGGAATATTATTCGAGTTAAAAATATTAAATGAATTCTAATTTATTTTTGAATTTGAATTTGAGCTCAGATTAACCTTTCAGATTGAAAATAATGTTGTAATTAAGAAATAAAACATCTAAATTAGGGAGACGCTGGTTTTAAAAATGTAAGAAAACAAAATGGGGCATTGGGAAATCAAGGGTGGGTAACACTAGTTTTTTTCAAAAAATTAACAGAGTAATTGATGTCAAATATGATATATATATATGTTGAACATTGAAGTCAACATTCAGAGGAGACAGGCTGTTTGACATGTGAGAAAAAATAAGTAAAATTAAAAAAACATGTTGAGCATTTAAGTTTAAAAATCAGGAGCTCAATTAAAATACATGGGATCGTATTTTAAATAACCTCCTAAATTTCTCTCTCTCTCTCTTTGTCTCTCTCTCTGTCTGTCTCTCTCTCTCTCTAAAAACACAGACATTGAGGTTATTGGTCAGAGTTGAATCAGACCAGGGAACAGTAGAATTAAAATGTGCTCAATATACGGGTGAAAAAATGAATAAAAATAAAAATAACATGTAAAGCTTTTAAGTTAAAAAATCAGGAGGTTAACTAAAATATATGATCGCGTATTTTAATTAACATCCTAAATTTTAATCTCTCTCTCTCTCTCTCTCTCTCTCTCTCTCTCTCTATATATATATATATATATATATATATATATATACACACACACATAGAGATTATTGGTCAGAGTTGAATCAGACCAGGGAGCAGAAGTATTAAAATGTGCTCAACACACACGACAAAAAAAAGTAAAAATAAAAAAAAAACATGTAGAGCTTTTAAGTTTAAAAATCAAGAGGTCAATTAATATACATGGTCGCGTATTTAAATTAACATCCTGAATTTCAATCAATCTATCTATCTATCTATCTATCTATCTATCTATATATTGAATCAGACCAGGGAACAGTAGAATTAAAAAGTGCTCAATAAAATGTGTGAATATATATATATATATATATATATATATATATATATATATATATATATATATATATATAAGAAGTAGCATCGTAGTACTTAAACATGAAATATTTTATATAGAGATGTAAAATGTTTTTTCTCGTAATTTATTACCATAAATATTTTATAATAATATATATCTGTTTATATATTATTCATATATGTTTTACAAATGGAAATAAGTCTTGCTGTCTTTTTTGTGAAAATTAATAAATATTGTATTCGAATTATCACATGAAGTGTGATACTTTGCGGGTGATTTATGGAATATTTTACGTTGTTTTCTTTTTAAATCATTTTTTAAAAGATCTCTGATACATAGTTTGCAAAAGAAATAGACACAGTTTTTAAAAGAATCTTTATGCTGTTAAACGTTAGCACACGCATTCGAATAGACATCCCCTGCTTTTATTTATTTCGAATTTGTAGTCCTACTCAGGAAAATTAATATTAATTTTACTGTTAAATCAATGGTTTTACTTGAAAGTTATGAAAACATACAAATAGTTCTACCACATAATGTTCGCCCAGTGCGATCAAATATGAAATAATGTCAAAGGCCTAAAGATGCATATGAAAATGAACAATATATACTTTTTTTAGTATTCTATTTACTAAACACTCATACGTCGATCTCCACAAGAGAATCTATCTATCTATCTATCTATCTATCTATCTATCTATCTATCTATCTATCTATCTCTCTCTCTCCGTATATATATATATATATATATATATATATATATATATATATATATATATATATATCACCTAAATTTAAAATAAGGTAAAATAAACTGATTGATCAATGTCAAGTACTACAATGGGTAAATATTATTATTAATACATAAAAATGTATATATATATATATATATATATATATATATATATATATATATATATATATATATATATATATGTCATTCACAGACAGTACTGTTTCGCTGTATCACAGCTCCTCAGTGCGACTAGACATCCGAATGCCTCAAGCCAGGATTGAAACACAACTAATTTGGTGTCAGTCAGAACTATCTTCACTCGGTAGAGTTACACAACTAAATCTAGCGTATTGTTTTTACAAAAGTAAACAAATGTCAATCAGCCAAAGTGTTTCATACATCATACATATATATATATATATATATATATATATATATATATATATATATATATATATACATATACATACATATATATATATATATATACACACATATATATATATATATATATATATATATATATATATATATATATATTCACAATAATTTTTCTTCCAATGAGAATGCCTTTTTTGCCTCTGACGACTACAGAAGTTCACTCACTGTGTTTTTATTGTGGGCTTATTATAGTACAGCATTATTGTATTAGCAGATGGGACTGTACTTTTATCGTATAGCCATTCCTAGACTCGTTCACAAAGAAAGCTATTTAATGCACAGTATGTCCTCCAATTTCAGTTATGGTTGGCCTCGTGTAATGGATTCATGCATTTCAGAAGTGCATTCGCAATTATCTCCAAATAACTTAAAGTAACAACTTTTTATAACACTATTGGACTTTACTATGAGTAATAAGAATGTTTAATTACTCTACAAGCTTAACAGAAGATTGGTGATGAAATTGATCATAAACGAAAATGACATTTCATCATTAATTAATAATAGCTGAGAATGGGAAGCTCATGGACGGCTGAAATAAATTTCACACACACACACACACACACACTCACACACACATACATATATATATATATATATATATATATATATATATATATATATATATATATATATATATATATTCCATGATCATTTTCCAACTTATTCAAGATGATCTTCGCCCTCTCTACCCTTCTCACTTTTTGTCCAGATGCAACAAGTTGTCTCAGGGCTTTCACGTATGATTTCATTTGCAAGGATCTTTTCACTGATCTTTGAACAGTCATAGTTGGAACTCCTCTCTCACGTGCCAAATGTCGTACGGATTGAGTTGGATCTTTTATAATTGATTTATTTAGCTCTAAATTGAAACGATGATCTCTTTTGCTGTTGTGACCTCCAGATCCAGGTTTCTTTCTACTGTTCGCACTATTTTTAAACTTATTCACCTTTCACTTGCTTCTTAGTTCTTGAATAGACTTTGAAAATGGAAACCAGAGTTTGAATTTTGGTACCATTACCAGATGCCTGAATTTTTCCTCTCACCATTGCACATCAGTGAAGACAGTGGAGGTAACATAAAACGATTTTATACTGTTCCCTTTCTAGCAGTGTAAGTCAAAGGGTTTTTCATTGATTCTTACGACAAATGGTGTCAAGATGTCTAATTGTCTTAGCTAAGAACCTGGAAAAAAGAAACTGTTCAGTGGTTATTTTTTAGATATTAAACATTTTGTGCGATGGAAAATTATGTTTTACATCCGACCGATTTATCTATCTATCTATCTATCTATCTATCTATCTATCTATCTAGATAGATAGATAGATAGATAGATAGATAGATAGATAGATATAAACATACATATATATGAACACACACAGACACACACACACACGGATACACACGCACAAACACACACACACATACACACACATATATATATATATGTGTTTATATTTTATTCATGAATGTTTTACAAATGGAAGTAAATCTTGCTGTCATTTTTTGTGAGAAATGATAAATATTGTATTTTAATTATTTATCATATAAAGAGTGATGCTGGGCGCCTGATTTATGGAATGATTTACTTTGTTTTGTTTTTAAATCAAGATACAAATTTTTCTGTTCTCTGATGCATAGATTGTCAGAAATATAGATAGATAGATAGATAGACAGACAGACACTTAGACATGAAAATTTCTCAGAGTTAACCTGTAGAAAAGACAATATTTATAAATATAAATGACAATAGGAAAACTGTAATAGTTGCCGACGCGTTTCGTCCAATGTGGACTTTCTCAAGGCAAAAAACGAAATGAATTTATCTAAACAAAGTAACTAATAATAACAAAACAATCAAAAGTACACAACAGTATCGTGAAATCAAAAGAAAATGGATGAATCAGTCAACACAGCAGTAATAATAATATCTCCACACGTGACAGTTATTGACGTAATTTTCAGTTAACAATATGAAAATAGCGTTCTCTAAATTCTTACAGTTGCTAAGGACATTTTATTTTTGTTATTATTAGTTACTTTGTTTAAATAAATTCATTTCGTTTTTTGCCTTGAGAAAGTCCACATTGGATGAAACGCGTCGGCAAATATTACAGTTTTCCTATTGTCATTTATATATATATATATATATATATATATATATATATATATATATATATATATATATATATATATATATTTAAAATATAAAAGTGAATATAGAATTCAACACTTAGAGGCGACAGTCTGTTTCATGCTAGATGCAATCGTCAGGCCACCTGACGATTCCATTTAGCATGAAACAGACTGTTGCTTCTAAGTGTTGACTTCTATGATTGCTTTTATATTTACACAAGCTCTATCTCAGATATTGAGCACTTTATCCATAAATATAGCACATCTCAAGACTATATTTCCTTATATATATATATATATATATATATATATATATATGCAGAAATATAGTCTTAAAGTGTGCTATATTTATGGGGTAAAGTGCTCAATATCAGAGATAGAGCGTGTGTAAATATAAAAGTGGACATGGAAGTCAGCACTTAGAGGCGACAGTCTGTTTCATGCTAGTGCAATCGTCAGGCGACTAGTGCTGTTATTTTTCTCGGCTATTTATATAAGGGTCAGTGGTGCATTATGGGTAGTCTATTTTGGCGGTTACTTTTACCGGAAGTGGCTTATTTGTTTATTTATTTATGTCAAATTGTTTTGCTTGTTTTTTATTTGTTTTTTTATTTTTATTTTTATTTTTTTATCTTATATATTTATTTATTTATTCTTTTATTTTGATCGGTGTTTTTGGTTAACGTAGTAAAAATTTGTTTATATAGCTTATTGTTGGTAGTCTATAATGGCCGTCATTACCGGAAATCGCTTGTTCGCTTATTTATTTGGGTCAAATTGTTTTGCTTGTTTTTATTTATTTTCATTTTTGTTTTTTATCTTATATATTTGTTTATTTGTCATTGATTAAATCTGTTTGTTGAATTTGTGGTTTTTTCTGACTATTATTTAGGTGGGAACAGTTTTTAATTTATCTATTTAGGTTGGTTATCTTTATTTGTTTTTGTTTTGTTTTGTTTTTTAAACGGCTAGTTAATCGTAATCGGTTGTTAGTTTATTTATATATTTGGATGTATTTAGATCGATTTAATTATACTTGTTGTTATTTATTTGTTACACTATATCTTTTTAGCTTTCGGTTTTTAAGAAACGTAGTATATTATCTTTTATTAATGTTTTTTTTTTTTATTATTATTTTTATTTGTATAACAGTTATAACTTTCGTCCGTTCTTTTGTTTTGATTTTGTTTCGTATATTAACAGGTGTGGTTTTATGATTTGTTTGGAGTAATTTATTTTGCTTATTTTATTGTTGTTTGTTTATATATTTATTTATTTTTCTATTTTAAGTTACGTAGTAAAAATTTGTTTTCATGTCTACATTTTGAGATTAGCTCGGATCTTTTATTTAATAATTTATTTTCATCTGGGAAGGTAATGATAGCTATTTTTTCCTCCAAGCAAAGTTTGCAGGTTTTTGATAGGTTGTTGTAGGCTGATGATTTTTTCCTTATTTTCCAAGATATTTTTGGTGTGGTGTGTGTTTTGTTTTTTATTTCCCAGATATACTTAGAAAGCATTGTGCTGTTCGCATATTTACTATTTGTGAAAGACATTTTGTGTACATAATTTCTTTGTTTCCATGGTCCTTCGGTTACTCCTATATATACTTTTTCTTCATTATCTGCTGATTTTGTCGTGGCTTGGTAGATTACGTTGTTTTGTAAACAATTACCGTTTAAGGGACATTCGTTTTTTATTCTGCAGTTGCACGTGGGTTTAATTTGTTCGTGTGGTTTGTTAATAATTTTTCTGTTGTGCTTTTTTATTATTTGTGCCATGTTCTCGGTGCAACTGTAGCTGATTTTTACTGTGTTTTTGTTGAATATTTTGTGTAGGGTGCTTGATTCCGGGAAGTGTTTGTGTAAAAGCTTGAAGAATATTTTTCCTATGTTTGTTTTTACGTTTTTGCTGTACGGTGGGTTGAACCATATGATATTTCTTTTTCTGTTGGTCTTTTTTGTGTTCTGTGGTGAGTATGTGAGTGTTGCTGGGAATCCGCTATCTTTTAGGGCTGTTTCGTAGTCTTTCTTGGCCTTGTTAAATATAGATTCATCGGAAGAATTGTCGGAAAGCCTGCGGTTAATCGATTTAGGTATCTGTTTGATTATAGAAGGCGGGTGGTTGGAGTATATATGTATGTACTGTGGTTTATCATTCGGTTTTCTGTATGGTTTGTGTGTGCCTTTTCTTAGGTTGAAGGTGACATCTAGAAAATCTACTTCGTTTAGGTTAGTTTTTATATCTATCTCGAATCCGTTATTTTTGAAAATTTTAATTATTGCTTTTCTAGTTTTATCAGTCTTTTGTTTGTTGCAGTTTCTTAAGATTATGAGACCGTCATCTCTGTAGAGCCCTGTGTCATTTCTATCTATTATTTTGCTTAGTTCGTGTAGTAAGTAAATGCCTACGATTTCGCATGCCCTGCACCGTCAAAGCTTCCCATTGTAGTGTCAAATATCCCATCTTTCTTTATCCATGCTTCTTCATGGTGAAATAATAATGATTTACGTGAGTGCTTAATGATGTCGATTTCGTTTGGTTTTATTATTATTTGTTCCTGAGCTAAGTTGATGGCCTTATCTAGTGTACGTTCTGTTATGGATGGGTAAAATTCTTTTATGTCTAATTGTAGGAAGTGGCAATTTTGTTTGTTGTTTATGCTGTTGAACCAGTCAATGGTTGTTTTTGTGTTTTTCCACTGGTTTACTCCTAACTTCTTCCTAAGTTCAGAATTAATTCTTTCTAGTATTGTTTTACTTATTTTACCTAGTTCGCTTTTGGCTGGGTTTATGAGTCTGCATGCAGGGTTGGTTTTGAAATTTTCCTTGTGGTCTTTTAGTGTGATAAAGGCTTGCGTCTTGCTCATGCAACTTATTCGGTCATCTAGGTCTAATTTTTGAGCGATTGCTTTAGCGTCTTTATTTATATCGTGTTCTATTGTTTTGGGTGCCTTTTTGTATGTTTTGGTTATGTTGTTCTTTAGTAATTTATTGTGCGTAGGAGGGGTTAGTTTGTATAAATTTCTTGTTTTGTCGGCTGAGATAAATACATTTGCTGAACTGTTTATTTTAGCTATATCTTCTTTTAGCTTTTTTTGGAATGCATCTTGTTTTTTATGGAATTTTATGTTTCTAACTAGGTCAGTTAAGTCCTTCTCGAAGTCATCTAATTCTTTTTGTTGCGGGGGACATTTTCTTGTTTTGAACCCGTATTTTTCCTTGAGTGTATTATTATTATTGTGAAGATCTTGGTTTAAAAAATGTGCTTTCCATCTCATTCTTTTTATGAAACTTTCTGTTTTTTCAAGCTATATAAACAAATTTTTACTACGTTAACCAAAAACACCGATCAAAATAAAAGAATAAATAAATAAATATATAAGATAAAAAAATAAAAATAAAAATAAAAAAACAAATAAAAAACAAGCAAAACAATTTGACATAAATAAATAAACAAATAAGCCACTTCCGGTAAAAGTAACCGCCAAAATAGACTACCCATAATGCACCACTGACCCTTATATAAATAGCCGAGAAAAATAACAGCACTAGTCGCCTGACGATTGCACTAGCATGAAACAGACTGTCGCCTCTAAGTGCTGACTTCCATGTCCACTTTTATATATATATATATATATATATATACATGTATGTATATATATATATATATATATATATATATATATACATGTATGTATGTATATATATATATATATATATATATATATATATATATATATATACATGTATGTATATATATATATATATATACATGTATGTATATATATATATATATATATATATATATATATATATATATATATATATATACATACATAGTAAGGCCAAAAATCGGTTGGTACATAATGCGAGTGGATCCTCGTAATATAAAAATATTAGAGCTGGTCCACAAAAATGAGCCCGATGTATTGTATTTATACAGACCAATATAATTAATAAACAAACAAATCCTTTGATCTCATATGGGGAATAGACTATTTCGTCAGATGACGAAAGTGTTCGTCTGTCTTTTCAACCCCAGTGTGTTCATGTCTCTAAGGCTGACAGCTTTGATGTCCCTATGGGTGCATATGATTCAGCCCAGGTTGCTGATTTAACCGGTTTGTACATTTTAGATACCCTTAGTAGAATAATAGATCCAAAACAAATAGGCCTATACAGAGATGACGGACACAATTTCATCTCCGTTAGTAATGGTTCACTAATCTCGAAGATCCAAAAGAAAATCATTAGGGCTTTTAAATTACTAGGATTTAGAAATGAGGTTTCCTCTAACCTTAACCCATTTGATTATTTAGATATCGCCCTTAACCTCAATAATAAAAGGTTTAACCATACCACAAAGACAATGAAACCCCCACCTATATTAATGTTAATCCTAACCACACCAAAGCCATTGCGAAACAGATATCTACCACCATTAACACTAGGGTTAGTCGATTGTCATCCAACGTAAATAACTTTAATGAAATTAAAAAATATATATATGAAAGTGCTCTCTAAAAAAGTGGTTTTAAAACTACATTGTCATACTTAACCCCAATAAAAAATAAAATTTAGAGGCAGAAAAAGAAAAATTATATGATTCAACCCTGCTTCTGCAAACTGTCAAATATTAACATCGGACAGCATTTGCGTAGTCAATAAGCACTTCCAACAAAATAACCCTCTAAGCAAGATTTTCAGTAGGAAATCGATTACGATTGTCTACTCTTGTACTAACAGCATTTATAAAATCATTAACATGTACAACAACTACATTGTAAGGGATTTCTATGTGACCGACAACTAACCTGGTATTGAACAGTCACGTAGTTGTAGATGAAAGATTGTCCCGTAGAGGGCAAATGTAAAGCTACCACGGTTATATATCAAGCGACCATTTCCCTCAAAGAAAATATTGAAAATAAAAAAGGTTGCATTAGAATTTTCGCACAAATGTGTCTGAGCGAGCGTCTGCAATATGGATTGGCTAGCCGCCCAAGTTGACGAATACGAGTGGTTAGCTATTATATATATATATATATATATATATATATATATATATATATATATATATATATATAGTGTTGCGCCAACCTAAGTATACCCCTAAGAAAATTTTTTTACAAATTGTCGTTTTTTTCCAGATCATCAATTAATCTTAATTGAACGATATATTAATTTATTAAACAAATTACAACTACATTCAAAATTATTTATCATGCTGGAATTAAAATATTAATTATAAATTTATAATTATGACGCGGAAAAATAGAATTTCTAGAAAAATCCATTGCTTCCCAAAAAGCATAAACAAATCGGCACAACTAAGCTAGAAAAGTTCTGGGAGAAGGTTTTAGGGTCGGATGAGAGCAAAGTAGGCCTTTTTTTGAGCAACGATAGGCGGTTTGTCTGTCAGGCACCTAATACAGCTTTTGAAGAGAGGAATTATTATTTGGGGGTACTTTTCTGCAAGTGGAACAAGCAAAATAGTACGCATTGAGGGCAAAATGAACCCCGCAAAATACCAAGCAATTTTGAACTAAAGTGTCGTACCCCCGGGTCGATAGTTGGATTTTCCAGTTGCTTTCCAGTCAAATTTGATGTTTATAATTTGAACGCAATCTTCAGTTTGCTTAATTCGTATTTTATTATTCTCTTTCTGTTTTTTTTTTTTTATCATATTGCTTCACGCACAGTAATTCCTTGCTTCTTGTTGGCTTCATTGTCTTAATTGGGGGAGGGAAATGATTAAAAGAAATCTTGTCGGAAATTTATTATCAAGAAAGAGTCAGTTTACAGTTGAATGAATAATCTTTCAAATTTCTTGATATGATTTATTTTCACAGATGAAAGATTATTTAATAAATCAACTTAATTATATTTATTAATCTCTGTAAGGTTCAAGAATTAATATGGATGCAAAGTTTGAAAATATATTTTCCGATTTTTATTGAATTTGTAGGTCTTTTGATTTGGATCGTGATTTCGATTCCAATGTAATAAATTATAACCATACAATATTAGTGTTTGAACCTTTTATATTATATATATATATACATATATATATATATATACATATATATATATATATATATATATATATATATATATATATATATATATATATATATATATATATATATATATATATATATATATATATATATGTAAATATATATATATAATTCTCACGTAATAGGCAATAAGATATAGTAATACAAAGAGACACAGTATTTATTTTCCAGGTTTTCAAAAACGCTATTTACATATTTAAGTAAAGTATTTAAATGCTATACTTACTTATTAGTACAATTCACTAACATTGTGCAAAAACATTTTAGTTGTTTACGAGGTGAAATAAAAAATAACGTGATAAATTCTTTTGTGAAATTATTTCTTATTAGACAGGAGATAGGTTGAGGGGGCAAAGATATTCGTTGCTTCTTTTCGTGAAAATATTTCAAGAGGAGTGTTTAAGTTTGAATAACTCTGCAAAAAAAAAGATCTCTTTTGTTTGTATTGTAACAATTCGTATTGTTATTTTATAAAAATATCAGTAAATGCTTGTATTATTTTAAAAAAAGGAACAGGTTATGTATTTTTTTTATTTGAAGAAAAGTAAAACGATAGTAAAAGTGAAATATTAAATTGACATTTTACATAAAAGAATAAGCGAACGTATCGAAAAAAGATTTGCAAGATATTCTCTTGTAGATTTCTCAGTGAACGACACTTCTTGACTAAGTAGCCCAATAAGGGACGGATAGAATATTCGGATAGAAATTGAGAAAAGCCCTGATTATAGGACATGGAGTTAACGAGTTTTTATATTTATCATGCATTTGTATCTGTTTACTAAAATGATAAAAACTTGATATATACCTTCCATATAGATTCTACAAAAAATACCGTGAAAAGTTCGTTATTTCAACAGAAACAAAATATATATTATTTGAAAGAAATATAAATGTTCGATTAATAACGTATATTATATAACAATGTAAAATACATGTATATAACGATATTATACATATATAAAAAGATTAATTAACTTTCAAATATCAATTTTATCCCGACTAGGAAATTTCTTGGTAAGATTTCCGCTCTTCAGGGGGTTCGGTTTTAAATGATATATATAATATTTATATAACAATACATATTATATAACAAAATGCCGGCGAAATAGTGTGTAAACAAAGTAAAATACACACACATACACACATATATATAATGAATACATACATATATATATATACATCTAATAGATATATACATATAATATATATATATAATATCTAGAAAAATATATGATCTAACAATGTAAAAATACCGTATAATACAGTGAAAATTCGCTATTGCATGAGTGTAATGTGCAAGTAAATGCGGACACCACAAAATGCCTTTTTCAGTCTTCGAGATGTTTTTCAGAAAGAGAATGCTCAAAATGATAGAATAAATGGTAATTTAAAGACGAGGTATCTGCTGAAGATGGCGGATGTATAAAAAATCCACACATCTAACATATTAAATTTCATTAACTTGATGGAATATTACGGCCTTTCTATGAATCAATATATGTCTTTTCAGTCCTATATTGAAATTTCATTTCAATTATATCTGTTAATATCCCTTCTTTATTTCAATTGTTTCTTAATGTGATCATTAAAGTTTTAAAAATTTCCTTTTTTCATTTAAATTATGTTTTCTAAAATAATAATAAAAGTCGACACACACCCATGCATTCGGTCACACGCACGCACGCACGCACACATACATACATATATATATATATATATATATATATATATATATATATATATATATATATATATATATATATATATAAGAGCAGCATAGATTAATTCAAGCAGGTTTGGTTAAATAATTTAGACGTATCATGTCTATTCATTTTAGTTTTAACCTTTCAAGTCCAAGAATTAATTTCTTGATGGCTGTAGAAAATTGATTAAAAAGGTTCCTAAATTTAAAAAAAAATAATAATTATTTTCCCAAGTACTTTCAATCACATCTGAGACCATCTTTAGTGGTTGCATACCTATGGATGTGTTGTGCCTTAACACCGTAAATTAAAAAAGATTTTTTACCTCTATGCAAGGGAGTTAACACTTTGCTGCTACAAACATTTAAGAACTTTGTTGCTGTACAAGTAGTTCAATTTATTTATTTTGGTGCGGAATTCTCTTATATAAAGTCCTTCGAGAATTTTAAAGTTCTGCATATTATTATTATCTTGATGGAGCACTGATGTATTTTCTGCTAATATCTATCTAAACTGTGAATGTGACCATAATTATTCCTTTAAATGTTCTGAGATTGAACTATGAACATTCAAGCGAAACGTATGCCTTCTCGTCATTGTCGTTGTTGTAAAACCAACATACGTATTAATATTTTAACGTAACACACATGCATAGATATGAAGATGGTCTTAGTTGAGATTGTAAGCACCAGGGAAAATGAATATTATTTGAACGAAGATTTTTGAATTTTTTTTTTTATCAATTTTTAACAGCTACCAAGAAATTAATTCTTAGACTTGAAAGGATTAAAACTAGAAGGAATAGACATAATACGTCTAAATTATTTAAACAAGCATGCTTGAATGTACACACACACATACACACACACACACACACACACACACACACACACACACACACACACACACACATATATATATGTTGTGTGTGTGTGTTTATTATCGGAGAAATATATAACATTTTCGTTTTACGTATTGTGAAATTTAAATCATTGACATTGTAGGGATTAGCCAAACCTTGACTGCCGAGTCGGCTGATAGGTGAGGCTGTTCAGGACTATAAATTTCACCTGAATAATTCCTACACCACTTTTGCTCCAGAATGAACAAGAGAAAAGAAAAGGAATGCGCTCAGTTGTGTGAGATTTCTTTCAGCGCCGGACCATCAACTTAATTTCAAACAACCACGTGACGCATCCCACACACATTTTCGAAGAGCAAAGCTTAAAAACTGTTTCTCTTTCTTTCTTTTTTTTCAGCTGCCTGTGTACACACAGGCATATTTTCTCTTTATTCGTATTCTTTCTATATATAAGTATGGACATTCACAACGTGCTGAAATGCCTTTATTTTAAAAATGTTGATTTGAATTTCTTTCAAAGTTCTCAACTTCTACCTCGTTTAGTACAAACCTTAGAACTACTCGCTCCAAAGTGGAACGCTAAATGCGTTTTTTTAATACGTGTGAAATGTTTGAAGAATCTTTCTGAAATTGCTAGGCGAAAAGTGGCAATTCCTAACCAAGACATAAAAAACAAATATTCACACCACTGATGTCATTAAGTGACAGGTTTATCCATTCAAGATCAGAAAGCTTTCTTATAGGCTGCTTTGTATGTAAAAAAAGAAATTGGTCTACTATCTTCGCATTTTTCAAATTCCATCAAATATTCTTGCTCATACATTTTGGAAATCAATGCCTGTCAGCCAAGGAAAGATATGGCGGTATTTATACTCGTGTGACGCATATAAATTATTCGGAGTCATACTTTTCTCAAAGTAGATTTCCTTCAACAATCTCTGATGTTATCTGTTCGGATGGAAGCCGGTTAATCATCACCAAAATCGCGAAGTCAATAACCTGTCAAATTCTTTAAGATTATTTTACAGCGTTACTAAGACCAAAGAGAAAAGAAATCGAAAATAAATAGAAACTTAAAGACAGTACAGTGTCGAAAAAATCAAATGAGGCAGAGATTGTTTGCTACGAAAAACAATATTAGTTATTTTCGGTTTAGTAAACAAGGGGTCAAAGAAATTGTTAGAATATGCTACTAACGATCAATCCACACATAGACATACGTACACGCGCGCATGTACGGACAGACATTTATAAATATATATATATGCAAACATAAACACACACACACACACACACACACACACACACGAAACATATTCACACATATAATTGCTTAAGGTATGCAATATTTATAGCATTGAGCATCTGTAGTTATAAACAGGCTGGACATAAATATTAACATTACATAGTCTGGTGATAAATTCAGACGAAAACATAGCAATCACGACATATTTTAATTTTCAACGTTAATGCATAAGCACAGGAACACACACATACACACACACACGCGCGTGCGCACACACATACACACACACACGCGCGCACACACATACACACACACACACACACACACATATATATATATATATATATATATGTATTTTTTTTTTAATTGGACACAGTCCGACAATTTATTTAAAGACATTTATATTATGTTTAACGTTCTTTTTATAGATACAAGTATTTAAGCAAATAAATATTTAAATAAATAGAATAAATTATTTAATACTGTTTATTATAAAACAGAGCATTTGCTTAAATACTTGTATCTATAAAAAGAACGTTAAACATAATATAAATGTCTTTAAATATATATATGTAAATTTCAAAGAGTATAGAATCCAGGTAGAACTCAATGTCCAGGACAGAGTAAGAATATAATATAAAAAGCTCAAAAAGCATTGAATTTGTAGGTCTGATGAATCGGATCGTGATTACGATTCCATTTTAATAAATTATAACCATGGAATATTAGTGTTTGAGCCTTATATATATATATATATATATATATATATATATATATATATATATATATATATATATATTTCATTAAAGGCAACTGGCAAGGTACTGCAATTAAGCTTTTTATTTAAGTTGTCTTGTGTTCGTATAATTGTTTTCTTTTCTAGACACAAATTGTTTAAAAACTGTCCCATGGCGCTGCATATCGAAGCAATTTCGGCTATACAGTTAGCCTTATCAAGGGCAACTTTTATCTTTAACAAAATGTCTGTTTTTCATGTATGTATCTTATTTTATAGGAATGTTTTATTTTATGAACAGAGTCATCACATGCTGGCCGTGTTCATAATTAATGTTATTGCGTATTGGCTTTTCCTATTTAACTATTAGGGTTTCCATTATATTTAATCATTTTTAGATGTTGATGAGGCGATTATACTTGTATTTTCTACTAATATGATTTGGATTGATTTTGGTAGGATTTTCTGTGTGTTTAAATGAGTCCTAATGGAGCTATGGCTGAGAAGATGTAATGTAAGTCGTCTATCTAGTCATGTAGTAGTACGGCTAATATAATTAATTATGAATTTGGTTTGATCAGGAACACTGTTCCTTAGGGGTCATTTGAACTCCTAAATAATGTTTTTTTTGTAGTTTTGATTTTGCATGTGTATTGTTATTTTTGATGAGTTTAATTCTTTTAAATTTTGTGGTGACACATAATTTAATTTTCTTGTTCAAATCGACTAGGATTGTATATTTCTTTATATTTCTAAGAGAAATGCGTCTTGATTAAAGTTGACATGTATTTGGCTTTTAGAGAAGGTGTTAATCTTATTGGGTTTCTATCTATATGTTTAATATCGCTTTTAGTTTACTTTCAAGAGAAATAGTCTAATGTGGTGGTCTATGAGTTGCTTAGGAAAACCATTGTTATTTAACGCCTGTTTTACATTATTGAGTTCTTTAAGGGCACAGAAAAAAAGCTACCTAACTCCACCAGAGACATATTAGTAGAAAATACAAGTATAATGACGCCATCCACATGTAAAAAATGATAAAAATAATGAGAACACTAATAATAAGAAAAAGGAAATACCGACGCCCAACAACATTAACTATGAACACGGCCAAAATGTGATAACTGTGTTCGGAAAATATACATTCCTATAACTTTAGATACATACATAAAAAAAACAGATATTTACTTAACAAATCGCCTTTGATAATGGTTAAAAAATAGCCGAAAGCGATCGTAGTTGAAATATACATATCGCGCTATAGACAAGGCAAACGAGACATATATACATATACACACATATATACAAACACACAAATACGCTTTCATATACAAAAAAAAACGAACAAATTCACATGTCCAAACAAAAGACGCATACAAACATACAAAAACCAGCATATATACAAATATAAAAACACATAAACATACCCACATATACACAAATATATGCATGCACACACACACACACACACACACACACACACACACACACACACACACACACACACACACACACACACAGACATGCATATATATATATATATATATATTAAGACATTTTTATGTTTAAAATTCTCTTTATAGATACAAATGTTTAAGTAAATGCTCTGTTTACAATAAACAGTATTAAAAAACATTTACCGGCCTGAATGTCCGAGAAAACTTCATAGGCCGGTAAATATTGTTTAATACTATTTATTATAAACAGAGCATTTACTTAAATAATTGTATTTATAAAAACAATGTTGCACATAAAAGAAAATGTCTTAAAATAATTGTCGGACTTTGTCCATTTCATAATATATATATATATATATATATATATATATACACAAACGCATGCACCCACATACATACATATACACATATACTAACCAATACACGGACACACATGCACAAATAAATGTACCCAGGGAAATACATAATTATGTAAGCAGATGTAAAAGACACCATACATTCAAACATACATATATAGTTAACTAGGTAACAAAAATGAATTCAGAGTCCATGTAAAATTAATGCATAAACGATCACAACGACTGAATATCGACTTAACAATTTATGACAGATAAAATTTCTCATAGCTTTTCGATAGTTTTTAAACACTTTGTATCCAGTAATGAAAACACTTGTAAGAACAAGGAAAATTACATATAAAGCTTAATCACTGTACCTTGTCAGTTGTCTCTAAAGAAACATGTATAAAAGTATGATTGGTGATTATATACATAAATACACACACATGCGCGAATATATATATATATGTATATATATACACACACACACACACACATATATATATATATATGCATAAAAGTATGATTGCTGACTATATACATACATACATACCGAAATACATACATAAATATATATATGTATAAAAGTATGATTGCTGACTATATATATATATATATATATATATATATATATATATATATATATATATATAGGTAACTATACTCGTGTCCAAAAACCTTCGAATTCTTGATTTAACAATAGCCAAATCAATCTCGAAGGGAAAAAAAGGTTTTAAAAAAGAAAATAATCGCACAGATACAGGTTCAAGGCCCAAAGAAAAAAACCCGATACGAGTAAACAACTAACTAAAGAGCTCGATACAAACGTAGAGCAGACCTCTTGTCTGGCTCATTAGGTTTGACTATATATATATATATATATATATATATATATATATATATATATATATATGAAGAAGAAATGGATTTATGTTTATTTGACTTTTCTATTACTTCAAATGTTGCTATAGTGGATATTTCGTATTTGAAAGAAGACGCCCCATTTTAATTTATTGAACAGTGAGTTTTACATCTATCGGCCATGCTGATTCCAGAAAGGATATGCATTTCCCGGAAAGAAACGAACTTGTTTCCTCCTTTCTATGGGAAACCACCGTTTGATGTAGTGTGCTTTAACTCTCGGCAGGAACAAGGAACGAATTTTCTTTTGTATGCTTTCTCGAATGGAGAGGCCGATAGATGCAATGCACAATCTTTAAATAATAAAAATCGGGCATGTATTTAAAATGCGCACTATACACTATAAAACGATTACATACATGCACAATACGCACCCACCGTGTGTGAAGATGGTAATAAAACAGTGATAATATAAAATAAGAAAGCAAAAATATATACTAATAATAAATATATATATATTTTTCCTTACCGTTTGGGGCAACATTGAGTTTCATGCAAATAACAATCGCCAGGCTCAAACTGAAAGAAGACACCTTTGTAAAATTACAATATTTACAACTTAATGTTAAGATAATGTGTGACGTTTGTGTGTTTTATACTTATTTGTTTTATATTATTTTATTTTAATATTATATTCAGAATTTAACAGACCGCGGTAAATTTTATTCTTTGTCCAGATTACCATGAGGATCCGCGTAGGTGAAACCGTGAAAAGGTTTACCTGACTCTTTAGGTGCATAGTTAGATTTGCTCTACTTAGTGTACTGAGCACTTTACTTAGTTACTTTTATTTTACTCGTTTTAGAGGGTTTTTTTTTCTTTGAACTCTGAGCTTGGATTCTCGACGATTGTTTTCGTCTCAATTACATGTTCTTAGTTCTTTCTTTTTTTATCCCTTATTTTTCCTTGGGCATTGGTTTGTTCAATTACAATCCAAAACACCTAAGGTTTTTCCAAACGAGTATAACTATTTATATTTATATTATATTATATATGTACATATATATATATATATATATATATATATATATATATATATATATATATATATATATACATTATAATATTTTTATTATAATAGATTGCAATAAAAACATTTTACATCGCTACACGAAAACTTTCATGTTTCAAAACTATAATAGTTCTTCCTCAGTCGATGGTAGATAACTTGTAATAAAAACAATTTATTAGGGGAATTTGAAAACAAATCGTTACTTTTTTTTCGAAGTTAAAGGTGGGGTGCATAAGTTCAGAATTAGAAATATACTAGGGGTATGTCTAGATCAACCAATTAAAAGTCAGATCGAAGCTAAAATAGAAAAATAAGGTCAGAGGGTGGAGGTGAGTGGGCCATTTATTTATGTAGTAAATAAACTGACGCTTAGTCGTGTCACCGATACATGTATCCTGAATGTATCCATGTATTATAATCAGATTTGTTTTCAGAAACAGAATAAATTAAGTAAATTTAAGTCCGGTTAGTAAACTTTGAGTAGCAACAAACAACAAAACGATAAAAATATTGGCAATGGGATTGATATTAAAAATATAATAGACTTTTGACTAAATTGAAACACACATTGAGAGATTAAACATGAATTTCGGTTCATGAGAAAGCATGCATTCCATAGCGAGTCTTCTAACCAACCATAAAAGCAACAACAACAACAATATTCCTCGGAAGAGTAAGTTCTTTGCTTATTCTTCGTCTCGATGAAAACGGACACAGACATTTCCGAAATTTCAACTTTAAAATTTATCAGTTCGTGGTTCAGTTTACTCAAAATGCTAATATATAATAAGTATTAATGGAAATATAGTTATCAATTTGTTGGCTTTTTCTCCTCAAATTTTATTAACCGGTCTTTTAAATCTAAGCATATATATATCCCGCTCCCACCCCTACACCGTGGAAACTGTTAGATGTAGACGTCTCTTCTACTCCAATAGCTTCATGTCTCGCACATCTCGCCTATGGAACTCCTTACCCTATTACGGTTTCCCTGACAAATACAATCTCCAACGGTTTAAGTGTAGCGTCAATCGATATCTCCAGTTGCCTTGATCTATACACTTCCCTTCTCCACATCCTTTCATTTCTCATTCCTATCTGCTCTCGCTGCGGATCTTTTGTGGCCCCCTTGCCTTGATCGACCCACTGTCTTTCTCTTTCTCCACATCCCCTCCCTTGCCACTCCTGCTCTTCCTCCAACCCTTCTTTAACCCCTTGCGTGATAGTGGCCTCCGGCCTTGCTTGGGGTGATATGATTAATATATATATATATATATATATATATATATATATATATATATATATATATATATATATATATATATATATATATAAACAGTATTAACTACATTTACCAGACTGTATGTCCGAAAATTTTCATGGAAAACATGTTCTCTCCGACAAGATTCAAACCTGTATCCGCCTCAAATCCGTCATATTGCTTGATGTACTCTTCTATTTAACTATATTTACCAGGCGCTTCCTCTGTAGCGAATCTATATATAAAGCAAATATTTTATGTGAAATTTCTCGGACAAGCAGGTCGGTAAATATAGTTAATACTGTTAATACAGAGCACTTACTTAATTATTAATATCTATAACATGATGTATAAGCAGAATATATATATATATATATATATATATATATATATATATATATATATATATATGTATATATATATGTGTGTGTGTGTGTGTGTATGTGTGTGTGTATACATATATATATTCGCCACAGAGGAATGCAAATGCAAAGCTCTTCAGTAAAATGAATTGGAGCCCTCTGAAAGATTGGCGTTTGTTTACATTTGTAAAAAACAATACGCTATTATTAGATGTTTCTCTCTGCCCCGAGTGATAATAGCTTAGTGGCAGAAACTCTGACTGGCACCAAATCGGTCGGGTTTTGCTCCTGGCTTGAGACTTTCGGATGTCTAGTCGCACTGAGGTCATCAGCGAAACAGTCGAGTCTGCGAATGACACACACACACACACACACACACACACACACACACATATATATATATATATATATATATATATATATATATATATACACACATATTTATTTCGGTAATTGGTTGGAGATTCGTCTCCAGCTAATGTAGTCAAACTCGGGCAGAGAGAAACCTAGACGAGGCTAAGGACAGAGTCTCGTCTGGGTTGGTAGACAGCTACCCGACTGCGTTTTTACGGGGTCTACGGGGAATTTTTGCTCGAGCTCGGTTTTTTACCCCGCATTAAAAACGGCCTTGTGCCACATCCTGCCTTGCGGGGTGGTGAGGTAAATACCTCCCATATATATATATATATATATATATATATATATATATATATATATATATATATATATATATATATATATATATTACTTGACAAGTGTAACGGCTCAGTCCAAACGCCCAGGTTTTACGAACATAAAGATTATCGGCAAGAACTCATATTAATCTAACAATAGTATTGATTTTCTGTCTGGCAACGTCATTTAACTGCTATTATGATATCATAAAGCAAATTGTTTGACAAGATAAAAGTACTGTATTTTATTTACTTAGAGTTCAAAATATCGCAGTTATCCAAAATCTCATATATAATATTTTTGATGATCGGTCTCAAGAGGTAAACATAGGAGATTTTGATTTGTATTTTTATGTATAAGGAAGCAAAGGATTTTATTCTCTTGTCACTAGAATATATCTCTTCTAGTAGGCTTTGTTATTGCCCGTTGACATTAATCGAGCTATTGGGTGAAGGTTAGCGCGATGATAATTTTAGCTAATCCCCTAACGAAATGTCATTGCTGTTTGATCAACAACGTTGCCTCGAAGACTAATGTCTATCAAACAGGCGGGAAGAGGAATGTACACCAAAAATTATTGTTGCTTTTCTTACCATGTAAAACATTATTTTCTGTAGAAAAAGCTAAGTTCTAATGTAAAAGTTCTTTTTTCTCTCTCTTCTCGCTTCTTGAACTCTCTCTGGCTCCATGCTTTCCAGATATCCTCGACCTTCAAAACGCGAAGATGTAATGTCAGTCGTTTAACTACAGTCTTCCGGATTACTCTTCTATTGTTCTCGCTCCAGTATCTGCCTATATTTCTGAGATGAGTTATTATGTACATTATTTACATTATTCGAACTATTGTCCTCAACTTTGTCGCCATATTTATGGCGACAAAGATGCGGACAATAGTCCGAATAATGTAAATAATGTTCTCGCTCCTTAATAATGTATCTGTTTACATATTCTTTTACATTCAGTAATCGCTTGTGTTTTAGAGGATTTACTAACTTCAATGGGGTGAAAAAAGAAAACCACTAAAAGATTATTCAGACGCATAGACATATTTAAAATTGAATAAAATTTTGGGAGTTTAGCAAATTATGATTTCTGTATGTATATCTTGGACAGAAAATTATTATTTACACCATTTTTGTTTTTGTTATTTCATTGTTTCGCCCGTCTGCCCTCCGGACATATTCCGTTCTCTGTCGATCCGAATAACCTAATGGAATTTCGAAATGAACTGTTGATACAATCTACGGCGATAGATTATATCTCTGGATATTTAGTTTAGGCTTTATTTAGTATTGTGCAGGCCAGTGTGAATTTAAGCTCTGGTTCATAAATTCACTGGCATAGTAAGTTTGGCTTCAATCCATGCCCGGTGAATAATAACATAGGCTCAGTGGGGGAAAAAAAGCTTGCAATAAGACCGGAGGCAAAACAGCCGAAACTTTGTAATAATAACAATAAAGATGAGTACATTAGTTCGAATGTAAGTAATGAATTAGGATTTGTTATTTAGAACTTACCTTCTATTTTCAAAACGTAGGCTATTATGACTCTCAATTAATTCGTTTTCTTTATGAACTGTGAATTGAAATCGTTTCTATGCGAAGATGTTGCTATCTTTTTGTCTTCTCGACAGTTCTGAATTCAAAGTAGTCCTCCAACATAAAATAGAATCATAACATTCCCAGAGATATTATCGTGAAAGTGAAAGTGAATGCTGAAGATTGTGGTGGAATTTGAACACTACTTACCTATCAAGCATCCTGCGTCGTTAACATGTAGACCTTAGGCTACTGAAGATGTCATGGTCAAGCGTAGAATCGAAGCGTAAGAAAATAAAATGGGCATAAACATCTTTTAGTTAGAGAACAACCGCTTATTTCTTTTGATTTCTGATAATATTGATTTAGTAATAATGGTCTTACTAATTAAGAATAAAGAAAGGCGAATGACAAGGGTTCTGGTTTTGCATGAATTTGCTTCCGGCATTATAACATTGAAAAAGCGGTTCCCGTACGATCATTGATGTTAAGCAACATCAAGCCTGGTCAGTAACTGGATGTATGACTGCTTGTGCATACCAGGTGATGTAAGCTTGGATGTGCGGGTAGTGTAATGGATAATGACTCGGATTTTTTAATAGGAGAGCCTAGTTCCAATTTCAGTTGGGTTCGTTATATTCACTTACGTGCAAATACCCTTGGGAAAGGTAAGAATTCACCTCTTTTCTCCCCAGCTATGGATTAATTAGTAAGACATGTGTCATTAAATCATTATTATCTAATAAAATATTTTTATCTAAAAAATCTTGTCTTTAACTAATCTGCAAAGTGTTGATATACCGTAGAAAATGAACCAATCTGTGAAATACTAATTATTTACACAGGTATGCTTTTTAGATTTTTTGTATTATCAGGAATGTGAATCTATAGAAACACGCAGGCGCGCGCGCGTGCACAAACACACACACACGCACACACACACACACACACACACACACATATATATATATATATATATATATATATATATATAAACACTGAAACCTCACGGTGTAGTGGTGAGAGAGCAGTGTATATATTTATGTTAAAATATAAGTGATCTTCCACTTTATATCTATATTATAATTTCTTATTGTTTATTCTGATTAGGTATGACACTATCTCGTCTCCCCCAATTATAGGTTAATTAGTAAAACTTGTATCACTAAATCCTCCCCAAAATTCTTGCAATCTAAAACATTTTCTGCCTTTAAATAGCTTGTAAAGAGTTGATATGCCGTAGAAAAAGAAATAATTAATGAAATATTAATTAACTACACATGTATGATTTTAGATTTATTTACATTATCGGGAATATAAGTGTATAGAAACTTCGACGATCACAAAGTAAGGGATCATTTTATATATTTATGATAATACATAATCGATCCCCCACTTTATATCCACCCTATAATTTCTTGTTGGTTCGTTTTGATTAGGTATGAAGCTATCTCTTCTCCACCAGCCATGGGATAATTAGTAAAACTTGTATCATTAAATCATTATTAACTTCTCACCCCCCGCAAAATTCTTGCAATCTAAAAAAATTTTCTGGCTTTAAATAACCAGCAAAGAGTTGATATGCCGTAGAAAACGAGTGAAGGAATCATTAAATCGGAAAAACTATATTCTTTCAAAAAACGCATTAATAAATATTTGTTCCGATGGAAAGAAAATTGGATATTAAGTACGTAATAATATTTTAGAAATCTTTGAGTCAATATCTAATGTTTGTGGTGCTGTAGATTTTGCAATTTTAGAAAAACTACAATTCTTCTTCGACGTACCATTTCCCTAAAATATTTCCTGTTCTTTATAACGAAAATTTTTACTTTTTTTTTAATCAT
Organism: Acanthosepion esculentum; assembly: GCA_964036315.1. Taxonomy (NCBI): domain Eukaryota; kingdom Metazoa; phylum Mollusca; class Cephalopoda; order Sepiida; family Sepiidae; genus Acanthosepion; species Acanthosepion esculentum. Next base: position 16,065,798 of record OZ038495.1, on the reverse strand, counting down.
TCTTAAATCATTCTGTCCTGCCATCCATTTGAACAAGCTCATCGGATATGTTATGAACTGTTTTCACCTGTCCCTCTTGCTTCAATATGTACTGAGAGTGTCAAATTTTCCAAACACTCTTTCCTCATTATGGCTCCTAAAATGTCAACAGTCTCTTTCTGGTGGTAATTATAATTGACTTTTTACCCATTCTCTCTAAAACTTCATCGATGTTCACATATTCAGTTCATGGCAACCTCATCCTAGTTTTAGTCTCTTTAATTGCGTTCAAGTCTTATGTTGCTTGAATCCATCAGATCAGAAAATAGATCCGAGTATATGTTTGCAATTTTGTATCTATAAGGATCCGTGGTTAGAGAAACGGTTATCGGCATTGTGAGAGGAATTGCCGTGCCGAGTTTATATTCTGGTATTATATTCGCATTAGTTTAATGGGTTTAGACAAAGCAAGAACCAATTTTTATGAACAATATCTAAGTAGGGTAGGATGAAGTTGCGTAATAGATGCACTAATTGAAAGGGTTATTCTGAATTCAAAATGATCAGGAAGACAACGACAGAGTGCACCAGGATCTTTCTAAAGAAGTCGCGGAAATTCACAGATAATAACGGACAGAATTGTTTTAGAGCAATATTCGCCTATGACCTGCAGGGACACAGCATTTTGTAATTTGTAATTAACGAATACATTAAAGGGAAAAAATGAAACACAATAGATGATGCATTTATTATTAAATATTGCTTGCAATTCTATCATCTTCATCCCAGCTGTTTTTTTTTATTGCAACTACACATGTCATCATTCTCTGATTATTATTAAACAGCATGGATCACACTCCTTTTCCTGTTGCCTTAAGAAACCTGTTTTGTCGAAACAGCTGCTTAACCGATTAAACTACAATAACTTTATAAGCAGCAAAAGATACAATCTATCCAAATAAAATTATAAACTTATAAGCCGATAGCCTATTCGACATTCCTAAGCTGTTTCTTTATAATTAATGTATTTTCATTCTCTTTCACTCCCACTAATTCCTTTCATCTTAGTGGCATTATCACCTTCCTTAGGGTGAAATAATTTGAAACAAACAAAATACATATCAAAAGACATTCTTAATACTTCCGTTAACAAGCAATTAAAATAAAGATGGAAAAACACTCGGCAAAACTTAATAATAGATAAAAATAATTCATTTAATTTTTTTTAAAGTCCAAATATATTATGAAATATTCCACGAGAGATTAGGTGTTCTATGCTTTCTTCGAGAAAGAGTGATTATCATCAGATCTGAATATGTAACGTTTAAAGGACTGATGAAGTCTTAGTCGAAACTGATATTAATTTGAACTGCTTTCTTTTAAGAGACGTAACTCATTTTTTTCCTTCCCTTGGAAATATGGCGACATCCTATTCCACATCATTGACTTTCAAATTTATCCACCAAATTTGATTTATGAACCGCTCTTCAATGATAATCAATTATCGATCAAAACATCTCTGAATGAATGAAGACGCCGAAAGAAATTATTAATTCGTTTCAATGGAGAATTAATTTAAATTTTAAATTGTCTGCAGAAAGACGAACATTTTAATGCAAAATGCATTCAAATTGATTTACAAATCGTTTCTAATGTCTTTTAAAACTCCTGAAGGAAGACGGCATTTTAAATATCTATATAGATTTTTTTAATTTCCTTTTAACATATGGTGTTATGTTCATGTCTTTTTAGAAATTATTTGGTCGTACCAAGACAAGAAAGACTGTCCTCCCCGGATTGATTTACATATTTCACAACTGACTTGTAACATTCATTCGCCATCTTTGATCACTACTTCCGGCTTGTTCTTTGTATTTTCAGTGATCAGTGAATTTATACAAAATATATTTTAAAAATTCTATTATGTTCTGTTATGTTGGAATTAACGTTATTCGTCCTCTTGCATTTGCTGAATCTAATAGTGATAATATAATATATGTCGTATGAACTTATTCTATGTGCTGTGTCCATTCCGGGCATGAACGATCATGGTGCTCCACAGCTTCTTTTATTTGTAGCAACTAATAAGGTTTGTATTTTTGTTATATCACAAAATCGCTGTTCTGCGAACCATTTACACAAATTCGTTACGTAATTTATTTGTTGCTTTCCTCCATATCTCTTGCTTTCCTTATACCCTGTGAGTATCAAATTCTCTCTCCTCATTCTGTGCCTTAGACATGTCAGCTGTCTCTTTCTGATTTGAGAATAACTGTCCTTTTTGTTTTCATTTTCCTTTAGTCTTTTGGGTTTTTTTTCTTTCGTCGCGTTCATGGTATTCACAACATCTTCATGAAGAACCAATTATTTCTTGTCGCAAGTTTCTTTTCCACCTACGAGGACATCTTCCAACATTTACTGCCATATAGGAAAACCGATATTACATGACAGCACCTTTTCCCCTTGTTTCTAACGAAATTTACCTGTATGTTAATACTTTGCTTGACTTTTGAAAGCCATCTTTCTCAATACCACTGCTCCTTCGGATTTCGGTATCGATTTTCTGTCCTCGGTTAAAAGTGTCTCAGTTCCAATGCTTATACACTATTCTATCCATGCCTCACAACATGTTTTGTAACAGGGTCTCTATATAGAACACTGGGTAATAAGAAAAGTTGGACAAGAAGTGAACGAGGTTTTTCGTTTCGGCTAATGTTCGATATTGTTTATTTTGTATCTGTCTATATTTCTGAGATGAGGTATTATGTACTTTATTTACATTATTCGGACTATTGTTCTCATCTTTGTCGCCATATTTATTACAACGTTTCGGCCGTTGTACGTGTAATACAAGTTTAATGTAGTTTGAATGTAGCAATCCGACGTAGGAAGTAATTTGTTCAATGTAACAACACCAATGTCTTGTAGCAGCTACTCAGGAATTCTTAAGGTCTTCCATATCAGAGGTTGGCAGTGGATATTTGGAGAGAGTCGGAAAACGTAGTTCTGCAGGTCTCCTCCGCTGACAGGATAGCAGTGGATATTCCGATACGAAAAGAAAACAAAATGGCCGCCTTTATACACATCGGATCGAATATTTCAAGTCTTCTGATTGATTAACCTTCTATGGGTGTACTATAAAATGAGTCAGCTCATTTTGGTTTGCTCACTAATACACTATGTACTCAAAATAACCAAACAGTACGCTCCGGCCTTCTTCAGGTGGTTGGAATGTCGAACTGAACCCTTTATTTCGCTCACTGGGGTAGACTGTTCTCGTTCCACGTGACATGTTTAATGGACGTCAGTTATCAGTTATCTCATGTTAAGTTCTCCACTGCCGGGTATTGAACTCACACTTTTTGGGTCATGTCACTTGATCTAACTAGCACCTTTATCCACTGTGCCATGTGTCATTGAGTATCTGTGTATGAATTTCTGGGTATTATAAACGTAATGTCTTCAGCAACCATTTTTTACTAGTGCCCATATTGAAATTTTTTGCTGTTATACTTGTTTTTACCAGAGCTCATATTGCATTTTCTTTTGTTATTATCACTTTTCTCCGGCACTCCTTATTACTGGTTCCCATATTGTATTCATTTCTATGCTTAGTTAGCTCAGGACATTTTTTTATTTTGTATATATTTTTCTTTGAATTTAAATAACATTTACTAAATGTAGCATATGGAAGTAATTGTGTTTGGTTTTTGTGTGGTTTTAGGCAGCATAGTAAGAATTTCTTTTCGAGTTTTCATGTATGAATGAGCTCTGAAAATTATTAAGGCGTTTAACATTTTTCTGCGTCAGAGATGCTGATTAATCTTCTGAAGATACAGAAATCTTAATTATTCAATGATGAACAGAAAGTTATTTGTTTAGTTTAAGATTAGCGATGTATTGAATGTAAATAAAATGTAGACGCAAGATTCGTTTTATGACATTTTGTAAAAGGAATAGAATTCGAAAATCGATTATGAAGGCATGAGTAAACTAATATATTCTGCAAGTGCTAACAATGAATACATGGCCGAGTTGTTAGAACGTTCGCTTTCTGACTATGAGATCCGGGTCCGAATCTCACCACGTTTGGTTTGTCAGGAAGCAGACTTCCTGACGTTATCAGTCTGAAGATGGACGATTCCAGCGGCACCTTTGAAAACTGCCTGAAAAACATACCTTGGGTTGACACAAGCCTTGTGTGTGAAATTGGGTAGACGGAACACTTGGGAGGCCGTCGATAGCTGCGCTAGCAACAAGTCACAAGTCGTCGTGACCGAGGGTTTGAGTGTAGTGGCGTTGTTCAGATTGACGATCATGTTAGATGACACGTTCTCTCCCAGAAACTGTAACTAAGGTGTGCTTAACATAGTTTCAGTATTAATCAAAGGTGGGCTCTGTGGGTGTTGAACAAACACCAGTGTGCCTGAGCGAGCGTCTGCAATAGGGATTGGCTAGCCGCCCTAATAGACGAGTTGCCATCTATTATATATGTGTGTGTGTGTGTGTGTGTGTGTGTGTGTGTGTGTGTGTGTGTATGTGCGCGCGCGTGCGTGTTTGGAAGATATGAACAAAAATATAAGATTGCCAATTTTGCAGCACACAGACTCACTACACATTAGTGATACTCTATCTGGCATTTAACAAATTTGAATTAGCTTTTATACAAAACCAAAATTGTTTAGCGCCCTTGGGGATCGGCCCTACGAAAGACAAAACTCTAAGACCTACGGAGTTTATATATTGGCGCTCAAATATATATGATTAATAGCTTTAACTAGTTGTTGAAAATCAAATAGACATCTTAATAACTACTTCCGTTGACATTACGGCACGAATATGCGTACATCATGAATTTTTTTTAAAAAAGTACAGTGCAGAAGTTTAGCGTTTTCACTTCAAAAATAAAAAAATGAATTTTCAGATAAACACAACAAAATTGTCTTAGATAAAACAAGACCCAGATAAAACAAAAACCTGAAGGTGACATTTTGCTAATGGAAAAAGTATTCGGAATATATGAATATGCATGAATATGGTAACTTTCTTCTTCCTTTAATAAGGATACTAAGAAGCTTGTTCTTGAATATGAGAAAATAGTATTGAAAATAAGTAGACAAACCTTTCCTAAATTTTTTGTCTTAATCCTTATTTTTCCTTGGTAAAATGTTCTTTGAAGGTTTAAAATAAAATTTGTTTCCCATTTAGACTTTTCCTTAACATCGTTGTGATCTTTATACTCGCTACTACATATATATGTATATATATATATATATATATATATATATATATATATATATTGAGAAGAAAGAAAGGTTCTTTGTTCGACTCACATCTGACCAAAATTAATAGTTTCTCTAGAATTCCCTCTTGAACGTACCGTATACTTGTCATCACCTGTTTGTGTATAAAACTATGGCACACATTGGTAAACAAATGAAAATCCTTCTTTGCCTAATATTTAAGTGGGAACGAATTTTCTTTTTACACTTTGGCTTTTTGAGCTTAAAATAATTACCACAATAATCTGTGAAGTTGTCGACCAAACCAAGGTAAGATTCCTCCTGAAAATCCTTATATATATATATATATATATATATATATATATATATATATATATATATATATATGAAGAAATAAGAAGAAATATAGTTTTAAGGTGTGCTATATTCATGGGATAAAGTACTCAATATCAGAGATCGAGCGTATGGAAATATAAATATAAATGTGAACATTGAAGTCAAAACCCAGAGGCGACAGACTGTTTCATGCTGGACGCAATCGTCAGACGGCTTGAGGATTCCGCCTAGCATGAAACAGCCTGTCGTCTCTGAGTGTTGACTTCAATGTTCACTTTCATATATATATATATATATATATATATATATATATATATATATATATATATATATGAACCAGTTTTGTTAAATACAACCGACAAGGTCTGTCGGTTCAATTTTTTAGGCGGCATGTTTCTAAAAAATTGTCCGAAATTTTTGTGGTGCCTATGTGGACAATGTAAGTATTTAAAGTTGCTCTGTTATAGTTGATATTAGAGATCAAATCTAATAATGTACATGAGAATTCATAAACGGCATTTAAAATATTTTAAAAAGGGATGATATTTGAGATCCAGAGTTATTGGTAATTATTAATTCACACGTTATGAAATTTTTATAGAAAATGGTCGTTACGTGATATGTAACGTCGAATTATATATTCAATGGATTTTTCATCTTGCTTGTAGTTAGGGTGCATCTGGTTACGATAGAAAAAGTCAATTGTGTATTTATTTTTGTTTATATCAGAATGATTTCTTCTATCAATTTTTCTAAATTTTTTTATTCGAAAACTCGAAAAATGCAAGAAAAATACTGAACAGCCTGAACTTAACCGTCGAATTTAGCGTAAATGTTGAGGACAAATTCTTGCTGCGAAAATAAATCTAGTGGCTGTCGACTAGTTAAACATGTATCTTAATGCCAGTTCTTTTTTACTTCTTGTGAGAATGAAAATGTCTCTTGAGGCCAGCAGGTGAATTGCAATGCATATTGCAGATATGGCGCAAACGAAGTGGTACTGTAGAGGGGGTTACTTGATTTGTAATGTTTGTTCAATTTGCTTGAGGTATTCATGTAATGAGTGAGATGGGATTGGTATCTGCATAATTTCTGACACACCCAGCACGTCAAGTTATTCCCAGCGTAGTATTGATCATAATTCATCAAAGGCCTACCAATATATGATTCTTCTTGTGTATAACGAGGTTATTAATCGAAATTCTTCACTCTGCTAAATGTATCTTATCGTTTCTGTCTGAATGCCTCAGTGTTCTCGCGGATTGGGCATATGGACGCTCCATATAAAAATACCTTGTGCCAAATCCTACCTTAGTGGGAAGGAGAAGTAAATAAATTTATGCCATCATTATTTGCACGTATTTTGATCCTTGTTTTATCATCAAACTATTTCGGCCATTATAGGCTTTTAGATCCTTATAATAATCAGGTTATTCCGAACTGAACGCTTTCTTTAAATGAGTGGAGTCAGATTAGTCACGATTTACTGCCCTTGTCTACACTATGGGGATAATGTTAGTAGGCCTATCATAGAAACAAATACGGTATGAGATTCGTTAATAATTAAAGAAATGTGATCAAAAGGCTTCAACAATTAGAATAAAAAAAGCGAAGTCTTATTGAATGCATTTAAGGGTGATAAGCAGCTTCTCTAGTAGAAGCAGAAAGATAACGTTTACCGATGCAAGTTCTAAACTTGGGATTTTACCACGGTTGAATAGCATAGTGAATTAAAAACATGGGGTCTGTATATGATGACATTGTAATTGGGAAGAATAAACTCAATGCAAACAGGGCAATAACTGAGAAGTACTCAATCAGAAGAAAATGATATCCCTAGATATTCAGTTTTAAGAAAATCACATTGGCAAGTGTAACTTACAGTAACTGTGTAGCGATGATTCCTTTCTGTGTACTCAATGTTACTATAAACGTTCTAACTTGAATATTGAGTACTTTCCTTTATATAGATAGGATACTTTAAACAACATACGCATAAACACACACACACACATGCGTCTGTGTGAGTATGTGTGTAAAAGTGGACATTGAAGTCAACATTCAAAGGCGACGGTCTGTTTCATGCCTACCGCAATCAAGCCTGTCGACTGCATTTAGAATGAAACAGATTGTAAAAAGTGTGGTTTGTTCAGCACAGGATATATATATATATATATATATATATATATATATATATATATATATATATATATATATATATATATATATAGTACAGGTAATAAATCCGTTGGTTTATAATCCAAGTGGATCTTAGTAATATAAAATATTAAAACTGATCCACAAAAAAAGAGCTCAATGTATTTATTATTACAGAGGAAATAATTTACACAACGAAATACAAAATTACCTCATATGTCTATATATCGGGATTGAATAAGACTGACGTAGGTGTATCGGTTGAAATAGATCTATCCCCTCCATATGAGACAATTCTGGATGTTGTTGCGTAATATATATATATATATATATATATATATATATATATATATATATATACAGGTTATATCAAAAATAATTTTACAAAATTTTGAGTTGGGTTCCTGACACCAGATGAAAGTAAAATATCCATAATATAAACCAATGCCCAAAAGGCCATCGTTGTACCTCAACATAGCAAATCATAAGAAATGTTCAAAATCTCCTCCGCCAGCTTCTACTACGCATGCACCCGTCGGATAATTGATTGGCGGACCATTTCAAATACTCTCACACGGTATCGAATGGTTTTGCAGGCCTTCATGAGACGGTGGTGGAGTGTCTCTAAATTATTTATGTCTGCTGCATAAACTAATTAATTTAGGTGGACCCACAAATAAAAATCCAAAGGACAGAGGTCGGGAGAACGTCCATGCCATGAAACCGGTCCTCCATTACCTATATATGTTTCGTTGTACATGTCAGCCAGTGCATCGCGGAAAATGTGACTAAAATATGGTAGTGCCCCATCATGCATGAACCACCAGCGTCTTCGTATTAGCAGGGATACATGCACTTGCAGATCTGGAAGTGTGTTCAAAATAAAGTCCCCATACACAGTTCCTGTAAAACTTGCTGAGAGGACATGTAGACCTACCAGACAGTTACCCACAATTCCAGCCCACACATTAATCGGACACTGATGCTTGTGTCTAAATTGTATTTCACCATGGGTATTCGGACACGCCTACAAATTTTCGTATTTTGGGGGTGTAAATTTGATATTCCATCTCCTACAATTGTTACGTCATCCGTAAACAAGACTGAAGAGACAAACAATGGATCAGCATTTTGTGCAATAAACCATCGGCAAAGTGTGTGTGTGTGTGTCAATTGGTTCTTAGGGAGTGAGTGAGTATGATGTGTGTAAGCGTGTCTATTACTATGGGTGTGTGTTATCATTTGGCTCATTAGTCAGTGAGTGAGTATGATGTGTGTAAGCGTGTATATTCGTGTGGGTGTGTGCATATGTGTGAGGCCTCAACATCTCCGTAAGCATGTCTGTCTGTGTGGGTGAGAAATGTGGGTAGATTTTGATTTGTAGGGTTATATATTAATACTATTTATATTGTTAAATTTATGGTTAGGCCCGGCTAGATAGTGTTTTTTAAAACGTTGTATCCATTTATTTTCATGGAACTCTAAAATCTTTCTAATGTTATCTGCTCTAGACTTTTCTATCCTCTCAATTATAGTGAATTTGGCATGGGTTTTAAAATCGTGTTTTTCTAGGCGGAAATGTTGTTCTGCAGGTAATAATCTTTCATGGGATGTCGACTTAATTCGATTGCGATAATTAATAATTCTGTAGTGAAAGGGCCATTCAGATTTTCCTACATATTGTTTCTGGCATAGTGTGCATTCTGGGAGGTAAATTATGTTATGACTTCTACTGTTAGAGTCGTGGGAGATTTTGAAAGTAGATTTAGGGACTGAGCTAGTGAATGAATTTGTGTGTTTAATGTGGTTGCAGCATAAGCTTCTTTTGTTGTTACATGGTTGGGAAAATCCTGTTGTTTTTTTGTTGGTTTATTACGGATTACCTTGTCTCCTGAAATGTGGTTACTACCTATGATTTCTTTTTGGTTCTTAGGTCTACGATATGCTAGAAGGCCGAGTTCCTAAAACATTTTTTTAGGTCTGGTTTGAGATTAAGTATTTCCCAGCGATTTTGATTATTTGGAATAGTGGAGGCAGAGTGGAGTTGAAAATGGTTGCTAGAGGGATGCGTCTGGGTTTATTTTTAATCTTGTACATTAGGGTGTCTTCTCTAGGTGTGGAAATTGCTTTATTTATTTGTTCCCTGATTAGGTTTTGTTTATAGTTCCGTGTTGTGAATTGATGCGCCAGATTTTCAATGTGTTTATTTAATTCTTCATTGTTGGAACATATCCTTCTGAGTCTAAGTGCTTGTGAATAGGGAAGGTTTTCTTTGAGGTGTTTAGGGTGGGAACACTTAAAGTGTAGATAGTTGTGGGTGTCGGTGATTTTAGTGTGTAGTGTCGTTTGTAGTTTCCTGTTTTCATCTATGTAAATGCAGGTGTCTAAAAAATGTTACTGATCTTGTGGATATATATATATATATATATATATATATATATATATATATATATATATATATATATATATATATATATATATATATATATAGGCATTGTGTGAGTCTCTGTATAAAATAAGGTTATGTAAGCGCTAGCAAAAATCACTTTACTCCATAATTGTGTGTTAGATACATTGTTGCAAGTCGAATATTCTAACCGATCATTTTTTTAACCAGTCCATATCCGCCTTACTCTCCCTTTTCTCACCGTAATTCTTTCTTTTTTCTGTTTCTTATTTCTTTCTCTCATATTTTCCGCGCCTTTTCTTTCTTACATAATACATCTGCTCAACTTGCGGTATAGAGACTTTCATTTTTTAACATGTTTTCCTTTTCTCTTCATCGTCGTCAGGTTTCTTACATTTTGAATCCACATAACCTCCTCAGATTAAGACATTCAAACGGATGCCATGTACGGTTACCAACCCGTTCAGAAACATCTAACCTCTGAGCTGTTTACATCGATTTTCTCAGATCGATGATTAAAATGGCTTCGAGTGAAGGAAGCCTATAGGTCTTCGTGCGAAAACCATCCGTTTTTAGCCCATTGTTCTGATGCTACATAATCACAAGCAACCGTACCAAATAATAGAAATCACATCACGCGGTAAGTTTCAAATGTATATCATATGTAACTCGAAGAGACGTTAATGATATAATAAAAACGTTGACATTCCACACCACTTCGAACAAAAGGTTAGGAAGGAAACCCCATCAGTATTAGAAAGAGCAATAATAGTTACTGAACTTGAAAATCTATTTTCCTGAAAAACATTTTAAGAGAATGATTTTAGAAATTTCAACCGAAAATAGCGCTGGCTGATCGACCAGTGAATGACGAAAGGAAAAGGTTAATATCGTTCTTCTTCTACGTGCCTTGTTACTTCAGGACGTTGGCGATCATGCCTCTCCACAATTTCTTCTCCTTAGTGGCTCTTAATAAATTTTGTTTTAGATATCTGTCATACATTTACTTAAGTCTCTAGGTAAGTTAAGCTTTGTTTTCCTCTGTTCCTTTTGCCTTCAATATGTCCTGTGACTATCAAGTTTTCTAAGCCTTCTTTCCTCATTATATGCCCTCGAAATTTCAAATGTCGCTTCCTGATGATATGCTTAAGTGTCGATTTTTGTTCACATTTTCTTTAAAACTTTCTCATTGCTCACATGTTCCGCCCATGCTATTCACGGCATCTATCTGTAAAACCACATCCATGTTTCCTTCTTTTTCTCTCTCTTAATATTGTGCTGTCTTGTCTCTGCCTGCCCACGTAGTTGTCTTTCTTTTTTGCGTTTCTCGATTGCGTACATTTCTTTCAGCATAATGCACAATCTTAGACTAGAAGGTGCCGATATTTTTGTAAGGATTTTGTTGGAATGGCGTCAAACGATGAAGGGGACTGGTTCTACCATGATGTACAGACGATGATTCGCCTCTAGTTGCAGCTTCATATTAATGTTTTTATTTTTTTTTCTATTCATTCGTTTATTCTAATATATTTTTTCTACAACTTTCTTTTGCCTTTTTCTTCCTACTCCGTTGTAGGAATATATGGGGAAATTCTTTTCATGTTTTTATTCCTTTTGTTTTTTTTATTTTATTTTATTTTTCATTTTCTATGATTCGATCAAACTGTTATTCTACATCTTAAAATATTTTCTTTCTTTTTGGCTTGCTTTATTTCTCAAACATTTTTTTTTGTTTCTGACAAATCCTTTCTCTCCTCTTTGATTGTTTCCTTTTTACATTCTGTCTTTATCACTTATCATATTATCTCCATTTAATGCATATGCTCTCTTTCTTTCTTATCTTGTTCTTTCCCATATTTTCTTTCTTTCTTACACGTTTCTTTGTGCTCATGCTGTATTTCTCTTTCTTTCTTTCTTTCTTTCTTTCTTATGTGTTTTCTTTCTCATGCTTTCTTTCTTTCTTACTCATGCATTCTTTCTTTCTTTTTTTCTTTCTCTTGTGTTTCTATCTCATGCTTTCTTATGTATTTTCTTTCTCATGCTTTCTTTCTTTCTTTCTTACTTATGCTTTCTTTCTTTCTTTCTTTCTTACTCATGCTTTCTTTCTTATGTATTTCTCTCTCATGCTTTCTTATGTGTTTTCTTTCTCATGCTTTCTTTCTTTCTTTCTTACTCATGCTTTCTTTCTTTCTTTCTCTTGTGTTTCTATCTCATGCTTTCTTATGTATTTTCTTTCTCATGCTTTCTTTCTTTCTTCCTTACTTATGCTTTCTTTCTTTCTTTCTTTCTTTCTTACTCATGCTTTCTTTCTTATGTATTTCTCTCTCATGCTTTCTTATGTGTTTTCTTTCTCATGCTTTCTTTCTTTCTTTCTTTCCCATGCTTTCTTTCTTTATTTATTTCTTATGTATTTCTTTCTCATGCTTTCTTTCTTTCTTTTTACTCGTGCTTTCTTTCTTTCTTACTTTCTTTCTTACTTTCTTTCTTTCTTTCTTTCTTATGTGTTTCTCTCTCATGCTTTCTTATGTGTTTTCTTTCTCATGCTTTCTTTCTTTCTTTCTTTCTTACTCATGCTTTCTTTCTTTCAACACATGCTCTCATTCTCATTGCATTATTTATTTTTGTTTGTTTATCACATTCTTTCTTTCTTTCTTTCTGTCTTTATTTCTTTCTTTCAACACATGCTCTCATTCTCATTGCATTTTTTGTTTATCACTTTCTTTCTGTCTTAATTCCTTAAGTTAACTTTCTTTTTATCCCATGCTGTCTTCCTCTTCTTTCACTCTTTCATATTTTATTCCTTTTTTTTCTTTCTTCATTTACACTATTTAAATTGGTCGGACAGTTATCGTCATCTTTTTTGCCATATTCACAACGTTTCGGCCATTGTACGCTGCGGTCTTCTTCAGGTGATTGGAATTTCGAACCGAACCCTTTATTTCGTCCACCTGGGTAGATTGTTCTAGTACCACGTGCCATGCCACTTCCGGAGATCTCAGTTAAAACTCAACGCTTCAAGTTTTTGTTCACCATTGCATTGAATTCCCAACTCCCTGGGTCAAGCCCCTGGGTCCAACCAACATTTTACACCGCTGAAGACACCATTCTATGAATTACTGGTGTTCATATTGCATTTATAGTTGTTGTTGTTACTTTTCTTTAGCACTCCTTGTCACAGTCCGAAGAATGCAAAGAGTGTAAACGATTACAACACATCAATTCAGAAATGTTGACACATATTGTATTTTCCTTGTCAAACTATTCTTCGTACACGTTTTTATACACATGCTTTCATTCTTTCGTTTTTCTGTCTTAGATTTGCTTCTTTCTTTCTTTCTTCCTTCCTTCCTTTCTTTCTTTCTTTCTTTCTTTCTTTCTTTCTTTCTTCCTTCCTTTCTTTCTTTCTTTCTTTCTTCCTTTCTTTCTTTCTTTCTTTCTTCCTTTCTTTCTTTCTTTCTTTCTTCCTTTCTTTCTTTCTTTCTTTCTTTCTTTCTTCCTTTCTTTCTTCCTTTCTTTCTTCCTTTCTTTCTTTCTTTCTTTCTTTCTTACACTTTTCTTCCTACACATTTTTACGAACATTCTTTCTTCTTTCTTTCCATCTGAAACTTTTCTTCGTACACATATTTATACTTACGCTTTCTTTTTTTCTTTCTTTCTTCTTTTTCCCTTTCTTTCTTTCTTTCTTTCGTTCTTTCTTTCTTTCTTAGGTTTGATCCCTTCTTTCATGTTTTGAAGGTTTCTTTCTATTTTTCGTGTTTTCTTTCATACACTATTATTTGCACACATTTACGCATATGTTCTGTGTCTTTCATTCTTTCTTTCTTTCGTTATTTCTTTCTTTCGTTCTTCCTTTCTTTCTTTCTATGTTTTTTTCTCATGCTGTCTTTTTATCTGTTTCTCATTCTTTCTTCGTTCTTTTCTTACATTTTTGTACGATTCTATTCAAATGCTGCCTTTCTTTCATTATTCTTTCTCATTCTTTCTTTCTTTCTTTCTTTCTTTCTTTCTTTACACTCTTCTTCGTACACATTTTCATGCTCTTGTTTCTTTCTTTCCTTTTTCTTTCTTTCTGCTTTTGTAAGCCTTCTTTCCTTCGTAATTTCTCCTGGCCTTTTCAGATTTTTCCTTTTCCCTCCATAACGTTTTAGAGTTCTTGACACGCAAACCACTGTAACACATCATTTGCCCTATATCTCAATCAGAAAGAAACCTAATCAATCTCGAATGATGAGGTCTGCAGCTGTCAGTCATCTGACCGCTGGCCCAGTATTTCAGGCACGCTCGACTCATTTTATGCAGCTTCTACAAATCAACTTCATTTTGTATTTATCTTGTGACTCAGTTCATTCAAAACTCTAACACACTTCCGCCGTGGTGGCGCGCTCTCAATGAAATGTTCGGCTAAGACCTCAAAACAAATTTGTGCATCTTTGGAAATAGACTGTTTTACGTGCATATGCATCAGGCGACGCGTACCGAATGTTGACAGAATGTTATAACCACGGTTGTATCTTGGTCTGATCAAGAAGCATATTTCTGCTTTTACGTTATCAAACTAACTACAGGTCAGAATCATCATTTTTTGCCGTGTTCCGTATGTGTGTGAACAAGACTTTTTACATCGTCATGTCCATCGAAGCTCAAAACAATTATTTCTTATTTTACCATTCATCCTTGTTCCTGTTCTGATATCCATACACACAAACATATTAGGAAAGTTGCTACCTCTTTCCGCATCCAGGACGTGGGGGATCATGACTCTCCACAACTGTCTTTCACTTGCAGCTCTAAGCAGTGCTTGACACTTAACTACCCATCCTTGTCAACGCGCTGCTATTCATTCAGCCAATCACATTAGGTTTTTTCACTTTTTCTCTACGGCCCTTCAACTTAGTTGATCATGACTCTCTACAATTTCCTGTCCCTTGTAACTTCAATAAATCTTGACTCTATATCATACATCCATTTCCATGCTCTTTTATCTATTCATGCAAACACATTAGAGAAGTTGCTTTTTCTTTATACATTTGTCTCTGCAGCACGTAGGTGATCATGGCACTCCACAACATCCTATCCCTTGTAGATCTAAGCAACTTTTGATTCCTTAACACTCTTCGATTTCCGGCCCTGCCATCCATTCTCTTAAACTCATTACGTAAGTTACTTTCTCTTTATGCATACCCCTGGAAGATGAGGTTGATCATAGCACTCCACAACTTCCTGTACCTCGTAGTTCTAAGCAACTTTTGATTCATTAACCACCTTCGATTTCCGGCTCTGTTATCCATTCTCTTAAACTCATTATACAAGTTGCTTGCTCTTTATGCATGCCCCTGGAAAATGTGGTTGATCATGACACTCCACAACTTCCTCTCCCTAGTAGTTCTAAGCAATTTTTGATTCTTTACCCTCTTCTATTTCGACTCTGTTATTCATTCTCCTAAACTCTTTCGGTAAGTTGATTGTTCTTTATGCTTTCCCTTGGAAGATGTGGCTGATCATGGCACTCCACAACTTCCTGTTCCTTGTAGTTCTGAGCAATTTTTGATTCTTTACTATCCCTCTGTTCCTACTCTGCTATCCATTCACCCAAATTCATTAGGTGAGTTGCTCCTTGTTTCTTTATGCCCCTGCAAGATGTGGATGATCATGGCTTTCCACAAATTCTTGTCACTTGTAGGACTTATACGCATATTATGTATATACACTTATATGCTTATTATCTATATGTACATAGGCATGCATTGTCTACATTATATATATATATATATATATACATTTATATCTATATTTATATATGCATACACATGTATTATATATATGTGTATGTATATATATATATATGTTTATATGCATATTATCTATATATGTATATGCATATTATCTCTCTATATATATAGACATGTATTGTCTATATTATATAGATACATACATACATTTATATGTATAGTATATATATGCATACACATATATATATGCATGTATATATATATATATATTTATATGCATATTATCTATATATACTGATATGCATATTATCTATATGTTCATAAACATGTATTATCTATATTATATAGATATATACATACATTTATATGTATATTATATATATGCAAACATATGTATTATACATATATATATATACATACATATATATATATATATATATATATATATATATATATATATATATATATATATATATATATATATATATATATATATATATTGGTAAAGTATTTTTAAACAATGAATGCATCTGCCTGAAAATTGAAATCTTATTGCTGGTAATTCAAACACACGCACGCATATATATATATATATATATATATATATATATATATATATATATATATATATATATATATATATATATATATCAATTCAAAAGTGATTATGGGGGACAAACGTATTTGAAATAGAGGCCCATTTTTAATTATGTTTTTGCTTGTGCATTTGAAGATTTCTCGCATACTCACATCGATAAAAAAAATTATGGAATTACTTATCAAACTGTTGTGGATTCCGGGATGAAATCCGGTATCAAATAATAACAAACGCCAAGAATGAATATAGGAAGTAAATATATTAACGTAGTAATACAAACTGGTAATACAGGTTAGTAGTTCCAGGAATGCGGGTTAGTTGACAAATATATATAAAGTCTTTGGTATCGACGTATCGCTATATGACTTCTTACTGTGTCTAAGTGTTCGTTTTTGTGAATCTTACCGCTACGTTATTCTACCGACCCACTCAACGTTCCATTACTACTCTGACTCTCCGTTATTCACTCGTAGTAGTATATATATACCTTCGGTGAGACCATTTGTGTAAAAAGGGGAGAACCCTCAACACAAACTTTGAGAAACGTTTGCAGCAAATACCAAAGTCTTATGCTGCAGTAATCAAGGCTAAAGAGGATGTCTTGACGAGAGCAAAATATTATCAGAAATGCATTTTTTTTTTTTGACATAATAAAATTTCTGATCAAAATTCCTCTCTCATTTTTTAAACACCTATAATTTTTTTTTCTGATATAAAGTACAAAATTGCTAGGGCACTCCTCAAACTTTTTTTTTTCTCTCGGATATTTATGATGATGATAAACAGCCAAGAAAAAATAACAACAACAATCGTGGCTTGGCGATTGCGTTTAGCATAAAACAGCCTGTCGCCTCGAAGTGCTGACTTCAATGTTCACTTTTATATTTACACACGCTCTATCTCTGATATTGAGCACTTTATCCGATATATATATATATATATATATTGTCCTTTTACAGATATATTTTATTCATATATGATGTTTCTATATATATATATATATATATATATATATATATATATATATATATATATGAAGAAATATACTCTTAAGGTGTGCTATTTTTATCGGATAAAGTGCTCCATATATATATATATATATATATATATATATATATTGAGCATATATATATCGCTCCTTTGTTCTGAATTAAGTTTCGCTTAGTGCTATTACGAAGCCAGCTCAGACATATATTAGCGTACAATACAATGTTCTGTAAGTTTTTATAGAGTGCGATGAGAATGATCTTTAGCTTTGTCTGTATCACAACGCATTCAGTCGAAACTAAAATGGCGGCACCCATAAGAAATCGCCGTTAGCGTTTTTATAGCCATTTATTTCCAATAAATGGTAATTTCCCATTGTCCCAAAATGGACCATCACAGCCAGGCAACAATGCCCTCTACAGTTCACCCGTTAAAGTTTTCACATCCCTGATAAAAGCAAGTCATAACGTATTGGGACTGGTGAAGGAGAAACACACACACACACACATACATACATACATACATACACACACACACACACTCACACATATATATATATATATATATATATATATATATATATATATATATATATATATATATATATATATATATATATATCATTGGGACAACACACAGACACACATTGTCACGCGTGTGTGTTTCACCGTTTGTGTATTTTGTATTATTCCGGAATAGGCTTAGCCTCTATTTCTTAGGATCACAGGAAGCCATTTGTAGAGTTGGCCAGGGATGACACCAGTGGATATGAAGAGTTAAGTATGTCATCAGTAGCTAGGAATTGTTAATAAGACCGAAATGGAAAAATAATCTGTACGTTTATTCACAATATTTAGCATGCTTCTGAAAATTAGTGAATTCTCTCAGAATATTATTATTTAAGTCGAAGCAAGCATTTTTTAAGTTTCTCAAAATCAGTAAGCTTAACGTATAACGGGGAGTTATTAATTTTTTCTTAAATTATAAGTATTCTTTTCTTTATTTTTATGTGCCATGTCCCTTCAGGGCGAGGCGATAACGGCTCTCCACTTATCCCATCCCTTGTAGCTCTCATTAAGTTTTGTCCCTTTATTACTTATTCCAGGCCATGTTCTGTCATCCACTTACTAAAGCCCGCTAGGTATGTAATGCTTTTCTTTCCCTTGTATCTCTTTAATTCTATTCAACCGGTGAGTATCAGATTCTCCGAACCCTCGTTTCTCGTTACGTCTCAAAGCTGCCTCTTCCCGATGTTAAGTTCCCACCTTGTTTGCATCCTCTCCCAAACCTCATCGTTACTCACACGCTCGGTCCATGATATCTTTAGCATCCTTCTGTAGAACCATATCTCCGTTGTCTCGTTGTCTCTTCTTCATCTCTTAGGAGACCGTCTAACATTCGATGCCGTAAAGGAGGATAGATATCACGTAACTGCTCAGTACTCTTTTCTTTGTTACCAAAGTAATCTTCCTGTCTCGTAATATTCTGCTTATCTTTTGGAATGCGTCTTTGGCCATCCCAATACGAGTTCGGATCTCAGCGTTGCACTTACCGTCCTGTATACATCACCTAAAATATAAATTTCAATTTAATTGTATTTCATTGTCTAATACTTTCTGTTATCTTTATATTAATTACTCGTAAACTATAATATGAAATTTTGGCTTGTTTTCGGCACTCGCCCGCTTCCGAACATCATATGAGAGAGAGAGAGAGAGAGAGAGAGAGAGAGAGAGAGAGAGAGAGAGAGAGAGAAAGAGAGAGAGAGAGAGAGAGAGTTTTCTTACGAGACCATTCGCATGAATTGATTTTTTTCGGAAAACTACGCGCAACGGAGAAGCCACACACTTGGCTAGAAGCACCTCCCTCCCGGCTCAAAGGGGGGATTGAGATAGGCAGGATCTGGAAAGCCTGGTTGCATCAAGCTGTCGGATGCTTGACCTGTCAAGGGGTACTTTTGGTTGCGCCAGCTTGACTGGTGCTTCACTCTTCCGCCGGTTTGGCCGTTGAGATCGTGTAGAACTTTGCCGATTCCGTCGCTATGGTTATCCCTACAAGATTTGAAACTCCAGACCGCTTCGCCCTTGGGATTACTGACACAAGTAAGCCCTTTACCATGACAAGTAATGACCATACATATCTTACATTGATGTTGGAGTGAACACTTCGTTATCAAATATAAAATGACTATTTATTGCATTATAATTACAATTTTTGCTTAAAGCCGAAATAAAAGTAGAATGAGGCTGGTCAATACTAAGACAAGCTAATCCAATTCGCGACCCATACATTTATTACAATTAACTCTATCATCACAGCAAAATGTGAAATGGATAATACGTCAAAATCACTTGATTTTGTCATATGACTCTTCTGTTATGTATCTATCTATTCATACGTAGTGTTACGCGCATGCGCACTCACAATGCAGTCTGCACCAATGAAAAATGACAAGGTAACTTTTTTTTGTAAGAACTATAATGCCGATTTTAATTACAATTGTATGTTAGAATGGTTGCTGACAATGGAGGTGCGAATTTTAATCTGATACACGCAATTTTTCAGAGACACATTTTCGTTTTATTTTATTTTTTATTGCTAACTGGAAATATATTTGATTGAAAGATTCAATCCAAGCCATGTATAACAATTTTTTTTTATGATGACAATTCCACAGCTGGTGTTGTCTATGCTTGAGTCAAGCATTGATTCCTGAATATAACAGAAATAAAAGAAAAAAAGAAAAGATATAATTCATTTCCTTTCGCAGGTGTATTTTATAAAGATCACCTGAAACATTTCATTGAATTCCTCCACTTCTAGTTGAACTCCATATGACCCATTTTATTGTTCCTTGTCGAACATGAGTCTGAGTGAACATTCAACACGGTATTTAATTTAAGTGACATTTTATAAGCAAAGTTAACCCATCAAATAACATCAGTCATATTATTATTATTAGAATTAACAAACAAGAAAATTCCGTTAGGCACAAAGACGAAATATTTTTTTACACATACATAAAGACTTTATAAACTAAATATTCATTTTTATGGCACACTTGGTCTTTCGTACCTGCAAGAAACGGAGAGTTAAAAGGACGTTTTTAGTTTCTATTTTTATCAAGATCATTTTAACTACCTTTTATCCTCGGAGGTGTATGTTGGTTTTAAAAAAACGATAATAAACCAGGTCATATGGTGAAAGTGAATTTATATATTTAGTCTTTGGTTCTTGAGAATTTATAACAAAAATATTTATGAGATTACTTGTTTATTAGAATACTTTTATATTTACAACATCGCGAGGACTTATTTATCATTTACCAACGGTTTTCTCAACAATTCAATAAACAATGTATTAAATAAAGCGTTTATTATTTTTGTAGTTAGTTCTCCAGAAGTGTATACATTCTCTTTTGTATATTTAAATTTAATTATAGTTCTAATAATTGTTTTTTAAATGAATATACATTTCCGAGGAGTAAAGGTATTTAAAATAGCAGTGGTGTCAACAGAAAAACCGACCTCTGTTAATTTTGCTGGGACGATAGTCCAAATGTGCTAATTCTGGGCTTAGTCATGTTTTACTTTGACTATGGTTATTTCAGAAAGTCATTCTTACAGTACTTTTAAAATTTTGTTCTTTAGAAGTCTTTGCTGATGTCTTTTGCAAGGGATGTTTGAGAAGTCAAATCTGAAAGCATAAAGACAATAGCAAATAAATTACTACTGAATTGCTATGTAATATCAATCTTCTTATATGTCAGTGAATACTGGAGAAATTCCTTATAGATGAAACAAATCAAAGTGTGGTTGAGATAAAGAATAAAAGTGTGTTTTCTGTTCAAATTTCAAATACATAATTATAAAAGACGAGGGTATAGAGATTTTCCAAGCGTAACTTGGATGTGGCACAAGGCCGAAAGTATGGGGCACCCAGTGAGGATCGAAATCACTACTCAGTCGTAATTGTGCTGGCAAGACAAGCTTGCTAGCCATTACACCACCTCGAGGTGCCCTAAAAGACGAGGGTATATAAGTTATCAGCTTTGAAGTCCATGTTTATCTATCTATCTATCTATCTATCTATCTATCTATCTATCTATCTAACCCCGTCTCTTCATATCTATCTATCTATCTATCTATCTATCTATCTATCTATCTATCTATCTATCTATCTATCTATCTAACCCCGTCTCTTCATATCTATCTATCTATCTATCTATCTATCTATCTATCTATCTATCTATCTATCTATCTATCTATCTAACCCCGTCTCTTCATATCTATCTATCTATCTATCTATCTATCTATCTATCTATCTATCTATCTATCTATCTATCTATCTAACCCTGTCTCTTCATATCTATCTATCTATCTATCTATCTATCTATCTATCTATCTATCTATCTATCTATCTATCTATCTATCTATCTGTTGTGGTAGGATCCACCTAATTTGCATAGTGGCGTACCGACTATATAAATATGGTTGGTACCAGGAAGACATGGAGGCGAATCAAGACGCCATGAACATTTTATACACATACACGTACGTACGAACATTCACCGAAGAACAGACACTAATGTTTACACGCACACAAATGTTATTGTCCATTGTAAAATTGTTTTGTTTAATACATATATTTGTTTATATATATATATATATATATATATATATATATATATATATATATATATGTGTGTGTGTGTGTGTGTGTGTGTGTGTGTGTGTGTGTGTGTGTGTGTTGTGGTAGGATCCACCTAATTTGCATAGTGGAGTAGCGACCATATAAATATGGTTGGTACCGGGAAGAGAGGGGAACGAATCAAGAGATTCAACCAGAGACTCTGCCCGTCTGCGACTCAGTCAACACATTCTCCAGGAACGGTCTTCCCAGGAATATACAAAAGACTATATGTAAATATTGTGTACACTTTCTTGTTTCAATACATTTTGTTCTAAGTACATTTTGTGTTGCATTATTATTCCAAGCATTAGTCAAGTTTCAACAATGGCGACGAGGTAGAAAGAACCATACGAAAAAAAAAAGAATTAATAATTGAGAGTTTTCAACAATTGGGACAAGTCATTGAAGAACCCAGGCTGAAAAAAAATTATTAATTAAAAGTCCAACATTTAACGTAACGACGAAGGATTCTGAACTTCTGGATATGTAGAACTCGTTAAAGGACGACTAAGCATAAAGGAACGTTCACTCAGAAAAATTTGAAATGTGTCGTAAACGAATAACGGTGATTTTAAATTGAAAAAATTATCTACAACGAGACACCCGCTAAAAAGAAAAAAAAATTGCCCGACTACAATCGGATGTAAAATGGATGTAAAAGGGGCACAAATACACCGTGTCGACTTTGAAAGGTAACGAACTTTAAAAAATTATTTTTTTTGTTTGTTCAACAATATAGTGACGAATTACCTCTGATAATAAAATCAGAAGTTGTCATTGAAATACGCGAACAGAAGTCGAAAACGAAAAAAAAGTCCGACGGTCTCTGTTCACATCAAAGAAAAAAAAATACCAAAGTTGATTATCACGGGCCTGAATGTAAACGCAAGACATAAAATTAAAATGTCGTACGTTGTTTCGATTTTCTGGTCAGCTTATATGATATCCGTGGATACACAAATTTCAACTCGCATGAACACTATCAGCTAAAAATGGATGAATTATCCCAAGTCATATCACAGTTTGCCTTATTAATAAGGGAACAACAGATAGCACAGCAAAAATATAAAGAAAAGCAAGATGAATGACAGCAAAAATATCAAGAAAAGCAAGATGAAAGACAGCAAAAATATCAAGAACAGCAAGAGGAAAGACTTTTAGAAATTCAAAAGTTAACACTGGAGAAATTAAACAACTATCAGGCAAATGAAGGAAATTATTCATATGCTAATAACATCATATTTAATTCGTTGGAAACTTTTAACTATGTGCCAGACGAAGAAAAAACGTTTGAAGCGTTCTTTAAACGATATGAAGATATTTTCTACACAGACTGTGAAAACTGGTCGAATTCAAGAAAAGTCAGTCTATTACTAAGAAAGCTAGGTACAGCAGAACATAGCGAATTTGTAGATTTTATTCTACCGAGAAAAACAACTGAATCGGAATTCTCGGAAACAGTGAAATTGCTAAAAGAGCTGTTTGGAGCAAATATGTCGCTTTGGCATAAGCGATGGTTATGCATGAATGTCTCTAAATCCGACGATCAGGATTACTTAACATATGAATCTATAGTGAATAGACATTGTGACAATTTCAGATTGGCAGAGATTACGGTTGAAGAATTCAAGTGTTTAATTTTTGCTCAAGGACTGGTATCCAGTAAGAGTGCCGAAATAAGACGTAGAGTTTTGTCTAAACTCGAATCTGAACAAAACCTTACCCTGCAAAAGTTAGCAGAGGAGTGTCAACGGGCCGTAAAGTTAAAGAAATAGTCTAAAAAAATCGAAGAAGCTGGCATTGCTTATATTAAAAAAATAAAAAAACAGTCAAATTACCCATCAGAAAAAATTGGAGTTAAAATTCAGCGTATTTTAAAAATAGACAAGAAAATAAAAAGAACGAGGATGGAAAAAAAGGTCCCACCATATAATTGCAGACGTTGTAACGAAAGACACTGGGAGGTAAATTGCCTATATAGAAATAAGAAATGTTTCGTGTGCCACAAGAATGGTCACAAAGGATCGTGTTGTAAAACGAAAAAATTCAATAGCCGAATTAGACAAACAAATTCGAATATCAAATCAGATAGAGATTTGAGGAAATATGTGACGACTGAAATATTTAAAAAGAATATCAAATTTCAACTCCATTCGGGTTCAGATTTAACAATAATGAACTATAAAACATGGAAAATTTTAAAAAGGCCTACAATAATGAAGTCAACGAAACTCGCTCGAACGGTAACTGGAAAGGAAATTAACTTCGAAGGCGAGGTTGTACTTCCCATGAAATTGAACGGGATCGTTAAAAAAATAAAAGTTTTCATTCTGAAAAATGGAGAAAACTTGATAGGTACAGATTTTATTGAAACATTCGAATTGTGGGATAAACCGTTAAACTCATTCTGCAGAAAAGTAGAAAGTAATACGCAAACAAGACAGGACATTAAAGATGAATTTAAAAAAAGTTTCCGGAAACCTTCACACCTGGTCTTGGAAGATGTAACAAGTTTGAAGCTAAATTTGAATTAAAGGAAAATACTATGCCAATTTTTAAAAAGAAACGTAATGTGCCTTTCGCAAGTGTAGAGAAAATTAACGAAGAACTTGATAGGTTGGAAAAAATGGGAATTATTTCGAAAGTAGAATCTAATTCATGGGCTGCGCCGATAGTGTGCATAAAAAAGAAATCAAACCAAATCAGAATCTGCGTTGATTTTTCGACAGGCTTGAACTCGGTAATTAAGGACTACCATTACCCGTTACCGAGTCCGGAGGAGATTTTTAACAAGCTAAATGGCGGAGTGATATTTTCAAAAATCGACTTATCAGATGCCTATCTCCAAATTCCCGTCGAAGAGGAATGTCCGAAGTTACTAGGGATAAACACGCATAGAGGTTTATTCAAGTACAACAGGCTTCCTTTTGGTATTAAAGTGGCACCAGCCATTTTTCAACAAGCTATGGACGTCATGTTGAATGATTTAGACTTTGCGTGTGCTTACTTAGATGACATTATAGTAAGGAGTGCAAACGTCGACGAACATCGAGAGCACCTCAATCAAGTATTTAAAAAGATTCAGGACTTTGGATTTAAAGTCAAAGAATCAAAGTGCGAATTTGGTTTGGAGGAAATTAACTATATAGGTCACATAATCAACAAAAATGGCAGATTTCCAGATCCGGAAAGGTCCATTGCGATTAGAGACATGCCGACGCCCACTAATGTGGCGACGCTACAGAGTTTTCTGGGGTTCGCAAACTATTATCAAGCGTTCATTAAAGGAATGTACAAGCTAAGAGCTCCGTTGAATGAACTACTAAAAAAGACAAGGCATGGGAAAGGACGGTAGAATGTCAGAAAGCCTTTGATGAAATAAAGATAATGCTTACGTCCGACCTCTTTTTAACCCATTACAATCCAAAACTTGATATTGTAGTGGCGAGTGACGCTAGTTCATACGGGGTAGGAGCGTGTATTCAACACATAATGCCAGATGGTTCTAGAAAACCAATTGCACATGCTTCGAGAGCATTACTCCCAGGAGAACGAAGTTACTCACAGATAGAAAAAGAGACACTGAGTATCATTTTTGCCATAACAAAATTTCATAGATACATCTACGGCAGACATTTTATGTTAGAAACGGATCATAAACCTCTGATCACTATTTTTGGTTCAAATAAAGGGTTACCCGTTTATACGGCAAATCGACTGTTAAGATGGGGAACCATTGTTCTTAATTATGATTTTCACATAAAGCACCTATCATCCAAAAATATAATTCATGCGGATACTTTATCAAGACTCGTACCGAGTCAAGAAGAAAGATTCGAAGAATCAATTATTGCAAATATCAGAGCAGCTTATGAGGGGAAAAGCATGGTAAACAACATTGTAAGAGAGCTACCGGTTACATCAAAGGAAATCAAAAAAGAAGCTGAAAGCGATGATTTCATTTTAGAAATAAAAAGCAAAATGGTAGCAAATGACCAAAAAGTGCAGGTGATTTATTCAATATGTGACGGAATTTTATTATATGGTGAGAGAGTAGTAGTACCAAAAAAGTTGCAGAAAAGAATACTTCGGGACTTTCATATGGGTCACCCGGGGATTAATAGAACAAAAGGCTTAATGCGAAGCTTTGTATATTGGAAAGGAATGGATGTGGATATCGAAAACATGGTTCATCGATGTAAAGGGTGTGCGTTAGCAGCTAAGGCACCACCTATAGTACACAACCCATGGCCCAAGACGGATCATCCGTGAACAAGATTACACATTGATTTCGCTGGTCCAGTAGAAGAATATTACTACTTAATAGTGGTAGATAGTTTTACAAAATGGCCGGAAGTACTACGCTGCAAAAAGCCTACGTCCAATACCACAACTTTTTTGCATGAACTATTTGCACGGTTCGGTGTGCCAGAGTGTATTGTGAGTGACAATGGTACACAATTCACTTCTGAAGAATTTAAGGAATTTTTGAGTTATATCAAATTAACCACATAACGATGCCGCCGTATCATCCGAGATCCAATGGACTCGCAGAAAGATTTGTCGATACGTTAAAGCGCGCTCTGAAGAAAGCCTCAGGAGTTCCAACGGAAAAGGCGCTTCAGCAATTCCTACAATTATACAGAATCACGCCAAACCAGAGAACACAATCAAACATGGCACCAGCTGAACTAATGTTCGCTAGGAAAATTAAGTCAGTGTTTGACAAGTTGTTGCCAGGAAAAAATAGAGTAAAGAATACTATGTATACAGCTAGGAAAAGATACACCGCCGGAGAGAAGGTGTTTTTCAAGTGCTACAGAAACAACGTTGAGTTCTGGGAGCGAGGCATAGTGGACAAGAGAATCGGTGACCTGATTTACATAATTAAAGGGCCGAAGAATACTCATAAAAGGCATCAGAACCAACTTAAAAATGTTAAGTTCTAGAGCATGAAGAAAGTATACCGGATGAGGAGGAAGATCCCATTGATGTAATGTATGATATTTTTCAAGTAGAACCTCCGCAGAATACTCCTGAAGCGAGAAGATCCGGTAGGAAACGAAAGTTCACGGACCCATTGGACGTGAATCCAAAACGGAAAAGATATTAAAATTAAGCGGATTGACATATACATATGAAATATGCAAATGGGATCTACAAAGAAATAGCCATAATCACCATCCCATATAGGAAGCCAGTTTGAAATCCAAAAGGGATTCCAAGGCTTGGGAGGGGGTGTTGTGGTAGGATCCACCTAATTTGCATAGTGGAGTACCGACTATATAAATATGGTTAGTACCGGGAAGACAGTGAGGCGAATCAAGAGATCCAACTAGAGACTCTGCCCGACTGCGACTTAGTCAACACATTCTCCAGGAACGGTCTTCCCAGGAATATACAAAAGACTATATGTAAATATTGTGTACACTTTCTTGTTTCAATACATTTTATTCTAAGTACATTTTGTCTTGCATTATTATTCCATGCATTAGTCAAGTTTCAACACTATCGATCTATCTATCTCAATCAATCTACATTATGTATCTATCTGTTCATATCTGTCCGTTCATATTTATGTATATATTTTAAATCGGATTCGTGACTTCGATCTTCGATACATGTCTCATACAAAATCCGATATTAACTAACCTACTAAGAGTTTATACGTTTTAAGATAAATCAACCTATTATAATCTATTGTGGTTTCCCATATTTGACTTTGGATAAAATGCCCGTGTTATCACTATAAAAATGCTAACAATTGCCCCTTCCAATTTTCTTCTGGTTTCCATATTTTGTAGAAAGTAATTAAAGAATGTCGCCGCTGGGGAGCGTTCGTTTGCACGGCCGACTGACGAGGGACACACGCGCTCGTATCAAAAACGCTCGTATCACACACACACACACACACACACACACACACACACACACACACACACACACACACACACACACACACACACACACACATATATACACACACACAAGCAAACACGCACACATACACACACAAGCACACACACACATACACACACATACACACACACAAGCACACACACACACATACACACACAAGCACACACACACACATACACACACACAAGCACACACACACATACACACACAAGCACACACACACATACACACACACAAGCACATACACACACACATACACACACAAGCACACACACACACAAGCACACACACACACATACACACACAAGCACACACACACACACAAGCAAACACACACACATACACACACACACAAGCACACACACAAGCACACACACACACACACACACACACACACACACACAAAAGCACATTCTTAATCGCTAGGTATAAATATATTTTCCTCTTTCAGCTGGGCCCATATTAATGTAATTTCTTTGTATTGCTACACGCGTTTAAATGTCCTTTGTTTAAAGTCCACGTTTTGTCTTTCTTATTTTACTCGGACTCACATGATCCGCCAAATAATGTTTGCCGGACATGTTCCAGGACCCGTTAAATATTCACAGAAAAACAAAAACAAAAAACAACCTTGCAACGAATGTGGTGACTCAAGCAACACTATGTATTTAAACTTTTGCATTGCAACTCACAAAAATAAATGTGCTTTATGGTGATGAACTTTATTCTGCCTAACAATTATTTATTTTTCAAATTAATATACTCCACTGCACAATGCGTAATCTGTTTGATGGTTTAATTAAAGGGGTATTCTCCATTCATGTAAAAGTTAGGGGTCTGGCATGGCAGTGTTTCCGGGACAATTTCCTTACAGATGAAAATGAGACTTGAGTCAGCAGGGATGTGGTTCTACAAAAGATTGTTGAGAATATCATGGACGGATTATGTGAGTAAGGTGGAAGTTTTAAAGAAAACAGAAATAAAAAGAATAACTATACATACAATCAGAAAGAAACAGACGAAATATCCGGGACATACGTCTGGGAAGAGGGACTGGAGAATCTGACACGCGCGGAATATACTGAAGGTGATAACAGGGAAGCGACTAATAAACTAAAAAGCATCAGTAACTTAGTGACTGGGCAGAGATTAAAAGTGATGGTAAAAAATAAGATTGCAAAGGGATACAAAGTAGAGGAAGTTGTGGAGAGCTTTGTTCTTACACGTCCTGAGGGAACACATCACATAAATGAAGAATTGTAATAGGAAGAAAATTATTTCCTTTCAACCTTTGCTTACGTTATCGTAAACAAATCTGGGCTAAAATCTTGATTATTGTAAAATCGTTACGCGAAAGCTAGCTTTCCTAAACGTTTTAGTAAATATTAAATTATCAAATGCAACAGATTTTCTATCATTTAGCGATATCTTGCTTGATAAATGACACGGCAACGCTGATAGGAGGGTTTCTTAGAGAGAAGCCAAAGGCGACGGTGGATTGTTCTCCGGCTTTTAAACAAATGTAGCGGGAAAGGGTCATGTCCTCAGTTGGAAAGCGTCCATGCGATTACACCTGGTCATGGAGATGATGATGATGATGATGATGATGATGATGATGATGATGATGTTATTCGTGCAGGCTTCATGTTTTTCCACAGCGTCGATACCGTAGATAATTAGAAACGTGAAAATTGCACTCCTATTTTGTTGCCAATCGTTCTCCAGCACCCGAAGTGTAATAAGCTACGCTCGGTTGTGGCACAGGCGGACAAACATAGTGCTTTGAATAACTGGCAAGGACTTCGTTCGCAATGATAACTGAGAGTGTTTATATATATATATATATATATATATATATATATATATATATATATATATATGTATCCGTTCATATGTGCGTATTCCTTTTTCTGATGTAAAGAGAAAGCACAAACGAGAGAGAGAGAGAGAGAGAGAGAGAGAGAGAGAGAGAGAGAGAGAGAGAGAGGGTGGGGGGATTGTAGTGTCAGAATTTCTCATAGCGCGATTTGTTTGGAAAATGAATATAAGAGAATCAATAAGAAGCTATGAAATAAAAAAAAAATGGTAAAAAAAAAACGAATAAAAAATCAGGTAAAAATATTAACGGGAATAAATGATGAAATAAGTTAATTAAATCCTAATGAGCAGGAAGGCAAAAACAGGACGTAAATAATGATTTATCAAAATCAATAATTCGCACGCGTATGTAGATTAAGAAATTACTTGCTATACCCGTTATACATAGACCTGCTTGTTTTCACTTATACATATATACACACATACATATATAAACTTTATATGAGCCAAAGATAAAATGAATTTTTCGCGCCAACGAAAAAGAATCGATTTCAACATACAAACATTGACATACATAATCTTATATATAGTTATATAAAATTCAAAGCATATTTCTGTGTGCGCTTATTTCTTTTTTTATGAAAATATTTTCACGAAATTTTAGCTTCCATTCAAACAAAAAGATATTTACTTTTTATATATATATATATATATATATATATATATATATATATATATATATATATCTGTGTGTGTGTGTGTGTGTGTGTGTTTATTTCTATGCATATACTTATGCATATACATATTTTTATAAAATTGTCAGCATATATATCAATGTATATATATTTATATGTGTGTGCATGTGTGTATGCATAGATTTACGTAAATCAATCGACCCAGCCAATAGCTCGTGCATGAGATAAGCGTTCAACACATTTATAAATTTTCAATAATTATTTTAAATTTTATATTTCTAGACAAATGTTTCCTATATTCATATAGAGTTTTTGTATTTTACTTTCCATTTATCGGTATAAGAAAATTCCAGCAACACACACACATATATATATATATATATATATATATATATATGAAAAGTGAGTGAGAAATAAGTAAATAGAGATAGAAGGAAACATTTTATGTATTTATTCGTATGTGCGCATTAAAATCAGTGCTCACCATTTTACGCAACCAGCTTCTTTTACATTTCTCTCAAACACACAGGTAAATACACACACACACATATACACACGTATATATATTTTGGTATTTGATTTTATTAAAGGTTCATCAGAGATGGAAATATTTAATTCTCTGGTGAAACTTTAATAAATGCCAAACATGCTAGATTTATTTAGAATTTACGCAGACACACACAAACACACACTCGCGCATATATATATATATATATATATATATATATATATATATATATATATATATATATATATATATATATATATTTATATATATATATATATATATCCTATAGCCTGTGTGCAAAGTCATGGATATGAGGGACTGGTTATCGACCAGGAATGATTAAGAATTGAGTTTCCTGGAATCGACGCATACTCAGAAATCCATCCTTTCTTGTTTCGGGACCAGATGTAGTGGTGAGGCATATAGGCTATTTGATGGATGGATGATGCCTTCCTTCCACATATTCTGGAACTCTTTCTGTAGTCATATTTGCTACTTCATTTATATATATATATATATATATATATATATATATATATATATATATATATATGTGTGTGTGTGTGTATGTGTGCGTGTGTGTGTGTATGTGTGCGTGTGTGTGTGTGTGTGTGTGTGTGTGTTTGCAGGTATGTAGAAAAATAGGAAAGAACACGATTGGAAAATAACCCGGAGTTAGTATAATATATATATATATATATATAATAAAAAGTTATTGTGAGTTCAATACCTGATTAAGGCAGTGGAGAACTTCGAGAGGGGAATTAACAGGAGATAACTGACATTCATTAGACATGGCACGTGGAACTAGAACAGTCTACCCCAGTGAGCCAAACAAAGGGTTCAGTTGGACATTCCAACCACCTGAAGAAGGCCGGAGCGCACAACGGCCGAAACGTTGTGATATAAATGGCAACAAAATGAGGGCAATAGTTCAAATAATATAAATAGTCTACATAATACCTCCTCTCAGAAATATACACAGATACTAGCGGAGATGAACAACTTTTACTGCCAGTTTAAAACGCTGCAAAAATTTAACAAATAATAGAAATTTATTAAAACTTGTACTGCTGACGAAATGCTGCTGAAAATTACACGACCCATTTAACAGATTCAGATTAAATAAGAGAATATGAGAAAATCAGATTCATTATTCTTTGTATTACTTCTTAGTCAGGTTGAGAATGTGTAGAATCAACCCGAACATCGTCAATCATTTTTTAAAAAATAAATAAATAAATGTGTACTTTAAGTAAAAACAAACAGACTCGTAAAAATGCCGGTAAAACTCAACTTGGTCATGTATAGTTGACTATGTTTAACAGATAATTCCCTGGAGAATGAAAAGCAGTTCAATACTCTTGCAAAAAAATATGCTGATGTCAAAATTGAAATAAATAATTGCAGATTAAAGAAAAAATTGCGTTGTTTTGCAACTTTTTGGTTTTAATTTTTAAACGATAAACTAGAAACATTTGCGTAAAAAAAATGGTGATACCAAAACATTACGAACGACATTAACATTTAAAACAGTATAAAAAAAAATGAAGAAATGTTTAAGAAATCTTATTTTATTCTGCTCGAATTGAATTTTGAATAATAAAAAAAATGGACGACCATCATTGTCTTTTGTACAAAATTAAAATTTATATTGAGAAAATAAAAGCAAATGTGTAGATATCTAAAAGAACATGATAATAACGAAATAGGCCTCTGCACATTATTAAGCTGTTAGAAACAACAACAAAATGACCGCCATATTAACTGTCATCCAAAATGATACTGAATCCTGGGAAATTTCCTCATAGATGAAGACAAGACTGGAAGCGATGTGGTTCTACAGAAGGATGCTGAGAATACCATGCAACGACGAAGTTTTAGAGAAAATGGAAATAAAAGGGACATTTATACGTAACATCAGAAGGAGAAAGTTGATAGGCTGAACATATGATCAACGAGGAATTAAACAATTGGAAGGAAAATAAAAATTATAAATAAATTAAATAGACACAATTGAAAGGGATTTTGCAAGCGACTAGTTTTTGAATGCTTATACCATTATGTATATTTCGATATGTACTGCGTGCTTCTATTAAGGACACGTGTTACTTTTTTACCAACCATCGTAGCTATATATACTTAATATTTACCAGATACAAGTGCTTGAAAAGTCGTCACTGTTTTTAAATATCCACTAAATATAATGTATATAGCAGAAAAAGTAAAGACGGCATATATATATATATATATATATATATATATATATATATGACAAAAAAGTACGTTCATGAAGACAACAATATTATTAAAACGTCTTACTTTCCATTTATCGGATCTTCAATCGCATTAAAATATTAGGAGTGTAAAAATTAAAGGTAAAAATTTGTTATGTAAATGCTTTTTCATTATTCGAATAAAAGATGTATTTATATACAAATTCGATATATAAGGGCGTATGAGCCTTATTCTTGGATCAACAGCGGGGCACAAGTGGGCACCAGATACCTATGCCTACAAACATTGCGTGATGACAGCATCGCTGGGAGGAGAGCTTCTTAGTCTGCAGACATCATCTAGCGCCGAGGGTCTCCCGATGGAATCAACAGATACTTCTCTGTTAGCAACGTGAGCTTTCAATGTAGATGCCAAGTTTTGAACTGGAGAGGGATGGGCTACTCCAGTCTACTTGCTCAAGATACGTTACGCATAAATGATTACTTCTCCAGATACCAACCCCGGTATGTGAAGGCAACACTTCAGACCCCCATCTGTGCAGAGACCCTACAACCACATCATCATGTTCATATATCTCTCTCTTTATATATATATATATATATGTCTTAAACTCTATTTATCTAATACAAGTTCTACTGCACAACATTTAAAGAAACATTCAGGCCAACCTTCATAATACAGGGGAATACTAGTTGACAACATCAATATGCTACAAGATGAAAATGAGAAGCGAAACCTCAAAATATCGAGCAACCAACACTGAACAAAATATATTACAAGTATAGTAGCAATGTTTTAAAATGCATTTGAGTTAACTAACATTTAACATTTTGAAATTTACCATCGCTGGTTACCTACCTTGCATTGGGAACGCTTGTTTACAAAACATCATAACTACAACGGCTAAAAGCTTCGAATTTAATTTTGTAATTATATTAAATACATTACTTCCATTTCCTTCTCAAGCGAATTTTGGAGTAACTTATTTTAAATTTACTGAGTTTTAAAGGCACAGCAAAAATTCATAATTCACTGTTTCCAAGGATACAGAGAAATCCAATCATCCAGACAAGGGTTGGTAGCGTGTTCATTTTCATTTACTTTTGTTGTATCAGTTATTAGTTACGTTCGAAAAAGAGGTTTTGTATCGGGATGGGTAGGGATGTATTTTTCAACGAATTCTGACATCCGCGAAATGCATGTCGTCTGGGTATTTTTAAAATTTTATTGTTAACGGCAAAAAATTCTTACGGCATTTTTTCTATTTGTATACTTAAAGATTTGTGGGACATGTTTAGGTTAGAATACGTTTTATTTAACTACAATTTTTTTAAAAAATCACTTTTAATTTTTAATACACTATATTTCTTTTTAAAACAAGTAAATATATTAGAATTACTTACAGGACGTAAAATTATTTTTTCATATCATGTATAAGGATGTATATTACCAGGTCACATTTTTAAAAAAAATTTGCATAAATATTATTTTAGTAAAATTTATGACAATGACGGCAAAATTAGCTAATTTATTTCTCTGATTCAGTAAACGTTTATTTTTATAAACTTAGTGATATATAGTTTCTCATGTATGTACAAAGGACATGTTTCATTTAATGGCCTACATATTCTAGCTTTTCATATTAATTTCATTTTACTTTAGGTGTTTTATTGGATTCTTTTAAGTGCTTGAAGTACTTTGAGAAAGGTGTTAAGGTTAGAATACGTTTTATTTAAGTACAATTTTTAAAAAAATTAAATATTTTCACTGTTAATTTTAATAGACTATATTTTTTTTATAAAACAAGTAAATGTAATAGAATTACATACAGTATGTAAAATTATTTTTTCACATAAAATATAAGTATGTATATTACTAGGTCGTACTTTTTAATTTTATTTTTTAAATATTATTTAAGGAAAATTTTTAACAGTGACGGCACAAAATAGCTATTTCATTTCTCTGATTCAGTATATTTTCAATTTTTATAAACTTAGTAATATATAGTTTCTGATATATGCACAAAAGACATAGGTCATTTAATGACCTACATATTCTATCTTTTCTTATTAACTTCCATTTTACTGTAGGTGATTTATTGGATTCTTTTAGGTGCCAGAAGTACTTTGAGAGAGATGATTGATTTTTATATTTATTTATCCTAAATGAACTTTGATGTTGGTTGAACCTTTTTTTGAACACATGGCTTGTGCAACCTATATATATTTTTATGTTTTCAGGATTTTCCATAGAAGATATATTGCATTGATATACTAATGATTATGTGCGACATTTATTTTGTAGACGACAGTTATGAGGGTTTCTACAGTTACATAATTTTAGTTCATCCTCATCAGTTTTCATATTTATTTTTCCATTGTTTAAGATTTTTTTGTTCTGTTATAAGTTTTTATTTAAGATATTAGCATTATGTTTCTTAATAATTTTTATAAGTTTTCGGTACAGTTGTAACTTAATTTTAGTGTATTTTTATTGAAAATAGTACTTAGTTTACTTTCACTAGGAAAATGCTTGACTATTAATGTGAGGAATTTTTGCCCTAATTTATTCTTTGGTTGTATGGGGGCGTATACCAAATTATTTTCCTACTTTTGTTTCCATTTTCATTTTTAATGTAAGTTAGTTTCGGGTTTTTGTAGCCACTATATTTCAGAGCTTTATTATAGAAACTAATATGTTCATCTGAAATCTTGTCATTTGGTGAATATATGTATATTAAAAATATTTGCTGAATATATATATATTAAAATATTTGCTGAATATATATATATATTAAATTTGTTGAATATATATTTGCTGAATATGTAGATATACTAAAAATATTTGCTGAACATATATATATATTAAAAAGTACGTGACAGAAATAAGATATGACAGAATGTAAGAGAAAATCTATACTGACGGACATGTAATTTGTTCTGAGCCATGTACTGTTGCATGGCAACAACTTAACAAGCAAATACGACAATTGGGTAGCAAAGAAATCTGAATTCAGGCCTTTTAAAAAAGGCATTGATGAGAAGTAAATACATGCAGGATTCTGTTGGATTTGGTTTGTTGGTCAACGTTTCGTGAAGAAATCCAATAATGTATTTTTGCACCACACAATATATATATATATATATATATATATATATATATATATATATATATGTGTGTGTGTGTGTGTGTGTGTGTGTGTGTGTGTGTGTGTATTATATGCATGCGTTAGTTTCACCAGCATTATTCACGTTACAAAAATACCAGTCTCCTATTTATTTCCTCAGAAACTAGATCCGGAAGTACACTTGGATAAGTCGATTTTTTAAATACAAAACCGTCATTACCCAATTTGTCACCGGCGTTGGTAATGCATTCATACCAACGATCAAAGTAATCTATTATGTTGCATTCGGAAAAAAAATGTGCCCCCTACAGCCAACCCACACTTTACTGGCCCTAACGGTGAAAAATCATTACCCAGCGTCTAACTATACTTACATTCCTTGTTTGGTATACGTAAATAGGCGGAAAGTTTCGATGAATATCAATGTCTGTAATTAAATTAACATGGAGTAATTCAATATTAAACCGTTGCTTCATACCCAGCTTCATACCCACTTTCATATCATTTACACGGACTGCCATTCAAAATCTACCTGTTACAAGGCTAACTAAATCAAATATTGAAGATTACATCAAAATTTTCTCCATATGTATTACTTTATTCCTTCATTGATATATTTGGTGGCAATTCTGGAGGCAAGGTGGAGTAATGGGAGGCACGGTTGAGTAATGGGAGGCACGGTGGAGTAATGGATAACGGCTCGGATTGAGGAATCGTTGAGCCGAGTTCGAATTCCAGTCGAATCCGTTACATATAACACCCCTGGGAAAGGTGTGAATCCTCTTCTTCTCCCTCCAACTATGGGTAAATAGCAGGACAGACTGGGTTCTATAGCCTTGGATGGCAACTGCTCTAGGAGGTCAACTCTGAATTGAAAACCAATCGGCGTCTGCACCGGCGGCTTCTTGGTTACTCCTGCCTCTGCGTCTGTGGAAATTCTGCGGCAAGTAAGAGCATATTCCTCCCTCCACTGGGATAGCACGCGAGGTGTGGGGACCGCGCGTGAAGTTCAAACTCCCTTGTTACTCCGTTTCAAGAATTCACCGCCGTTGGAATCGGGAATGGCTGTCGCTCGTTTCAGCATTGGCGACGGATCGCCATGCTTGGTCGGCCTTCATTCGGGACGCGGTGAATTCTTCTGAAGGAGTCGGCTTAACCGATCCAGGGTGAATGCCGCAACATACATACATACATAATTCTGGATGTGACACTGAGATCCGAAGGCTCATTGGGATAAAGAAAGATGCCTTCAAAAAGATAAATAAAGTATTAAGAAACAGGAAAAATTTAATGGTATTGAACTGTTATATCCTCTTATATGGCAGTGAATGCTAGACAATCTCCTCACGCATGAAGAAGAGACTTGGAGCAACAGAAATATAGTTCTACAGAAAATGCTGAGAATACCATGAACCTGTGAGCAAGGACAAAGCTTTAGAGAAAATAGAAAAAAAAGGATATTTATACGATGTTCATTAACACGCCCACGTGTGTCAAATGTGGCACAAGGCCGGTTCAATGTGGGCTTTCCGAGCCCGTAGCTGTTCTTATACGCAGCATCAGTACGTGACAGTTGAAATGTTCTAGGGCAAAAATGGAGAAATAGGGTTTAGAAATTTATATTCTTACAGGACAGAGTGTAGGCAAGTGTGAAAGCAGAGCATAATTTATCTAACGAGCATTTGTAAATGGTTTGCAAAACAGTGATTAGCAGATACAGAATAAGCACACAATTTAATATGGGCTAAAAATGATACGAAGCTGTGGCTAGCCATGATCTCCCGTGTTCTGAAAGGACGTGGTATATAGAAGAAGATGTGCAGCTACTGTAATGTTTAGCGGTTCGGAAATACAAATCCACGAGCCCAGTTGGAATTCCGCTCGGATTCGTTAGATTCACACTCACCCAAATATCCCTGCGAAAGTTATGAATCTCTTCCTCCCCAATATGAGTTAAATAGTAGCCTGGGCTCGCTCATTGGTCGTTGTTATTAACCAGTCTCGTAGGAAGATAACTCGGAATTCAAAACTGTGTGTAGCATTGGATATGTATGATTATTTGTCCAGATTTGAATATGGTTTTGAATTACGGCCATAGAAAGAGATCTTTCTTTTTTAATATTAGGTTGGTGCAAAAATAATGTCGTTTTCTCACATGAAGTTGAACGTCAAAAAACGACATTATTTTTGCACCAACCTAATATTAATATGCGGTGCGAGATTAAAGTTTCTATGATTTTGGTTGTGTATGGTGGTTATTCTCAAATCCATGCCGAATCCTTTAAGTCCTTTACAGTTATTATTCTAATATTGTCCTTTCCTTGAACATGACTTGGACATATTACGTTCCTTTATTTTCAATGTATTTGTTAATTTCTACTTTCTTATGCCCATTTTCGACTGCATGGTAACTTTATGATAGTTTCATTAGGTCAAACGTTATTGAGTAGATACCCCTTGTTGAAATAGATCTCCCGTAATTTTTAAATTTTAAACAGTGTGTACAGCATCTATCGGTCTGTGCATTTGAGAAAAACTTAATGAAGAAAATAAGTTTGTTCGAGGCTTATTGATTGTCTTTCAAACAGAATTTTAATTGATTGGAATGAG
Source organism: Acanthosepion esculentum (assembly GCA_964036315.1). Lineage (NCBI taxonomy): Eukaryota > Metazoa > Mollusca > Cephalopoda > Sepiida > Sepiidae > Acanthosepion > Acanthosepion esculentum. The sequence continues at coordinate 16,026,755 of OZ038495.1, read as the reverse complement.
TTTTTTTTTTTATTAGACGCAAAAATCGCTCATGTTGGGAATTTGTCAACTCAACGTAATTTACTTTATTAAAAAGCTGTCAAAAATTAAATATATTTTTCTGAAACTTTATTTGAGGAATAGTAGTTGATTTAAAGTTTAATTAATCTGATTTGAAATAAACATTGCTGGCTTTTAATTTACATTATGTACAATGTTAGGACTGTTGTCCTCATCTTTATTGTCATGTTCATGACGTTTCGGCCGTTGTACGCTCCGGTTTTCTTCAGGTCATTGGAATTTCGAAATGGACCCTTTATTTCGTCCACCGGGGCAGATGTTTCTTGTTCCACGTGCCAAGCATCTCCCGGAGGCCTCAGGTATCTCCCTTTAACTCACCTCTCCAAGTTTTTGTTCTCTACTGCTGTATTCGTGTATTGAACTCACAACACATTGGGTCAAGTCACTGGATCAAAACTGCAATATGAACTTTAGTAAAAACTGAAAATGAGACATTAAGTTTATAAGTCCCATAGATTCATGCACTGATGACCTCAAGGAGACATGACCCAGTGGATAAAAGTGACACGACCCAAAGTGTTGTATGTCGGCTACGGCAGAGGTAAACAAAAGAACTTGAAGAGTCGAGATAAAGGGAGATAAATGAGACATGTGGAAGAGGCATGGCACCTGGAACTAGAGCAATCTACTTCGGTGGACGAAATAAAGGGATCAGTTCTTAATTTCAATCAGTTGAAGAAAAGGCTTACAACGGCCGAAACTTAATGAAAATAACAACAAAAGATGAAGACAACATTCCAAACAATGTAAATAATGTAGATTATTTTAGGAGATGTTGAGAACTCATTCCAGAAATATGTTTGCAATTTTGTTTCTAAGTTGGACAATATTTTCTAATTACTTTATGAATATAACGTGAAAGTATTTGCACACACACACACACACACACACACACTTACATTATAGTAGCAAATGGTAACTGTACTTGCCTTCAATATGCGTCTTCCACTAATGTCTGCCGAGTCAAGAAATAAATAAAATAAATATATAAATGAATATAAAGCTTTGAAAATGTCAAAATTCGGTTAAATGTCTCATGCTATGAGTTTACTGACGAATACTCATATATACAGCTAAAGAATATATTTATCCTAATAATCTTGTGAGAGATAAACATTCTTAGCGTAAAGGTTAGAATATATCAATCAATTGCATTCACAACGGAAGTAAATATTGTTCTTTCAGGCAATTTTTTTTTATTGTGGAGAAATTTTAGGTGAAAAAAAATGAAACAGAGTTATTTATTGCATATATGCAATAGCTTTAATTTTTCTTTATTGAAATTCCTTTACATTCTCTGATTACATACTTATCTCTCTTCAAATATAACCTTAACCCAGTTGCGTTTTTTTTTCTTTTTTCAATTAGTCTGTGAACTACTTCGACGAAAATGCTTTAATCTGTTTTATCTTTTTCGATCAATAAAATTTTATAAGTTATCCGTGAGAGGAATCGCAGTGTGTGATTAAAAATGATGAAATTTGTAGCTGAAGCATGGCACACAAGTTAATACCCGATCACAATCGGCTGGGTCACTTATAGAGGGTGTATGATGTCGAAAGTCCTTAAAACCCTAATGAAGCTCGCCTAAAAACATTAGCATTGATGTGTATCTAAGCATCAAACAGACGTATTTCACAATATATTCCTAATCATGGAATCAGGGATAAACCTCTACTCCTGTTCAAAAGACTGGAGAGGAATGTGAACCAGGCGATAGGCGAACCTATACATATAAATATATATTTTCTTCTCCTTCTCGCCTAACCCTCATCCTCATATTGTACCCTCTCACTTTCGGTATTCTGGTATATTGGAGTAGTTTTCTTTGGCGTGTATATCCTTCCACATGTCTAAGAGGACATTACGTTCGAAACACGTATTTCGAGGTACATTGGCATTTTAGCCTCTTCTAAAAAACTACTTACTCCATTGTAAATTTTGTATTGAGCGCTTTTTTTGTTGTCTGTACCTTTTAGGCGTGGCTGTTTTTAGTTTTTCTTTTCCATTTCTCTCTCTCTCTCCCTCCCTCCCCCTCTCTCTCTCTCTCTGTGTTTTTCGCCCTGGATCTAAAATATCCATAATGATTACTAATATCAAATATATATATATATATATATATATATATATATATATATATATTTAATATTAGTAATCATTATGATTACTAATATCAAATATATATATATATATTTAATATTAGTAATCATTATGATTACTAATATCAAATATATATATATATATATATATATATATATGTAATATTAGTAATCATTATGGATATTTTAGATCCAGGGAGAAAGACAGAGCGAGAGAGAGAGACAGAGAGAGGAAAAGAGAGACAGAGAGAGAAAGAGAGAGAGAGAAAGAGAGAGATAGTTAGATAGAGAGAGAGAGAGAGCAATAATCATTATTATAAAAACACGAACTCTTAAAAAGCCATGAGATTATATTTATTTCGTTAAGGTCGGAAAATTGACCTTAACTAATCAGATCTCGTAATACAAATGAAACTTTATTTATATTACGAGATCTGAAGAGTCGACATCAATTTTCTGACCTTAGCGAAATATATATAATCTCATCACCTTTGAAGATTTCGTGTTTTTATAATAATAATGATATATATATATATATATATATATATATATATATATATATATATATATATATATGTGTGTGTGTGTGTGTGTGTGTGTGTGTGTGTGTGTGTGTAAATATAACATTAGTGGTCAATATATATATATATATATATATATATATATATGTATATTTCATTCTCAATATTTTTTCATCTTGAAAGTTTGATCCATTGGACAGTGCTTCGCGAGAAGAAGATGTTTGAGTGGAACTTTCTTCTCGCTGATAGAATACGGTGGAAATGTGGGTGGTTCGCTACTATGTAAGTGCCATGGCTAGTCTTATACATGAAGGTCAGAACTGGTGTAGGCAGGAAATGCAGGTAGTAGCGAGCAGTGGAGAGAGAGAGAGAGAGAGAGAGAGAGAGAGAGAGAGTCGTAGACACATTACGCTCGTGAGAGAGAATTTGGTGTGAGAAAAATAATGCATTTTCCCAATAGGACAAGGAGACGCTTTTGAGCTCAAATCTTGAATGTGAGGTCTGGGTAGCTCCCGCCCAAATATCGCAACAGTACTCTATTGTTGGCCTGATCTGGCTCTTATAAAGTTAGAGGATAGCATGGAGAGTCAGGAATTTGCTGGACCTATACAGGGAGCAGGTCATTTTACCTGTATCTCAAGTGATATATCGTATATAGGAGTTTTACTTGAGGCCGTCGATGGGTTTGAAGAGGTGTAGTATACATAGTGTTAGGAAGAGTTCATTCTGTAGTTATAGGTAAGGACCCATAACACCCCCCTCCCAAGCTTTTACCTCGCAGGGGTCTTTAATATTTTTCCTCTTCGGATTAATCATCAAAGGCTCTGTACATGTTTTTTTCTGCTTGATTTCCGCGGTTCTGAAATTGCTTGAGGCCTTTGCATATTGAATGTGTCAAATATTGTGTCCGTTACTTCCTCCTCTTCCTGAAGTAGACCGTTAGAATCCTCTAACAGCCTCTTTCTGATCTGATTGGAGTGCCTTTTATGCGAGAACTTCGGACCCTGAATTATGTAAATCACTTTCCCGATTCGTTTCTCTATTGTACCTGGCTCCCAATAGGATGTGTTGTTTTTGAACATTTAAAAAAAAAACTTTCTCCCCTGGGTTAAATTTTCTTTTTGGTACAAACGACGTTGGTGATTGCTTTGTCTGTTTTGGCAGTAATTTGTCGAATAACGGAGAACTGAGTCTCTACTGAGTGACATGCGCATAACCGCGTCACTGGTTTAAGGCATCATTTGTAAATTAGACTCAGATAAGGAAAGTGGAAATGACGGGATCTAAGCCGACGTTCTAAAGAAATGTGCACTCGAGCTGGCTCCAATTCCTTCCAAACTCTAAAACTATTGCTTCGCTGCTTCCTGCTTTCCATCTTGTTGGAAGTCCTCCTCTTTAATTTCTCTTTTAAAGAACTCTGGCGAACATTCTGACCACTCTATCGACTTATTAATCTCCTACACCTTTTCGGCAAAGTATTCGAGGCTTTAATCACTACTGAAGTGGTTATTCAACTTACCTCTCACGACCTACTCTCTGACAAACAATATGGATTGCCTTTTGCCTGGTCAACTGCTTACTACCATCAGTGAATATGTATATCAAGCTCTTAATAATAACGACGAAACTCGATTTGTGGCTCAAGATATCTCAATAGCGTTTGACATGGTCAGGCATGTTGGTCCTCTCCGAAAGCTTTAGGGATGCGGTATTACAGGATGATTGTTTCAATTCAAGCATTTCTATCAAATCGTAAAATGAGGGTCATTCTGAACGGGTTCGCTTCCATATCCTTTCATGCGAACCTGGGTGTCCCCGAAGGCTCTATACTGGGCCCTACACTGTTTCTGATCTTCATCAATGATCTTCTTGATGCCATCTGTTCCCAAGTACGACTTCATGGAAATGACACTACTCTTTACATCTGTCTCAATAGGAAATCCGTCAGAATTGACAACATTAACCGGGTCGCTGCTCTTGAAAAGGACTTCCAATCGGTGATTAACTGGGTCAGGAAGTGGCTTGTAAATTTTAATACCTCTAAAATTAAACTGCTGTATTTAACCTCCATAGAGAAACTTCCCTGTCTGCCACCAGCATGGCTGATGCTCTACTCCAGAAGAGGGTCTCACAGCGCCTTCTTGGCCTCACGTTTTCAACTGACTTGAAGTGGAACAATTACATTGAAGCAAGGAAATTGGTTAATTATATTATACCAAAATGTTTTTTTTCGTCAGGGTCCATCTTGCCATTTACAAATCTACTATTGGGCCGTGCATTGGATATTGTTGCCATATGTAGTCTGGTGATCCTGCCATTCTTGTTGAGGTTCTTGACAATATCCAAAGAAGGATCTGCAATCTAATCGATCCTGACTTGGCATCCCGACTTCAGTCTCTTTCTCACAGACGAGATGTAACTTTCCTCTGTCTTTTCTACAAATATTTTCTGACGAGCTTTTTTCCCTTGTTCCCTGAGTACATGAATTTAAGCGAGCTAATAGATTTGCCTAGGTCCAATCCTTTTACTGTTGAAATAGCTAAATTTAACCGCCATTTATACTACAACAGTTTCTTTGACTGTAATTTCCGCTTACTTGCTTCCCCGAGAACAACAATCTTCAAAATTTTCAAAGGAAACATCAACCGCTATCATTTGTTGACATGAACCCCGTTCATCATTTTTTTCCCTGAATCCTCCTATACCCAGTCTTTACTCTCATTTTCCCTTTCTGTAATCCTCTGCGTACTAGTGGCATTCCCACCTTGCTTGGGGTGAAATGATAAAAAAAAAACAAAAAACAAAAACAAAAACAAAAACAAAACAGGGAAAGAGTAAGGATTGACGTGATAGCAATAAAGTTTTAGCATAGTATAAGTTCCAAAATACCTTCTTGAAAAGCGTGCAGATTTGCGCCCGAGCCTATTTAGCACATCATAAAATGTACAGACATCCGTAAACATGATACAGACCTTCACACACACACACACACACACACACACACACACACACACACACACACACACACACATGTATATATATATATATATATATATATATATATATATATATATATATATATATATATATATAGTCAAACCTAATGAGCCAGACAAACCTACCATAGCTGACCCTGACGATCTGACTAAGTGAAACCTTGGTAGGTTTGTCTGGCTCATTAGGTTTGACTAGGTTTGCTCTACGTTTGTATCGAGCTCTTCAGTTAGTTGTTTACTCGTATTGGTTTTTTTTCTTGAACCTGTATCTGTGCGATTATTTTCGACAGACGTTCATGTTCCTGGCTCTTTCTTTTTTAAAACCTTTTTTTCCCTTCGTGATTGATTTGGCTATTGTTAAATCAAGAATTCGAAGGTTTTTCGACACCAGTATAGTTACCTATATATATATATATATATATATATATATATATATATATATATATATATATATATATATATATATGTATGTATGTATATATATATATATATACACATACACTTCTGCAAATTAATTGAAACAAAACAAATAATTCCGTTATTACTTACTTTTTATCGTATTTATTCCATGAAACATGGCCCCGTGCACATGTTAGTACTTCCTATATCCATTCTACGTATTCTTTCCTTGCATTTGACCGCAGATTCTGGATTATATTTAAATCAGGAGAGTTTTTTGCCAGTGAATATTACTTAGATTTGCCAATTTTTGTACGCTTCCTTGGAGTAATGTATATCAGAGCGAATGGCCGTAGGACTAAAAAATAGACAATCGAGAAAATAGTATCTGGGCGTGATAAAAATCTGGAATTGGATCCTGATTACGATTCCAGTGTAATAATTTATAACCATAGAATATTATTGTTTGAGCCTTTTATATTATATTCTTACTCTGTCCTGGACATTGAGTTCTACCTGGATTTTATCCTCTTGTAAATTTATATATACATATAGACAACTAATTATATTACTATTATTATCTCTCTCTCTCTATCTATCTATCTATCTATCTATCTATCTATATATATATATATATATATATATATATATATATATATATATATATATATATATATATATCAGGTATATGGTGCAATTCAATTTACATTACATGAATCATTCATACAAAAAACAGATAGTGAAATTAATGATATAAATGGCAAGAATCACTCTTGCAAATAATTTTAATAAAATACATTAACCTTGAACCTCCATAGGATTCATTTGTAGGTTCGAGGTTAATGTATTTTATTAAAAATTGTTTGCGAGAGTGATTCTTGCCATTTATATCATTAACTTCACTATCTGCTTTTTGTATGAATGATTCATGTAATATATATATATATATATATATATATATATATATATATATATATATATATATATATATATACCTAGAGCGCGAGACAAACGGATCGTCAGGGAAGGCTGGCCTTCCCTGACGATCCGTTTAGGTGAAACCTTGGTAGGTTTGTCTGTCTCTCTCGGTGTAACTATGTCTGCTTTACTCACTGTATTGAGCACTTTATTTAGTTGGTTTTTTTTTTCGTACTCCTATCGGTTTTTTTTTCTTTGGGCTTTGGACTTGAATGCTGGACGATTATTTTCGACTATCGTACACGTTCTTGGTTCTTTCTTTTTTCATACCTTTTTGTTATGGTGAAACACACCTAGTCTATAGATAATAGACACTCCTACCTAATATAAATAGGAGGCAGTGAGGGTCGACTGGGAGTCGAATACGAAAGTAGTCAGCGACCAGAACTAGATTACTCTGCGTAATACTTATAACAAGTTCCTAACGTTTTTGTACGTCGAACCTATTTAGGACCGAATTTAGTCCAAATACAGTTTACACTGTGGAAAGTAACTCTACAACACTTTTTTCCTGTTAGTATTGGTTTGATTATTTACAAATCAAGACACTGAAGGTTTTCCGAACGAGTATAGTGTCATATACTTATAAGACTTCTACTACTACTACTACTACTACTAATATATATATATATATATATATATATATAGTTAGATAGATAGATAGATAGATAGATAGATAGATAGATAGATAGATAGAGTAAAATTCCGCTGTTCGTAGCTTTTACTTTTTAAAAAAGTGCTGAATACAAAATACAATGAAAGTATTTAAACATGAAAGCTTTGTATAGCAAATTTCAACATGTTTCCATTATAATCACTTATAATAAAAATATTATATATATATATATATGTGTGTGTGTGTCTGTGTGTATGCATGTATATATATATATATATGTGTGTGTGTGTGTGTGTGTGTGTGTGTGTGTGTGTGTGTGTGTGTGTGTGCTTATAAAAGTTTTATTAAATTTAATTTTTTTTTAAATTTCAGAATTACGGAAAGCAATATAAAATAAATATGAAATTTGTCAGATTTACCGTTAACATAAAACCATTAATTCTGAAATTTGAAAAAAAATTGTCGATATTTTTCAACCAAATGAATTATTGCTCCCGAAATGCACCTTTCATCTGTTTTTATGTATTTATTTCCCCTTTTTATCTTATCGTAAGATTGTATCTGGAAAAATCAGTGTTGTCTCCCCAAAATATGTTAATACAATATTCACTCGCATAAAGGATTATTCTTACAATTTAAATGTTATGTATCATCTTTAAATAAGACAAATAGTGTTCTTCCTTGGTATGACGATAAAGGCCTCTGACCCAGGTGGCTTTGACGAACCTGGAACCACCTCTTAATTGCTATTGTTCCCAGCTCCACGCTGATCCCGGGTGGTAGCATAGTTGACCCACCCACAAACTGGGGTTAAAATACTATGAAATACCAGAAATACTTTGTAACAAATTATTACCAACAATAAATTTTTGAATGAAAACTTATTACCAGCAATACTTAAAAATATATATATTACCAACTATACATATTTGAAAAAACAAATAAAAATATTACCAGCTATACATCTTTTAAAAAAATATTACCAGAAAATTGAGTTTTGAAGAACAATATATTACCAGAAATAGATTTCTGAAGGAAAAAATATTACCAGAAATAGATTTTTTGAAGGAAAAAATATCACCAGAAATATATTTTTGAAGAGAAAAATATTACCAAAAATAGATTTTTGAAGGAAAAAATATTACCAGAAGTACATTTTTGAAGGAAAAAAATATTACCAGAAATAGATTTTTGAAGGAAAAAAATATTACCAGAAATACATTTTTGAAGGAAAAAATATTACCAGAGAATAGATTTTCGAAGGTAAAATAGCACCAGAAATAGATTTGTGAAGGAAAAAATGTTACCAGAAATAGATTCTTGAAGGAAAAAAAAATATTACCAGAAATAGATTTTTGAAGGAAAAAATATATTACCAGAAATAGATTTTTGAAGAAAAAAAAAATATATATTACCACCAATACATTTTTGGAAAAAAATATTAGCAGCAATAAAAATTTTGTCGGCATTAAATTACCCATTGGTATTGATATGCCGTAAAACAAAGCAAACCAAACAGAGTAGTGTTGATAAGCTGTAAAAAAACAAAACATTAATCAAAGCAATGTGTCTTATAGTTCAGATTTCTGTTCTTCGTTTAATAAATAAGGTGTAACTTCGTCGGGAAATGGTTAAAATTTGGGTGCTCATTTCTACTGAGTCTGCTAACTGGGTGCCCCATACATAATGCCTTGTGCCAATACTGATCAATGTTGAATAAGCAATCTCCAGTGCAAACAAACAGTTTCTTCTGGCGTAGAAACACAATGAGCGTAATAATAATAGTAATAAATTACAATAACTGAGCACGTATAGTTATTCGCAAAGGATAACGGCTTCTTATAGATTGAATTTAATTAGCCAACATTGAATACATTAGGATACAGAATGAAAAACAAAATCAAGCTAAATAGCTACGAATATATTCGCGGAAGATAAGAATATTCAATAAAGCCGAATGAAATATAAGAAAAATAATGAAATGAAAGTGGACTAATGAAACGAAATAGCTCCAGAGAACAAAACCTTTACGGGTAAGAGAAACAGCGGACATTTTATAATGCCATAAACTCATAGGCAGTATCAATAACAAACTTGAAGAAGAAAAAGAACTAAGAATTTAGCTCGCCTATGATGAGAAAAAAAGTTGATGGTAATAAAAAGCGTAGACGGTCCGTAAAACGTGGCTGATTATTTTGATACGAAGTGAAAATAGTGTCTGAAGGTGATGAATAAATAGTTGACTGAAGACAAAAATACAGCGTATTTCTGCTACAGAGAGAGAGAGAGAGAGAGAGAGAGAGAGAGAGAGAGAGAGAGAGAGAGAGAGAGAGAGAGAGAGATTAATCATGGTAGGCAGATATTTCAGCAAGTATAGCAAAGGAAAAACAAAATTGAGAAAACAAAATTGAAAACAAAATTGAAAAATGGAAATTAAAAAAAAAATAGATAGACGTAAATGTGCTGAGAAAATCAACTATACATGAAATGGTTGTGCAAAGGACATTCAAAAAATCACTAATATTGGCAGTACATCTATCAGAATTGAATATATTGAAATCAACAATTGCATTCACTATATTCTGCAATTAAAATAATTCTCCAAGCTCACGTTCATTCTTATGTATCCTAGAAATGTCACCTGCTTTGTTCTGGTTTTAAGTATAAGCGTCCATTTTGTTTCAGTTTTCCTCCTCCTCTTCCACTTCTTCTTCTTCTTCTTCTTCTTCTTCTTCTTCTTCTTCTTCTTCTTCTTCTAAGCACTCTTTCCTCATCAGGTGCCTTAGATATTTCAACTCTCACTTTCTGATGCTAAGCAATATCATCCCTTTTGTTTCCATTTTATTTAAAACTCCGTCATTGTTCACTCCTCGATATTCTCAGCATCCTTCTGTAGAATCACATATCTGTTGCCCCAACTGATCACTTCTCTGAGAATGCCATATAGAAGGATCGATATTACATAACATATCGATACTCTTTTGTTTTCTTCTTAACTAAACTTTCCTGTTTCTTAATACAGTGTAACCCGGATATAAGTGAGCTGTCGGGACCGGAGAAGAAGTATCTTATATCCGGGTTTCTCTTATATCCGGGTTTGGTCTATTATATATACATTAAAACAGGCTCTAATTTGGGACCAGAGAAAATCTCTCTTATATCCGAGTTTCTCTTATATCCGGGTCTCTTATATCCGGGTTACACTTAGTTTAGCTTTTGGAAGTCATTACGTAGATAAATAGCAGAAAAATATAGAAAATCCTTGGATAGCGGTTGACTTTTAATAAATCCGTGAGATTAAACAGAGTGTGAAGTGATCTGTTCAAAACGCATCAGATGAGATTGGATTCAATCAAAAATAGAAATCACGGAGGAAAAATTACAATGGAAGTAATTGACTTCAAAAATCCATAAGATACGCCTCCTCCATATATGGCTGCACGAATACCTCAGGGCATTCAAGATTAACGAACCAGTATTGGGATTTATAGCAAAAGCTATCGATGATGCGATGTGATTCTATCCGTCGGAGAAATATACCTTTACCAGAGGGTAAATTTCAAATAAGAGATATTTTAACGAGACTGATTGTCTCCACTGCTATTTGTCTCAGCTAGGATAATTACTAAACCTGCTGTTAATGAATGCAAAGGATATCCAATCTCCAACGCACTAGAAAATATCAGATATTTCATGAATTATAGAACACATAATATTCTTTACGTGGAATAAAAAAGAAACAGCAATAAAATTTGAGAGAAACAAAGGTGCGACTTTCAAGAGGCAGATTGGTAATAAGTGAATTAGATAAATCAGTGTCGGATATGATTTGCGCCAGGAAATACCAGAGATCGGAAATTAAGTTAATGTCCATCGTAAATTGTAATTGTAATTGTAATATTAGCCGTTTCCCTATAAGAAAACATTTCGGGTCCATTAACCGAGTAGATAGTACCGTCTTTGGTTGAAATTTATAAAATCTTTCCCTTAAAACAATTTCAGGAAAACATGTTTCTCTTTTTCGTATTAATGAGGATTTCTTTCCTAAACAATTTAAAAGTTGTTTGGAATGTTAACACCTTCGAGTTGCATATGCTATCTATTTTAGTTGCTGTTGCTGTCTGTAGGCCACACGTGATTTGGTTTCTCTTATTTGGTACATTTCTTTGCGATTCTTTCTCCGTTAATCCACAATTTTCAAGGGGAAGGATGATATTTTTCAAGACCCTCAGGCTTCAATCGCTGAAAGCATTTTTTCATCATTGATCTTAGGAAGCGATTGTATATAGATGACAGCTTAGATATCTCTGAACGGGTTTGGCGCCATGGATGTCATCCGTATCTTGATCGGACGAGTAAACTTATTCTTAGAAGTATTGATCTATGGTTACCCCAATCAGTAATGAGTTCCCCCTAAGCGATGCCAAAGTATGTTTTGCATCTGGTGACAAGCCTGAAAGTCAAAAGACCTAGGAACCCCAAGAATTGTCATACAAAGGGCCCTCAAGCCCTTCAAGTATAGGATCGGGTCTCGAAAGTTGTCAGTGCTTGTACCAGCAGAAACGTTCAGAAGGGAAAGAGGCCAATCTTATAATATAAGTTTACAAGAATCTGAATAAAAGGAAATTGTATGCACGATTGAAGTAGCATAGGAGAAGGAAGATCTCTCACAAATAGATCGAAAGTTCGAAAAAAAACCAGAAACACAATACCTTCGATACGCCAGTTGTTATTTGGTCTCAAGTCAATAAATCATTTTACGGCTCGTTTTCTCATCAGGCGTTATGTTCTTCATACAAAGCAATAAGATCAGGCCATGTATGCATACCATGGAGGACTCGGATATGATTTAATAAGTTATGAAAAATAAAATTTAAAAAAATGAGATAAATTCAGCAGAGCAAAACACTGCGCCTTCTTGGTCACAGGTTTTCCATTAACCTGAAGTGGAGCGATTACATCGAAGTAATAGCTTTATCTACTGCTAGGAAAGTTGGGTCACTGCGTCGTGCCAGAAAGTTTTTCTCGTCAGAGTCCATCTTTCACACCCGAAATCTACCATTCTTCCATGCATGGAATATTGCTGCCGTATCTGGTCTGGTGCTTTCTGCTATACATCTCAAGATTCTTGACAAAATCCAAAGAAGGATCACTAATGTAGTAGATACTGACTTCAGTCTCTACCTCGCGGACGTGACGTCGGCTTCCACGTTCTTTTTTGCAAAGATACCCATGGCAACTTCTCTGACGAGCTTTTTTCAAGGTTCTCCGACTACATCTAGGTCCTACTCGTTTACTGTAGAAATAGCTAAATTCAATCGCCACATCTATTCTAACAGTTTATTTTCTCGCACTTTCTGCCTGTGGAACTCCTTTCTGTTTCTGTGCTTCCATGATAATTACAATCTTCAAAAAATTAAATGCAACATCAATCGGCATCTTCAGTCTTCTTGAATCCTCTTCGTCTTTTGTCATTTCCTCAATCCTCCCTACTCTATGTCTTTTGTCTCAATTTCACTCCCTGTAAACCCACGTGTACGAGTGGCATTCTCGCCTTGCTTGGGATGAAATGATTAAAGAATATATATATATATATATATATATATATATATATATATATATCTTATCTTTAGCTCTAAGTTGAAATGATCATCCCTCTTCCTGTTGTGACCTCTTGATCCAGTTTTCCTCGCTACTGTTTCCTTTTTTTTAACTTATTCATCGTTCTCTTGATGTTTCTTGAATGGACTTTGGAGATGGAAGCCAGAGTATGAATGTTGGTACCATTACGCAAGGCGTGAATGATCTTTTTCCTCTCATTATTGCTCATTTGTGAAGAGAGCGGGGCTGGCACAAAACAATTTCAACCTGTTCTCTTTCTAGCTGAATAGCTCAAGGGTTTTGTCAGCGATTCTTGCAACAAATGGTGTCAAGATGGCTAAACGACTTATCTGCAAACCTAAAAGAAAGAATCTCAATTAGTTTAGTGTTTTTTAGATATTAACCATTTTGTGGGATGGACAATTATGCTGTCAAACAATTTGGACATTTTGCTGTTACATTCGGCAGTGACATGGCAACGGAAAAGTGTACGAAAGAGGCACAATAGCTGCTGATAATCATACTGAGATAACAGTAAAAGACATGAACCTGACAATATAGGCAAATGTTCTTGCTTTAAATTAAAGTCATTTCTGGAAAAGAAAGCGAAAAAATAGGCTCAACCACCACCATCCAAACGAACTGGTAATCACATCTAAGGTAACAAAACATTAGCATAACAATTGCCAGCAGATTGAAATTGAAAGAGAATAAGATATTTGCAAAAATACCGGGATCTCACTTGGGTGCGGAAATATCTGTATAGACCATGATGGTTAAAATCATAATTATAATAATAGTTTCATTTGGAGATGTACCTAAATAGCGGGAATCGTGATTAGAGGAGTTGGAAATCCGATGTAATTTTGAGATTGTTCAGAGTCGAAGTTTAAACTGTATATGGTGGCGGCGATTTTATGGAACTTACTCTCAGAAATGGCCATCAAATATCTGGTGTTAAAATTCAAATGCCGTGATGCATAGATTTTACGTCTTCTTATCTTAATTGGCGGCACTATTATGTGGGATTAAGAGGGCTGAAGTAAATATTCTGTTCAGTACTATCTCCCTGTCAGTTACCAAAACTTAAGCAGTTGGGCGTGTCTCATTCGGTCTGACGCGCTGTGCATCTGTTCTGATGCTTGCAAGTAGTGTGGGGTTAGTCTGTTGTTTTTTAGGACGTCTTTATCAATACAGATAGTCTGGAACAGCATCATTCGGAAAATGCCTGAAGGGACTATGTTAAGTGCGCCCCACCGGCTATGCAGTGCTTTTATCAAAATCTCGTGCATATTTGGCTGTGAGGATATTTGTTTTTTTTTTTTTGTTTTTTTTAAATAATTACACCCCAATGAAAGGCAAGAGTGTACTGGGAGTGAGAGGGAGGAAGACACGATTTTAGTGACGAGAAAGAGCAATAAAAAGAACAGAATTAAGGAATACAAAAGATTACAATTGACGTCACATTTCCCTTTGTGAAAAATATAGGTGGAAGGAAAGCAAGAAATCGGAACCGAATTCCACATAGCAAAAGTGCTAAAATCTGTTGGAATAGACTATAAGGTTGCATCTAGCTAATTAAATAGTAAAACGACGAGACCTTATTGCCAATCTAGTAGTACGCTTACGTTCCTACGGTTGAGGTGCCAAGGAAAAGAGATCACTAGAACATCTGACATGAAAATATTGATAAAAAGGACAGGAGGGAGCCAATCC
>OZ038495.1:15936769-16006769 GCA_964036315.1 Acanthosepion esculentum | reverse complement strand
TAAAACAAAAGCAACATTAATAAATATAGACGTGAACGTTTCCCATAAGTTATTAGGTCGACAGCATGCCATGTCCGTTGGATATTTAATTTAGTTATTGTATAGGCGTTTTTATAAAAAAATGAATCACTATTTGATAGATACTAAGCAACGTCACAAAACTGATGATCATTGGAGAATTGCGAGAAAAATATGACATAATCAAGACGTTGACATTTCACGCTACTTCAAATAACAGGTTAGGAAGGAAACGCCATAAATACTGAAAAATGCGATAACATCTACTGAACTTGAAAAAACTATTTTCATGAATCAGGGATCTTTTACATCCAGTAACAATTTTCTAAATTTTTAAATGACCCTTTATTTAATAAACGAAGATAGACTGTTCCCATTTCACTACCCATGGTGATATCTTGTTTTTGTTAATCCTTGGTGATCATGAGTATAATCTGAGTCATGACCGATAACATTGCAGGCAGATTTCAAAATAAGGATTGAATCAACAATACGCTTTTTTCACCTGACCTTACATGAACTGCTTCAAATAAAAAGTTAGAAACGAAACTCCAATCAATCCTGGAAATAACGATAACATCTACTGGATTTGGGAAAACTATTTTCCTGAAGTTATTTTAAGATTTTATAAATTTTAAACGAAAGCAGTATTGGCTGTTTGGTCAATGAAAGCCAAATGTTTCCTCGAAGGGCAAAGGCTAATGTTACCATTTTCATTAGTATAAATCCAGCAAAGGTTTAATGAATTTGTAATTAGGCAGTGTGGAAAATCATAATTCCAAGTTCTTACTTTAATTACAAACAAAGAACTCTGAATAACAGAAAACACATCACTTGAGAACTATTAAAAAACAGTAAAATAGATAAAAATCTAACTGGAAGAAAAGATAATGACATAATCAAGATGTTAACGTTCCACACTACTTCAAATAAAAGCTAAGGAAGAAAACCACAATCAATAATGGAAAGAGCTATAAGAGCTACTGGACTTGAAAAACTATTTTCCTGAAAAATTGTTTTGAAAAGAAATATTTTATGGAATTCATCCGAAAGCGGCACGAGCTGCTCAGTCAATGAATGCCAAAAGTTTCCATGTAGGGAAACGGTTAATTCTACCCTTATCACCAGTTCAGTAAAGGGATAACGCATTTATAATCTGGTAGCTTTTAAAATCATAATTCAAAATTCTTACTTCAAATTTAGCGACACCAGTGACTTCTGAAAATATCTCAACCATCACTTCAGATATACTGATCGGCTTCTAAACTTATGCATAATGTAAATAAATGAATCGTATGAAACAAATTTTCGTCACCAATCACCTGCTTTCATACGAAGAGGAAACCTGAGACAATCGAAGTCCGATAAGAATACCATGAGCGACCAGTAAGATTTAAGGAAAATGGAAACAAGGAATTTAGAATCAGAAGAGAGAATCTGACACACAGAGGATATAATGAAATCAAGCCGATCAGAAGGACACAACGAGTAACATCTCTAACGAGTTTCTATAGATGGCAGAACAACGAGTGGAAGGGACGATGAAAAGACAAACTTTACTAAGAGATACAAATGATAGGAGGTAATAGAAAGCAATGATCCTTCGCATCTTGAAGAGACATATAACTGCTACGACTGAACGCATTATAACAAGGCGAATTGAGCCAACGGAGAAGAGCTACGTTGCATAAGAGGGTGGATCAGTTGGTTTTTAACCTAATATGCTGTTCCACTATTAATATTGACCCGTGATAAAATTGTGTCATTTTCTATTGATGCGTTTAGTATACATCAGTCAGTCAGTTATGTGTAATGCATGATACGCGCTTAGCAGATCATGTACCTGACGAGACAGCAGCTTGCCATTTCTTTCTGCTGTATATCAGTTGCCATCAAAGGCTATAGAACACCGTCTATTTACCCACAGCTTGGGAGAGAAGAAGAGGATTTGTACCTTTCCTAAGGGTATTAGCACGTAAGTGAATGTAATGAATTCGAGTGGAATTCGAACTCGGCTCTACGATTCGTCAATCCGAGCCGCTAGATGTCAGATCTGTCAATTTGTTTCTTATTCCCACTGGCAAACTTCACATGATATTCTGCAACCCTTGCACTGGATTAGATTACAAACAATGAAGGATATTATGTTTAGAATTTAATATTTGTAGGGTAAAGATATTGCACAATGGGATTTATTACTTTCTTGTTTGTATACGAGTTCTTTTAACATAACGGGTAAAATAAAAGGAATTGAAATGAATGATTTGGTAAAAATTGAAATAACATTCATAATTTACATTGACAATTAGAAATATGGGCAGACTGAGAACATGAAAAACCAAAAGACAGACAGACAGACAGGCAGACAGACAGATAGACAGATAGATAGATAGATATGGGACGACTAAGAAAATAAAAGAAGAAGGCAGACAAATAGACAGACAGACAGACAGATATATAGACATGAACAAACTACGATATATAGGTGAATAGATACACACACACGTATATATATATATATATATATATATATATATATATATATATATATATATATATAGAGAGAGAGAGAGAGAGAGAGAGAGATAGTTATATATAGATATATAAATCTTTCTACATATATATATATATATAGTAAGAGAGGAAGCGAGAGTAAGAGAGAGCGAGCGAGAGCGAAAGATAGATAGATAGATAGATAGATAGATAGATAGATAGATAGATAGATAGATAGATAGATAGATAGATATGAACAGACTGAGATTGATAAATAGATAGAGAAATATAGGCTTAGATAGACAGACATGGAAACAAGAACAAATCAGAATGGATAGAAATGAACAGATTGATATATATATATATATATATATATATATATATATATATATATATATATATACAATAGATAGATAGATAGATATGGGGTCGGTGAGATAGTTAAAAGCTGAAACAGTGAAAGTTTATTCTAACGAATTTGGAAACTTCTTATACTATTAACATTCAAATAATATTCAATAAATCTGCAAGAATTTTGCTGGCTTGAAGACAGATGCTCGTGAGCACACACACACACACACACACACACACACACACACACACACACACACACACACACAGACACACACACACACACACACACACACACAAATGAACGCTGTCATTTTCCTACGGAGTCGAGATGTCAGATCTGTCAATTTGTTTCTTATTCCCACTGGCAAACTTCACATGATATTCTGCAACCCTTGTACGTAACAGCATTGTTAAAGATTCGACTTCATTTTGTCTTTCTTAAAAGGTTACTCGGTGTTTACCGACCTGAAGTTGATTCAGACTATTGCTATTATTCTTTGTTGAATAATTTGATGTCATTTCACTACCGTTCGTTTGAACTTGAATTAAAATTCGCGTATTGTTAGTTGAACGAAAGGCAAAAAAAAAAAAACAAAAAAAAACTATCGTTTTATTCCTCTGTGAATATTTAAAAAAATACCGACAATTTATTTTCATTAAACAAGAAATTAAAAAAAACAGCATGAAACACAAAAGAGAAATATATTTTATGTTGGAAAATTGATAAATTTATATCGTGATTAAACGTGAAATTTGAAAGATTAAATGTAGTAAACTCAAGCATATGTAAATATAATAATATACATTATAGGCAAATAAATGTAATAACATTCATTATAGGCAAATAAAATTCTCACCGTTCGGGGACGATGCAAAATTTACAAATGAGAAACAATTTCAAAGGCATCCACAGAGAAATAAACACCATGTGATATCAAACTTATAAAGTGAATTATCTCCCTTGCTTTTTAACATTGATCAGGCATTCACGCCTAAGGTTCATTTTCCTTTCTTCATTATTTAGGTGGCGGGGTTTGGTTTGGTTTGAAATTTTTTATTTAATTAAGAGATTGAAATAAAGTAATCAATATTTCTTTTCCTTTGGTTCATTAGGAAAAAATGAAACAGAGCACCAATGAATCCAGAACCAGATTGAAAAGTGTTAACTCGTGTAAACCACTGTATACTGGAAAGAAAAATACTTTTAAATAAAAACTAAAAGCATCAATAACATGCCAGCTTTCAACCATAAATGTTTGACTATTGTTGCTTCAAACACACACGCACACACTTTCATAAAACATATATATATATATATATATATATATATATATATATATATATATATATATATATATATACAGAAATATAGTCTTAAAGTGTGCTATATTTATGGGGTAAAGTGCTCAATATCAGAGATAGAGCGTTTGTAAATATAAAAGTGGACATGGAAGTCAGCACTTAGAGGCGACAGTCTGTTTCATGCTAGTGCAATCGTCAGGCGACTAGTGTTGTTATTTTTCTCGGCTGTTTATATAAGGGTCAGTGGTGCATTATGGGTAGTATATTTTGGCGGTTACTTTTACCGGAAGTCGCTTATTTGTTTATTTATTTATGTCAAATTATTTTGCTTGTTTTTTGTTTGTTTTTTTATTTTTATTTTTATTTTTTATCTTATATATTTATTTATTTATTCTTTTATTTTGATCGGTGTTTTTGGTTAACGTGGTAAAAATTTGTTTATATAGCTTATTGTTGGTAGTCTATAATGGCCGTCATTTACCGGAAATCGCTTGTTCGCTTATTTATTTGGGTCAAATTGTTTTGCCTGTTTTTATTTGTTTTCATTTTTATTTTTTATCTTATATATTTGTTTATTTGTCATTGCTTAAATCTGTTTGTTGAATTTTGGGGTGTGAGGTTGTGGTTTTTTCTGACTATTATTTAGGTGGAAACAGTTTTTAAGTTATCTATTTAGGTTGGTTATCTTTATTTGTTTTTTTTTTGTTGTTTTTTTTTTGTCGTTTTTTTTTTTAAACGGCTGCCGTTATCGTAATTGGTTGTTAGTTTATTTATATATTTGGATGTATTTAGATCGATTTATTATACTTGTTGTTATTTATTACACTATATACTTTTGGCTTTCGGTTTTTAAGTAACGTAGTATATTATCTTTTATTAATGTTTTTTTTATTATTATTATTATTTTTATTTGTATAACAGTTATAACTTTCGTCCGTTCTTTTGTTTTGATTTTATTTCGCATATTCTAACAGGTGTGGTTTTGTGATTTGTTTGGAGTAGTTTATTTTGCTTATTTTATTGTTGTTTGTTTATATATTTATTTATTTTTCTATTTTAAGTTACGTAGTAAAAATTTGTTTTCATGTCTACATTTTGAGGTTAGCTCGGATCTTTTATTTAATAATTTATTTTGATCTGGGAAGGTAATGATAGCTATTTTTTCCTCCAAGCAAAGTTTGCAAGTTTTTGATAGGTTGTTGTAGGCTGATGATTTTTTCCTTATTTTCCAAGATATTTTTGGTGTGGTATGTGTTTTGTTTTTTATTTCCCAAATATACTTAGAAAGCATTGTGCTGTTCGCATATTTACTATTTGTGAAAGACATTTTGTGTACATAATTTCTTTGTTTCCATGGTCCTTCGGTTACTCCTATGTATACTTTTTCTTCATTATCTGCTGATTTTGTCGTGGGTTGGTAGATTACGTTGTTTTGTAAACAATTACCGTTTAAGGGACATTCGTTTTTTATTCTGCAGTTGCACGTGGGTTTAATTTGTTCGTGTGGTTTGTTAATAATTTTTCTGTTGTGCTTTTTTATTATTTGTGCCATGTTCTCGGTGCAACTGTAGCTGATTTTTACTGTGTTTTTGTTGAATATTTTGTGTAGGGTGCTTGATTCCGGGAAGTGTTTGTGTAAAAGCTTGAAGAATATTTTTCCTATGTTTGTTTTTACGTTTTTGTAAAAAAACAACAAAACAACAAATAAAGATAACCAACCTAAATAGATAACTTAAAAACTGTTTCCACCTAAATAATAGTCACCAGGTCCCTGTATTCGTCCCTCCAAAAAAGTTTCTGGGAGCTGATCTATCTGACCCTCATACGTCGAGTTCGACGGGAGAGTCCATTATTATTATATATATATATATATGTGTCTGTGTGTGTTTGTATGTTATTATTATATTTTTATTATAAGATATTATAACATTTTAATTACCCGTTTTAGTTACCCGTTACCAACCATCGCCCGAGGAGGTACAATCATAGTATTGAAACATGAAAGCTTTTGTATATCTATTTAAAATGCTTTTAATATAATCTCTTATAATAAAAATATTATAATAATATTTTGCTCTACTTTGTATTGAGTACTGTGCTACGGACTGTAGACTTTTACTCCATTTGTTCTTTCTCTTTTACATATATATATATATATATATATATATATATATATATATATATATATATATATATATATATATATATATATGGGGTGTGTAAATACTTAAGATTGGGTATATTTGTAGAAGTACAATATGAAAAAAGACAAAAGGAAAACTTATCTTAACCCGACGTGTTTTGTCCGCTCAGGGATTTTATCAAGACTGTTATATGTCAAATGCAATAAGCATCTGGCTTGATATGGTACCTCTGAGGACAAAACAGGTCGGCTAATGTAAGTTTTCTTTCTGTCATTTTTCATATATATATATATATATATATATATATATATATATATATATATATATATATATATGAACTTCAACAACATTAATTCATTAAGATATCAAGTGAGTACTTTCTCTCGCCCTTTCTGTTTCACTTGTAATATAGATGGCCTCTTGTTCAACTTTATGCTATTGCTACAGTAGATATTTTTGTACATGAATGATAACTTTTTTTTTACCTGAAAGCAAGAACAGTGAAGAAAATATTGCTTACATGAGTACTATATATAATTTACACACACATATATTTTGTTCGGCTCTCTCTCGTAGATATGAATAATCAAGTGCGCGCGCGCACACACACACACACACACACACACACACACACACACACACACACACACACATATATATATATATATATATATATATATATATATATATATATATACATTAAATTAACCCTTTGAAACCTGACCACCGCTTACCGGGGGTAGAGAAAAATGACGTAATGCCCAGCTACCGGTTGAACAGTGGGTAAACATTTGTAACTCTTTTCATATCTACCGTGAAGCATTACATACAATTTATTTGTGAACTTTGAATCAAGATCTCATGTAGGACAGTTAAAACGGTTCAGGAATGCAGGGGGCCAATTTATATATATATATATATATATATATATATATATATATATATATATATATATATATATATATATATATATATATACTGTGCTAAGCGTCTTAAGGCTTCGGGGTAATCATTTATTTCCTTTGAAAACGTATGTACAAATTAGAATGTAAATTCGAATGAAAATATTGAAGACATAACTACTCTGGGTTGATATCTTGGGGACTGTTCTTTTCTTACTTTTAATTCTTTTAAGAGAAACTATTTTTATACGCTTCAGCATGTTACAATTGGAATGGTAATATTAGCCGTTTCTTTATTAGTCAACATTCGGCATGCATTGCCCCTAAAATCAGTGTTGTTTCTTATAAAATATATTATTAAAAAAAATAAGTTTATCGTGTCCACAAACTATTATCGCTCTTTCTAGTATCGACTGGGGGGTGTATATTTTTCTTTTGTTTGAGGAACTGTGGAACATCAGTAACATGATTATGTCATTATTTTCTCCTCGATTTGAATGTGCTATCCATTTTATTTGTTGCTGTTGCTGAAAGTCCGCAAGATTTGTGGTTTCTGTCATCTGGCACAGATTTTTTTTGTGATTCTGTAATATCATTCAACGAAGTTCGAAAGTTAAGTTGAGACCTACAGGTTTCTCTTGCTCAAAGGCATTTTTAGCCATCTTATCTTTGCATATTAGACCATAGCGTAATATTTCTGAACGTATTTACAGCCGGATGAAAGTAACGATCTCATGAAGATATTTAAGAACATCTATAATTTTTAGGTTAGTGTTTTTTTTGTTTTATAGCAGTTTGCGGTGTTGTGGCCGTCTACGCCTAGCACTGCCTATTCTATGTTCAAATTCTTTATCTTCTATAC
This sequence comes from Acanthosepion esculentum, assembly GCA_964036315.1. Classification (NCBI taxonomy): domain Eukaryota; kingdom Metazoa; phylum Mollusca; class Cephalopoda; order Sepiida; family Sepiidae; genus Acanthosepion; species Acanthosepion esculentum. The sequence goes on along the minus strand of OZ038495.1, from coordinate 15,998,694 downwards.
TAGATCTATTGTAACAGATCCATACACCAAGATAATTTAAATGTTTAGCATTTACTAATTCTAAATTATGAATTTTTATGGTGAACTCAAGTTACGCGCCTTGACTTCTTTTATTTTAAATTCAGATTATTGCTTCTCTTTTGGTAAAATGAGTATTTTTTTTAGTCCGACTTCTTGGAATACTCGATAGAGGATAATCAGCATAATCTCAGTCTTTAATGAAAAATATCAAAATAAAGTTTTACTGATTCAAGATAACTAGAGATGGAACAATTGTTAAAATATATATATATTTTTCGAAACTTTAATCTGAATCAGATTTAATTATAAAATATATTTTGCTTCATTTGGTGCCAGTGACCATTTTCTTGTGCGGGAAAAAAACATACTTTCTGTTTAATTCAAAGAGTTATCGGGATTTTATATACCTATGGTTTTATTCGGATGTCCGTTGTGATGTAATGAATAGCGGTTCGTAATGTAGAAATCGGAAAGTAGAGTTCGAATTCCAGTCGGGTTCTTTACGTTCACTTACGCCTAAATACTCTTGGCAAGTGGTATGAATACAAGACTTTTTTCCACCTCAGCTGTGGGTTGAATAGATGCACAGAATGAGCTATAGCCTGGGCTAGCAAGCAGCCTACCGCAGAAAGAATCGGCAAAATATTCTGCCTAGACACTCATGAATCGACCGAGCATGTATCATATATGGCATTTAAATGAGTGACTGAAGGTTTTATTCAGCGAGATGCAGTATTATCGAACATATTGTCACAACTTTTGGAGTTATGAATGAAGATTCAATAACATGAACATTTTAAAAACTAACATGATAATTTCTGTGTCAATATAGTGATATTCCAACCACCCGAAGAAGGCCGGGTGTACTTCCTCTTTATCTGCGTGAGATAAATTTACAGACCTCAAGCAGATCCCTGAAGGCGCGGATAGGTCATATTCATATATGATAAAGTTTCATTTATGAATTTTGCCGAATAATAGATTAACAGGAAATAATAATGAAAAAGAAGGCTTTAAGCATCAGCCAGACTCGGTCTACCTATTTGAATTTTCTGAAGGCTCATGAATATTAATCAGGTCAATGAAAAAGTCAGGTATGTTTATGGGGAGGACATGATGTGATACAATTCAATGTCTAATAAATGAAAGTGAGTAAGTGATTTTTTTTCCCGAAAATGGATAACACTCTGGTATCTGACTCCCACGACAACTGAGCTACAAATGCACCGCACTGCGTGCTACACACGATCACTTAGTCAGGAGAGTACGGGGAGGGAGTAAAAGAAACAATTTTCCAACTAAGAATTACGAATACTTTTAAAAATATGGGGGGTGATAAAAAAAATCCACGTGACAAACGCAGGGTTAATAATGAATAAATCATTTATTTTACACAAAAATATTTAATTTCAAGTTGATATCCTTTATTAGTGATGCATTTATTCATGAGTAATGCAAGTCCCACAAAACCGAGCATTTTACTGTGAAGATCAAATTTCAGATTATAATTAAGTTTCAGGCTATTAAATATCTGCGAGTTTCCTCGAGTATCTGAACACTTTACACTTCTTTTTAATATTAGTCTTCACTCATTACAAGTTATGAGAGTCAGACGATATTTCTAGTAGAATGGTAATGAGGTGCAATATGAATAAAGAGGGGTGTTACGAATTGAAGATTATAAGGACAAGAGATTGACACCTCAAGTGAAAAGATTAAGGTAGCTGAACCTTCTTATATCTTCAATGCGGAGAGGATTTCCTCGAAACTTATCAAGTGACACGTTAAATTTTCATGATTAGTCAAGCAGCTTTCTGAACTATTCTGTCAAGTAACTAAATGAGTTTCTGGTTTTTGTCATAGTATTTGTGTGAATTACAAGCATTTTTAGTTATTTACTGAAGATTGAATAAAATCTTACTTTTGTATATTTGACTTTTTGAAATTTATATGTTTCTTTTTGTAATATTGTCTTTTTATCTGTCTATATTTCTGAGATGAGGTAGTGTAATTATTTACAATATTTACATTGTTCTGACTGTTGTCCTCATCTTCGTTGTCATATTCCCGACGTTTTGACCGTTGTACGTCCCGGTCTTCTTCAAGACCTTTCTATATTTCTGAGATGAGGTATTGTAATTATTTACACTATTTACATTGTTTGGTCTGTTGTCTTCATCTTTATTTCCATATTTCCGACGTTTCGACCGTATTACGTCCCGGTCTTCTTCAAGAGCTGTCTATATTTCTGAGATAAGACATTGTAATTATTTACACTATATTTTTCGGACTGTTGTCCCTAAATTTATTGCCATATTCACAACGTTCCGGCAGTTGTACGCTCAGGCTTCTTCAGAACTAGAACAATCTACCACGGTGGACCAAATAATGGCTTCCGAAGAAGGCCGGAATGTACAACAACCGAAACGTTGTGAATATGGCAACAAAGATGAGGAAAACAGTCCAAAAAACGTAAATAGTGTGAACTGTTTTTTAAATTGATTTTTCAAAACCAAACCATATTTTCCCTTAATTTCATAAGAAAATTCAAAAAAGTATATAATGAAAAAATTACGAACTAACTTAACTCCCCATGTATAATACGCATTCATTAATAATAAGTACCTCAAAATTTGTGCTGAAAGTGTGGGGAAATGTTTCTACTTACGCACCCCCTTTTTTAAAAAGTCAAACTATATAAATTATACCTTTCCAATTCTAGCGTTTCCTACTCTTATTTAAAAAATGCCTTTAAACATAGAATAATATTATTCTAATTTAGTATTATGATAATTCTTATGTTATTTCGCATTTTGTTAGTATTGTTAGGTACATATGATTGTATTTGACATCTTTATGGGGTCGTAATCGCCAAAGGTTAATATCAAAATGTCGTATTTTTCCGGTGAGTAGTCATTTTGCAACTGAAATCGACGTATGAAATGGCAATTTTTTAAAGATTTTTTGTATGTGCATTATACGCACGCACCGTTAATTTTACGTATTAGTTTTTATTAAAAAAAATGCGTATTATAAATGGGGCATTACGGTAAATGGTATAACTATAATATTTTAACTGATGTGTTTAAAAAAAAAACCACCACGCTACTAATGCTGTGAAAATCTCCAACATTACTAAAAGTAGGTTAATGTACCCATACAAATCGATGATAATTAATTTGCCAGGTGGGAGAGTATTCACAATTGAAAATAAAATCCATATCTTAGAAATATATGCCTCACATATTTTTGATACGAATATGTATACAGCAATGTTATGGAAATTCCTTCTCCACAGGGGTCAGTCTCCTCAAAGTCATGCTGACCCAGACAAGTTCATAATCAAGGATATAGAAATGGGATGGTGCCAAGTTCATTGCTTATTGAAATTAGCGAACAGTGTTCGAATTTGCATTGGGTCACCTGTCATCCATTCACCGATCAAAGGCAACTTATCCGTGTCACTGATAGATACCAAGATAAAATACACCATCACTATTGACAGAAAAACTGCATATAAGTAAGTATTTAGGTAAAAAGATACGCCAAAACACCAGTTATCCTTACCTGAGTGAGAATTAAATAACTACGAAGGTAGGGAAATATTTCTAATAATAAATCGCTCTTATGATGTAATATATATATATATATATATATATATATATATATATATATGTATATATATATATATATATATATATATATATATATATATATATATATATGTATGTATGTATGTATGTATGTGTGTGTGTGTGTGTGTGTATATATATATATGGCTAGAGAGCGAGAGAAAGAAAGAAAGAGAGAGAGAAAGTGAGAGAGATGAAATCATCAAGATGTGGTTCTAGGGCCTTTGCACAAGTGAGCGCCTTCACATATCTGAATTGATATCTGGAGAGATATTCATATATGCTGAGCAATTAGACCGGGAGAAGCCCACCCCCTCTCCATTTCAAGCGGTCACGGTGGATTAATGGTTAGCGGCTCGGATTGAGGAACCGGAGAGCCGAGTTCAAATTCCAATCGAATCCATTACATTCACTTATGTGCTAATACCCTAAGGAAAGGTCTGAATCTTTTTATCCCCCCAGCTATGGGTAAATAGCAAGACAGACTGGGTTCTATAGCCTTGGATGGCAACTGTTCTAGAAGGAGGACAACTTTGAATTCAAAATCTGCGTAGGGTCTTTTGGGGACCTTGTGGCACATAGCACACCAGGTCTCTGCATTCGGCCCTTCAAAAAGTGTGTTTTGTTCTGCACAAAGCCTTCACCACTGTAATCAAATCATATGTGCTGGTGTCTGGCTGTCGGTTCCAAGGAAATGAATCTAGACATATGGTTCTGTTAATATTTTGATCTCTCACATGGTACGACGCCATAGAACCGAATTATTAATATACGACCTGCGTTTTCTATTCCGCGACAATTATCATCATATAGCAATCTCCTATGTTAACATAACCGAATATCATCTTTGATGGGGAATATCTTTATCATCTAACATTGAGTTAAAAGCAAAGATCGTGGAGAAGAGCTTTGCCTCAACTGACGACGATGAGATAGCATGCATTGACATTTTGCCTCTATTCAGAATTTGCTTTGGCATTTTCCAGAATTCCTGGAATAGAATTTGTTTGCTTTCGAACATATCCTGGACAGCTTGTCCGTTTTTAGAGCTCTCTGGCAATGACTGTTGGACATTCGGAACGCTGCAAGTGTCCTACATCATCGTTTCCTATGATAAATATTATTGTAATGAGCTATGGTTGCAGCATATTCAAGGGTTTATCAGGGCTGCATGTTCGGTTTTTGCTGGATTTTTTTCTGGGGTTTAATGCTTCGCATTCCAGAAAGGACCCATTCCGAGATGAGGGAGACAAGTTTGAAGGCAGTACGTTTGGAGAATTCTGAGAGAGTAGTTTTCGTTATGTATGATCTGTAGCTGTTACAGTCGGCTTTTCATTTTACCAAAATATCGTTCTATGGAACGGCACACGAAAGTATAATTAAGTTTAACATCCACTTTATTACTGTCTATTGAATGATCTGAAGTAACCCAGGAGGTGGGTAAAACTTCAGCGAAGTATTTTTCAGAGCAGGGTGTGAGGAAGAGGTAAAAGATATTCGCCTGTTTCATCGGGAACACGGGTGGGACCAGTGAACTCTTTCAGTTCGTCGGCGACGGAGAGGTCTCGGCAGTATCTACCTTTTCCATCGATGGTCCAACCACTCTTTATGTTGAATATTAAATTCACTACAAATATGAAAGCTCGACGATGGATAAACGGTGAAGATATTATCAATCTCCTCAGCTATTCGGATGAATTTTAATGTCCCCCTCATCCTGAGGGCGATCGAGGAAGGAAGTGGTCATGTGTATAAGTGGCAGGCGGAAACACGGTCCTCATTTGAGGGGGTTCTATCACATGGGAACCTGTCCTTAATATAGGTTCCGAGTGGTGATCTTGATGGTCATGTTTTGCTAGAAAGGGTGAGCGGCCCGGGATTGCGGGTTCCTTCAATGGGATACATGGAACCTAACTAGTTTCAGGCAGGAATAAAAGATCAGGATTTACCTCGAGAAGATGAATTTCTGCGCCTGAAAAGTTGGAACTAGCCCCCCTCCTCTCACAATACTGTAAGAGATGGTTAATCTGAAACCTAACTTTTGTGGGGATAGGTTTTATTTTATTTATTAAGTTCTAACTAAGTCATGTTTAGAAATATATCGGTGTATTCGTTTGTCTAGGCTAGGTAGTAAAACAGATACACATACAGGAGACGTATGCATCAACAAACTGAATTGTATTGTCCAGAGGTAAAACCGTAATAGTACCCTTAATTATACCATCTCAAGCGTGTTACCCTAAGTGTACATTTCTCGTCTACCCAGAAATCAAGGCAACATAAATCCTTGAGTCAGAAAATTCGGACCTGTCTGAGAACTCAGGTATTGAGACAAACTTGATTATAAAAGAGAAATAAGAAGTCCACTGGAAGAGGTGGTTAACATAGGGTCCTCGAGGTGTATCAGCATCCCTTATGCCCACTGGATTTAATAATATGGTAGAAACAAAATTACGGGAAAGAGGAGGGTACAAAAAGATAAAGAAAATTAATGAATGAATAAAAGTAATCCAAGGACGCTATGTGTGGAAACAAGGGAAAAAAACAAACACTAACCACGATTTAGGTCAAATTAACTTGGTGTTAGTAACCTGCAAACTGGAGAAAACAATTATACAATAATTTATAACGTCTACAATTTCAATTAACGCCGTGACAGTGAAATCGGAGAGTTATGAGATTCAAGAATTTATTAAAAGACTACGACTAAGCTATAATGGAAACTGGAAATATTTTTGGATTTTCTCCCAAATAAATAAGCGAAATAAAATAACCTTGGAGTAACCATAGCAACGAAAATACATTTTAAATTTTCAGAAAACGTCAGTAGTTACCAATTTTGACAGTTAAGCTTTCCTCTTGGGAAAGTGCATAATAATTGTTTTAAAAATTTTATTTTGATTAGATTAAGTAAAAAATACTTAAAGGAAATTGGAAGCCAAATATATACGAACATGCTGGATATATATCTATATATGTATATATGCATCTGTAGGTTGTGTTGATTGGGTTGTATAGAATAGATTATAACTGAATCTTGCATCTAGCTTTTGTAGACCAATTTGCCAATCAAAACTAAATAGAAAAACAATGAGGGGTGATATTGTTACTCTTATGCAGTATTGTCTTCTGTGTCCATTCCGTTCGTATCGATATACTTCGATATCTTACACAATATATATGTACGCACAGTTACTATGAACTATATTTTCAATTTTATATTAGCATTCATTCAGTACAGTGGTTCTCATCATTTTTAAGCAACGGCACACCTAAGAGCAAACGAAAATATCACGACACCCTTTGGAAAATTTAGAGGGTATATAATTAAATATTATGAAATAAAACCATAGATTTAAAAAACAAATGGTAATATTATTAAATCAAATGCTCAATGCTTTATATCGGAAACTTCGACAATATTAATTCATCATTCAATATAAGTTTGTGAAAAATTTGAATTGAGCAAACAATGTGGAGTAAAATTAAATGAAAAAAGATTAATATTCATTTATTCAATAAAAAGAAAAATTTTAAATGCTAAATACAAATTAAAAAATACTTCTGTAAAAAACGAATATTAAACAAAGTATTTAAAATAACGTAATCGAAGAATAGTGAAAAGAATTAATTGAAAAAAATAATTGATACTTATTCATATATTCAAATACGAACGCTGTATCATTGCTATTTCCACACACAAACACACACACACACACATATATATATATATGTATATATATATATATATATATATATGTATGTATGTATGCATGCCGTGACAATGTTTCGCGGCACGCTAATGTGCCGAGGCACGGCGGTTGCGAATCAATGATTTAGTATGGCACTCGAACAATATTGTTAGATAAGCAGTTATTAATGAGCACAAAGCTCGTTTACCATTCCTCTTCTCTGCAGCATGGATTCCAGTGTCAGAAAGACTTAACTATTAATTTTGGAATAGATATTACGCCTTCAATATATTCAGTTCTTTGTTTAAAATTATCGCTAAAACTTATTGATACTATTTTAACATATAATAATTTTACTGAAAATTACTGCAATTTATTTAACAGTAATTAAACACATGCTTATACTATTTATATAAGCTATTTTAAAGTTAAACTTATTCTGCCCAAAAATGAAGGCATGAAGAACACATATCTTGTGTATGAAAGATCCAAATAGCATTTAATTCCTTTAAGGGATAATGCTAACTCGGGTAGCGTAATTCTTATCGGCTTGAAAATTGAAATCGTCGAGGCGTCTTCAGATTCCGGCCGATTCTGTGTCGGTCAATTGAAGCTAATTTTGTTTGGAAAAGGCATGGGTCCACTTTTATCCAAATATGGGTTAAAAAGCAGGCCTGATTTGGCTCACTTGAACTAGGTTTATAACCGGACTCGCAGAAAGAAAACTAAATTTATAACTATTTCATAAGAGAGATGGCCACCATCTGACTTTTTCTACACATACCAACTACTGCTTTTTTAAGGTAATTTACGCCAAGCAAGGTGAGAGTGCCGCTAGCACGGAAGGGGTTACAGAGAATTGAGAACAAGAGTTAAGAGACATGTTTGAGGAAAGGATACAGAGAAGGTCGAGGAACAAGCTCAGGGTTTCAGATGTCGATTGACATTACACTTGAAGATTTGTAGATTATAATCGTCGCAGAAGCAAGTAAGGGGAAAGGAGTTCCACAGACGGGAAGTGCGGAAGATGTTTGTGTAGAAGAGACGGTTAAATTTAACCGTTTTTACAGTGAAAGGGTGGGACTGATATGCCAACCTGGTAGATCGTTTAAATTCATGTAGTCCGGGAACCAGCGAAAGTACCTCGTCGGAACAGTTGCTGTGAAAATACTTGTAGAAGAGATAGAGCGAAGCCACGGTACGTCTGTGTGATAGCTACAGAACGCTAATTGTTTACAAGAGTCGTGAGGAGCCCAAAATCATGAATGGATTATGTTTTAGAAGCAAATGATAATCAGAATATTTTATTGGGGTTGATATAAATCAACTACAAGAAATTTGCCTGAAATTAATAAGTTTGTATAAGCTATATTTTAAAAGTTTAATTATTGTATCTATAAATAACATAGGAGTCCGTTCGAAAAGCCTCAAGCCATTTATTATTAATGAGGTGACATTTTTATTTCCTTTCCAAATTTTTTCTTTTACAGACTTTTCAAATCATCAAATTATCTGTCTATATTTCTGAGATGAGGTATTATGTACATTATTTACATTATTCGGACTATTGTCCTCATCTTTGTCGCCATATATATTACAACATTTCGGCCGCTGTACACTCCGGCCTTCTTCAGGTGGTTGGAATGTCGAACTGAACCCTTTATTTCGCTCAATGGGGTAAACTATTCTAGTTCCACACATGGCACAGTGGATAAAGGCGTTAGTTTGATCCAGGGACAGGACCAAAAGAGTGTGAGTTCAATACCCGGCTAATCCAGTGGTGATATTTCAGAGGGGAATTAACAGGAGAAAACTGACTTCCATTAAACATGGCACGTGAAACTAGAACAGTCTATATATCTAGGAGGGAAAAATTGTGAGCACCTATTAAAGAGCAGATTTTGTGCAGCTAATTTTAGTGTTGACCGGTTCACCGTGTTGTCCCGGTCACACTCGTTATTTCACCTTAAGGTGCTGGAGGCACTTTACATCGGGTCCCGCAAGCCTTCCTTGTGCAAACAACGTGAGTGTTTGTTGGGGCTCGCTGTCATTTGCCTCTAGCTCCTTTTGCTCATAATTTCCCCCCTCCTCCTCCACATTTCCTTTTCATTGTATATTTTGTGCGTTTTTAATTTAAATTAAATCTCCCGTTGTAAGCCTGATGAGCGGGAGCGAAACCGGTTGCTTCACCCGTTTTTAATATGTCTAGTAATATCAAGCTCCATACGTTTATTGCTGTGATATATATATATATATATATATATATATATATATATATATATATATATATATATATATATATATATATATATATATATATATATATATATATATGTCTTCTACGCCATCAACTACATTAAGAATAGAGATCAACTCTAGAAAGTGTATAACACATATTGTTGGGAGTTACAAATACACTTAACGTTCCTTTGAAATTTCATTTTCAAAGATCGAAAGATATTCAAATCTATTTAAAAGATAGATCATGGCAACGGGAGTTAGGCATTTTCTGGGGCGATAAAAATTAACGTCCAGCATCGTTTGCGATCGCACAAATATACACACATTCTGTTTAATATCAGGATGGAGCCTTAGTCACAGTATGCGATCGAGGCGAAGAGCCTCTTTGAGGGTATGACCACAGATCTGAATTTCTGCAGGCTTAGTGTCTGCTCGCTGGGGATGAAATGTTACCAGTCTAGTTTTAGATATATTCAATGATATCAGATATTCTTTTCCACGTTGAGGCATGCGAATCAAGCCATGTGTGAGATCAGCTGACAATCATTGGTTATCAAGATATTTGGATACATTGTGGTATGTTCTGTATGTATATTTACCAAAGATCCGAGAATTTTTTGTGGGGAAGGTCAGTGATATAAAAGAGAAGTCGAACCGAAAGGAGAGACTTGTGGGACGCCCGCGTTGATCTCATGTACCCCAGAAGAGTGGCCGTCAACATCGGTCTTCATAGACCTACCTGACAGAAAGATAACTCATATAGTTGGTTTAGAAAATGGAACAGCAATTTAGACAACTAGTTAAACGTCTACAAATAGACTGACAAAAGAATGATAGCAGACGATGTAGTTATTGATGATCTTCCAAACTAAACAAAAAAAATATTTACTGGCTGTCAAAAACAAAATTATATAAACAATACCCAGAAATTCATACACAGGTGTCCTCAAGGACACATGACACACTGGATAAATGCGTTGGCTAGATCCAGTGACAGGACCCAAAGACTTGTGAGTTCAATACCCTGTTAAGGCAGTGGAGAACTTTCAGAGGGAAATTAAGAGGAGATAACCGATAACTGACATCCATTAAACATGGCACGTGGAACTAGAACAGTCTACCCCAGTGAGCGAAATAAAGGGTTCAGTTCGACATTCCAACCACCTGAAGAAGGCCGGAGCGTACAACGGCCGAAACGTTGTGATAAACATGGCGACAAAGATGAGGACAATAGTCCGAATAATGTGAATTATATATATAGATTGAATTAATCTGTAATAAAAATGCATGTCCTTTTAGCAGACGTATTTCGTCCACCATTTAATATTATCCAAATAATAATCTACGCCCCAGTTTTTTTCCCAATCTCAAATTTACGAAAATAATCACTACCTTCTCAAGCCAATACACACAACAAATATATCAAGAAATCAAAAGACAACGGTTGAATCCGTCAACACGACAATACAAACAATATATCTACACATGAAAAATTGTCTTCAAACATAAAATAAATGATATAATTTTTCAATTGACCCAGTGAATATATATGAGCGTTTCTAAATTATTCTAGTAAATAAAAATATTTTTTATAGAGAGATTGTTCGAATAAATTCATTTCATTTTTTTTGCCTTGACAAAGTTTTCAGTAGAGGAAACGCGTCGGCTAAACCCACATACAGTTTTCTTATTGTCTTTTTTCCTTTATACATACATACATATATATATATATATATATATATATATATATATATATATATATATATATATATATATATATATAGAGAGAGAGAGAGAGAGAGAGAGAGAGAGAGAGAGAGAGAGAGAAGCAATTGAACTATGGTTGATGTATCATAATAATATTAAAAATGAAATGTGTTTAGCATCATTATCTTGCTGGAAGATCCACTCAGGAGGAAGTTCAAGATTCAACCGAAATCATTAAATTTACTTCCAAAATATTTTGATATGCTGCGGATTCCTTCTACCATTTATTACTGATATGTTGCAAGTAACTTTTGCAGAAATACATCCGCAAACCAAGATGATGCCACCAGCAAATTTCACTGTTGGGACTGTGTTCTTTTGTTTGAAGGCATTGTCATCTTTCCTCCATACATGATTTCTAGAATTACATCCAAACAACTCAATATCGTTTCGTCTGTCCATAATAATCTTTTCCAATACGGTTTTTTTTTTATCCTTATGTTCACGAACGAATTTCAACCTGTCATCTCTGTGTCTTTTCTATAGCAGTGGATTTTTCCGAGGGGAGCGGGACTTTTCATTGCTTATTGTCTGTTTAGTGACACAGATTCCTGATGAAAGCAAATCATCCTGCAACACTTGACGAGTAACCATTGGATTTTGTTTATTTTGACGCATTAATTTCCTCGAAGAACTTGAAGAAATCTTCCGTGGGGAAACAGGTCTTGAGCTTTTGATACCTTGTAATGAATGAACTAATTGGATTAATTTGAATGTTTGGGTTGATTGAGATTTTCTTGTAACTAGGACTTCTTTCCAAAACTTAACAATCACTTCCTTTTGCGAATTTGTCAATTCTTTACCTCTTACCATGATGAAATATTTTGTTATTATGCATCTGTGTACAGTCAATTGTGTGAAAAGTATGTTTATTCATTAGTTGGAATAAATAAAAAATGTGTATGTGTACGCACATATATTTGCCCTTTTGTATTTATCAAGTAGGCATCTACGCAGACGACACTACCATTTAATTCTGTCTCAATAGTATATCCGGCATTGTTGACAACATTAACCTGGCAGTTGGTCTGGAAAAGGAACTCTAATCTAAGGTTTCCGAAACGAAACTGCTCTAATTTACCCACCTCCAATCAGCATGGCTGATGCTAAACTTTCCAAGAGCGTCTCTCTGTGCCTTCTGCTGACGTTTTCCACTGATGTGAGGTGGAACAAATACATTAAATCAATAGCTTCATCTACCGCATGGAATGTTGGTTCTCTGTGTTGCGCCAGAAATCTAGGTTCATCAAATCTACAAATCTACCATTCGGACCTTGCATTGAATACTGGTCTGGTACCCTCTCTGTTCATCTCTAGGTCCTCGACAAATTTCAAAGACGGATATGCAGTGTGATAGTTCCTGACCTGGCATTTCGACTCCAGTCACTTTCTCACTGTCGTGATGTGGCTTCCTTCTGTCTTTTCTGCAAATATTTTTATGGCAACCGTTCTGGGGAGATATTTTCACAAGTGCCCCAACTGCATGCATGTAAGCGTACTCCTAGGTTGGGATCGCGGTCCTCCCTTTTCAATGGCAGAACAGTTAAATGGGACCGCCTCTTCTACTCCAATGGTTTCTTCTCTCTCACTTCTCGACAGTGGACCGCCCTTCCTCTTACTTGCTTCGCTGATAACCATAATCTTCGAATATTCAAATGTAATGTCAATCGACATGTTCTGATGCCTTGATCTTGATCCCCGTCCTTCTCTTTATGCTTTCCGCTTTACTCTTACATTTACTGTCAATAATACTTTTCCTGCTAGTAGCACTTCCGTCTTGCTTGGGGTGAAAAGCTTAAAATATATATGTAGTGAGAGAAAAGAATAATAAAAGTTTGAAAGCACCTGATTTTTTGTTATTTCTATGCAATTTTTATAGTACATGTCGGTTTAAAGAGAATTTTAAAAATTGTTTTACTTACATTTGAGTTTTCAGAGAAATTTGTTTTCAGGAGAACATATGAAGTAAAACAATCATAATAATTAAAAATCTCAAAATTGGTATCATTATCGTGATATCTACAGGGGTTGGACAAAATAATTGGAACAGGTGCAAATTCCACTCCTATATTTCAAAAACCTATTATATTAAGAACTTTAACTAAAACTTTGTAATTGCAGGTTATATCTATTGTAAATACGTTTATTTATCTAATTTACTCTCTTTGGCTTATTTATTTTTAGAATTTAGTAAATGCGTGACCTCTAAGAATTTGAAATAGGGCAAATTGTTGGAGCTCGCATGGCAGGGGCCTCGATCACTAAGGTTGCTGAACTGTTTGGTTTTTCAAGAGCTACCATATCAAGAACTATGACGCAATTCGAGAAACAGGGCAAAACCTCTAGGAACCGTAGCAATTTGGGCCGGACTTGCAAACGTACTGAATGGGACCGACGTGCATTGAAACGCAATGTGGCAAAAAATCATCGGACTACTGCGGCCAAAATGACTGCTGAGTTGAATAATCACCTGAATAGTCCTGTTTTTACGAAAACGGTTCTTCGTGATCTCCATAAGGTTGCATATCATGGAAGAGCCGCCGTAAGGAACCTATTCTCTCCACTCGCAACGTTGAAGTGGTGCAGAGATCACAATGCCTGGTTTGCAGACCAATGGAAGCAAGTCATATTCTCAGACGAGTCCAGTTTTTCTCTTTTCCCAACTTCACGGCGAGTGTATGTGTGGAGGCAGCCCAAAGAAGTTTACAACCCTGACTGCCTTCTTCCAACAGTGAAGCATAGAGCTGGATCAGTGATAGCTTGGGACGCCATATCATGGAAATGACTCGGTCCATTAGTTCTCCTGCATGGTAGAATCAACAGCAAAAGTTACATGAACATTTTGGGAAATCATATTCATCAAATGGCCCAGACTTTATTCCTTGATGGTGACTGCATCTTCCAAGACGATAATGCTCCAATACATACCGCTCGAGTGGTTAAGAATTGGTATGAAGAGCATGAAAGTGAGCTAAAACACATTGAGTAGCATCCAAAATCTCCAGATATCAATATTATTGAACATTTGTGGTGCATTTTAGAGCAACAAGTTAGGAGCCGCTATTCTCCACCGTCGTGTCTTAAAGAGCTGGAGCAGGTGGTAATAGAGGAATGCCTGAAAATTCCCGTGGATGAAGTCCGGAAGCTGTATGGTTCCATTCCTAGACGTATTAAAGCTGTCTGTGAGGCTAAAGGAGCACCAACTCCATATTAAATAAATTGTCTTTGGATTTAACAAGTGTTTCAATTATTCTGTCCAACCCCTGTATATATATATATATATATATATATATATATATATATATATATATATATATATATTATAAATTAATAGATTTAAAATATGGTTTTACCGCTACACAGTGATAACCATGTTTCAGAAATGGAAGCTAAAGCCCCTGAATTTAATTTAAAATATCTATAAGAACACCGGATTTTATATCTTACTGTTCTTTCCTTTTTATTTATATATACATATATATATATATATATATATATATATATATATATATATATATATATATATATATAATCCGTTGGTATTTCACCCAAATGAATCCTAATAATATAAAATATTAAAACTAATCCACAAAGATAATATTTATTATTCTAACAGAGCTATAAATTACATAAAAAAGAATTATTTTATTTTACTAACTTAAAAAGTTTGAAATTTGTAAGGTGAAATGATCATAAAATGAAGTGATTTTAAATTCCTTTTGTATGTAATATATACGATGAGAACGAAATATTCAATTTAAAAAGTGGTCAAAACATAGTAGAGCAATATTATTGGAATATATATATGTGTGCGCGTGTGTATTAACATAATAGGAAAGAACTGTTAGATTGATGATCTTAAGTTCTTTAGTATTTTTGTTCTTATTAAAATAAAAACAGTGCTGGATACAGAAGTAGAGCTTAAATTATAATTATTTTTCAAAAATATGATTCCATCGCCACACACAAATTGGTATGTTTGGAAACTGTAATACGGACGACCAGTTTCGAGTAATTTTTGCGTTGCGATGGAATCATATTTTTAAAAAATAATTATATATATATATATATATATATATATATATATATATATATATATATATATATATATATATATATATATATATATATATGTAAGCAAATGTGTGGATGTAGATCCGACGGTATGATGAAAATGTGGAAAAGACAAAGCAAAATCCGAATATGTGAGTTTACTGTTTTTATTTTGTTTTTGTTTTTGTTATTCTGTCGACGTCAGACGTTTCGGTCAAATAGACCTTCTTGAGGACATGATTAATGGAGACGTATTTATATTAGATTTAAGTTAGATGAAGAGACGATATATACAGGACTGGTCAGAAACAGAAAAACTGAAATTCTGAAACTGAAACTCCTACCACCAGAACCACATTTTCATCATATATATATATATATATATATATATATATATATATATATATATATATATATATATATATATATATATATATATATATATATTTAAGCTTTTCACCCCAAGCAAGGCTGGAAGCCACTAGCACGCAAGGGGTTACAGAAGGTTTGGAGGAAGATTCAGATAGGAGTGGTAAAGGAGAGGATGTGGAGAAAGATAGTGGATCGATCAAGACAAGGGGTTTGCAGAAGATTTGGAGCGAGAGCAGATAGGAATGAAAGGGGAAAGGATGTGGAGAAGGGAAGTGGATAGATCAAGGCAACTGGTGATGTCGATTGACGTTACAGTTAAATAGTTGGAGATTATATTTGTCAGGGAAACAGAACACCGAAGTGATTAATCACCTTATATCCCATGATCTGCAGTATGGTTTCCGCTTTGCCCGATCTACAGCCGATGTGCTTACGGCCATCACTGAATTTGTCTACGAAGCCGTGGCCCTAGACATCTCCAAAGCATTTGAAAGGGTTTGGCATGCCAGCCTTTTTCGCAAGCTACAGGGTTATGGTATCACAGGTCGATTGTTTGACCTAATACAATTATTCCTGTCAAACCGTGAATTGAAGGTCGTTCTCAATGGATTCATCTCCAGATCCTATCCCACTAACGCAGGTGTTCCTCAAGGCTCCATCCTAGGCCCTACTCTGTTCCTTATATTCATAAATGATATTCCTGACGCCATAGATTCCCAAGTCGGCATCTACGCGGGTGACACCACAATTTACTCCTGCCTCAACAACAAATCTAGTGATGCTGACAAAGTTAAACTGGCAGTTCGTCTCGAAAAGAACCTACAATCGGTTGTGAACTGGGGCAAGAATTGGTTGCTTAACTTTAACGCCTCTAAAACAAAACTGGTCTCTATTAACCACCACAGGGACCCACCCCTGCATCCCATTAGAATGTCTGAAGCCCAACTTCTCGGGAGCTCCTCTCTGCGGCTGCTCGGTCTAACGCTGTCCTCTGACCTGAGATGGAACAAATACATCGAGCCAATTGCTTCATCCACCGCGAGGAAAGTAGGCTCCCTTTTCCGGGCCAGGAAATTTTTCTCCCCAGAATCGATCCTCCAAATCTATAAATCAACCATTCGCCCTTGCATGGAGTATTGCTGCCATATATGGTCTCGGGCCCCTGCTGTTTGCCTCTAAGATCCAGAGACGGATATGCAATGTGATTGGCCTTGAGGTAGGCTTTCCTACCGCCCGGTCTAAACTCCTCCCCACTCTATTGGACACGAGTAGAGGCTCAAACCTTGTTTCGTGTTTAGGAAGGGGTTCCCGGATCTCTCTCTCTCTCTCTCTCTCTCTCTCTCTCTCTCACTGTCTGTCTCTGGCCTCTGTACTGGTGCTGCTGTGTTTCTCCCGTGATGTGTGAAGTCTGTGGCATTGCCTGTTCATTCTGAGGGTACACAATTGACAGTTCCCTGGTTGCTGTTTCCGACTGGTAGTTAGGAGCCCTAACTCTTGCGTGGCGTCTTGAGCAGCCGCTCTGATCAACAGTTGCATAATATCAGGGTGTCTGTAGTGCCATGTCGCGCATGGATAGGTGTCCCTGCAGTCATCTCCGGTGGGCAACCCTGAGGTCACATTATGATTCAGGCTGTGCCAAACTCTTTCTGCCCACGTCATGGGTGATAACCGTCGGCTTCCTTTAACTCAGGCCTTCTCTTCTTCTAACATTAATTTCACATGATTCACATGACTTACAAAGACCGTAAATACAAACCTAAACCAGCCCTCCAAAATTCACCTATATCTTTAAACATTTCGTTCTCCAACATCCGTGGCATTAGAACCAATTTCTGCAGTGTGAAATCTTTTCTCATTGCAAAGTGCCCGGATATACTGGCTCTGTGTGAGACCAATCTTGACTTTTCTATCACATCCCCTGATCTCTCGATTCCTGGCTACCTTCCTCTCCTCAGAAAAGACTCACTACCCCACATGCATGGCATTGGTGTCTATGTCAAGGACCATCTCCCTCTGGCTAGAGAATGCTCTCTCGAATCACCGGACCATTCATACTTGTGTCTCCGGCTATCTCTTCTCAATGCTGTACGCTATCTCTTCTTTCTCTATCGCTCTCTATCCTCTCGGGACTGTGGAATACTCGATGTCATTTCTGACAGCATAGACAAGGCTCTCTCTCTCCATCCGTTCGCTCACATATTTGTGTTTGGCGATTTTAACGCCCATCACAACAAGTGGCTTATAATGCTACTACCGACCTCGCCGGCATTCATACTCTCAACTTTTCAGTTTCTCAATCCCTCACACAGATAATTGATTTCTCCACGCGTTTTGCTTACAACCGGGTCGGTAAGGCCTCTCTCCTCGACCTGTGTTTTACCTCCATCCCTGAGTCTTGTAGTGCCACGCAGCTCTGTCCTCTCAGTAACTCCGATCATGCTGTAGTGTTTGTTAGTATCTCCTTCAACCCCACCCCTTGGAAAGAGCCTCCTACCACCAGAACCACATTCTGCTACAAACGAGCTGACTGGGACTCGTTCCGTGATTTCCTCCGCGATGTCCCCTGGGATGCTGTATTTAGCCTCCTCGTTCAAGAATGTGCCTTAGAGGTCTCTTCCTGGGTTAAAGCTGGAATTGACGCTTTCATCCCCTCAAGGAAATTTAAGGTCAAATCGCGTTCCTCCCCTTGGTTCTCAGCTGCTTGCTCAGCCGCCATTGCCCATAGGAACCACTTTTCCACCTATTTCGTAGCGATATGTCCGACTGAAATAGACGCCTATTTGCCTCCGCCCGTAACGAGTGTAAGCGTGTCCTCAACGAAGCTTAGTCACTATTTGCTGCTCGGATGAAGGAACGTAATTCGGCTCCAAGGATTATTGGCGTCTCTGCAAGAGCGTTCTGAACAATAGCAAACCATCCATTCCTCCCCTGTTCAATTAGTTTGAGGTCCTGACCACTTCTGTCGACAAGGCTGAATGCTTTGCTCGGAAGTTTTCTTCCAATTCAACTCTTGACCCTTCCGGGGTACCCATGCCCGATTTCCCTCCCAGAACTGAGGCCCTTTTGAGCGGATTGCACATATCCCCGTCATTGGTATTGGGCATTATCTCTAACTTAGATCACCACAAGGCTACTGGGGGTGATGGGATACCAGCCATTGTCCTGAAGAAATGCGCGCCCGAATTGGCAGCTGCCCTCTCTAAATTATACAACTACTGCCTCAAGGAGTCTTGTTTTCCTGACTGCTGGAAGTCCTCATCCATTATTCCTGTCTTTAAGAACTCTCGTGACCCCTGCGACCCTTCTAATTACCGTCATATCTGTCTCCTACCCCTATGTATGTATACTGTTTTTTATATACGACGAAGTGGTATTTGGTCGCATAATGTTTAATCAAAAATGTATAGGCAATAAATAGATTTACTTGTCTAACTATATATTACGGTGATATTATAAGCAATTGTGCTCGGTCTTCTTCGCCATCAGCTACATTAAGAATAGAGATCAACTCTAGAATGTGTATAACACACATTGTTGGAAGTTACAAATTTACTTAACGTTCCTTTGAAATTACATTTTTTGTCGAAGACAAATTTTGATGAGACACCGTATAATCTGTCAACGGTTTGGTTCTAGAATCTCTGCAATATTTTTTTCTGAACAAGACCAAATTCTCAGTTCCTATCCTCTTCAAAGAAGTTAAATTATTTTCATATAATGCTTACAGAATTGAGTGCTTAGATCGGAACTTTTCTTCCATCTTCACTTTCGACTCATCTGGAGTATCTCTTCCTCATTCTCCCGATAGAACAGCATGTCTACTGAATGATATACGCATAAATCTGTCCATTGATTTTGCTATCATTTATAAATTAAATCCTCAGATGGCTTGCGGATTCAAGAGTGTCACTGCAGTTTTCCTAAGGAATCGTCCCCCTGAACCAAATCTCCAAACATTACAATAAAAGTTTCGTTACTTATTGCTTTCTAACTTGATAGAAGTCCTCCGTTGTAGTTCAAGACTTACTGAACTCTGGGAAAGCATCTGACCTCTGGAATTATCTCCCTTTTTATCTCTTATTTGGTTTCGGCAAAATATTTCAACGTGGAAACGATACAGAATCTTACTGAACACGACCACTTTTCGTTTCTGTTTCTACTAGATCTACCCCTGATATATTAACAGCCATCACTGCATTTGTCTATCAACCTTTATATAACAACATTTATCCCTAGATATATCTTGCAGGCCTTTTCACAAAGTCAAAGGCTATGGTGTTTCTAGACGAATATTTGGCCTAATCCAATCATAAATAACAAATTTTTTAATGAATGTCGTGTTGAATGGTCTCGCTTCTAGGTCATTTCGTATTAATACAGGTGTCTCCACGGAAACTATCCTAGGACCAACGTTTTTCTGATTTTTCTCGGCGACCTTCCCGATGTCATCAGTTCCAATGTTCTATGTACCTATACAGATCGGACAAGAATTCATTGTGCCCCTGCTGTTCATCTCGAGGTATCGATAAATTCTAAAGACGGATATACAATGTGATTGATCCTAACCTAGCATTTCAACTCCAGTGACTTTCTCACACACGTGATGTGGCTTCCCTCTTTCTTTTCTACAAATATTTTAATGGAGACTGCTTTGACGAGTTATTTTTACAGATGCCCCAACTTCATGAATTTAAGCGTGTATCTCCAGGTTCTTGAATAATATTCAAAGAAGGCTATATAATGTAACCGATCCTGACTTGGAATCTCAACTTCAGATATTTCCTCAGTGAATTTATGAGGCTTCCCTCTGTTCTACAAATGTTTTCATGGGAATGTCTCTGAGAAGCATTTCTCCTTAATACCGTGTTGTCACCGTGTTGTAGTTGAATTAGATGCAACCGTCAGCACTATTCTACTAATAATTTCTTTTCTATCACTTCTCGCCTGTGCAAATCCTTTCCGATTTCTTGCTTCCCTACTGACTACAATCTTCAAAGATTTAAATGCCAACGTCAGTCGCCATTTTCTGTCTACCTAAACACCCTTCTTTTATTGACATTTTCATCACCTTTCCTAACTAACATCTTATCATTCTCTTAGGCACTCTGTAACCCAGTGTGTCCTAGTGGTATTGTCATCTTCTTTCGGATGAAACGATTTAAAAATATCTGTCTATATCTCTGAGATGAGGTATTATGATTACTTGCATTATTTACATTATTCGGACTGTTTTCCTCATCTCATAGCCCAGTGGATAAAGACTTTGGTTAGAACCAGTAACTAGAACCAAAGAGTTGTGAGTTCAATAGCAGGCCACAGCAGTGGTGAACAAAAACTTGAGAGTTGAGTTAAAGGAAATAACTGAGACATATGGAAGAGGCCTGACACGTGGAACTAGAACAATCTATCTCTGTGGAAAAAGGTTTTGATTCGAAATTCCAATCACCTGAAGAAGGCCGGAATGTATAACGGCCGAAACGTTGTGAATATGGCAATGAAGATGGGAATAACAGTCCGAATATTGTAAATAATGCAAGTAAAAAAAAAACGAAAAAAAATTACAGTGTAGATATGCTATCTTGAGCTTTACGTGTGATTATAATGTGCAATGAGAAAATATTGGAAATCTTCCAAGATATAGATAATCGTTCAGGTAATTAATGTAACAATTTCCTTCATTACCGAGTATTTCCCTATATTACCGAATAATTATGCACCTTTCGAAAACAATTATTGATAATTGGAGAAGTAGGAAAATCTAAACTATGAAAGATATGAAACCCTGGAAGAAAATAATGAAATAACTACACTTAGAGGAATTTTACCCATTTTAATACATCCCAATAGATAATCAAATCGCAGGTAAGATGTAAAATGATTTTCTTATTTAATAGCTGAAAATGTCGGCTGCATGAATTATATTATTTAAATTAACGACGTACTTTTCAGGCCAGGTTGAAGATAGAAATAGCAAAACACTCAATGTTAAGGGAAACATATGCTATCACTATGTAATTTATACTTTTAAAACAAAACTAGATTCAATGCGAAAATTAGTCTGTAATTAAAAGAGATTGCCTGCAGAAATTGCCGACTAGTCATCTAATTAAAGAGCCACCAGGCATTCACAAGAACGGTGTGATTTGAAAACAATGGAAAACGTTATAAAACTTCTTCAAAAATGAAATCTAGCATGTTGTGAGGTAAAAGATTTTGGTTGTTCCCAGTCAGTTCTATGTAAATTTAGCGCAGATATTAACAAAATGACATGGACGCGAACAAAATACGAGCAGACCAGGTTTAAAAGATACTCACAATGCAACATCGATTAAAATTAGAAGATGCACGCAAAAAAATAAAACATTTGAAATACAAAATGAGTCTGAAACGTGAGCCAGTATTTTGAGTGAAATGCAATAGTCTTATTGAATCGAATGTGATTTACATTGAAACATGCCAAAGAATTACCAGCACTAATCCGTAAACGGAGTAAAATTAGTATACAATAGGCCACTGAGAAGCAATCATAAATTGTATGTCATTAGTTGAAAGTGACAGTGATGGCACCATCCCACTGAAGTATATATAAATGACTGTCTGGAAAAAAAAAACAAGCAAATATATTCACTTACGATATAGGAATGCATTATTGTGTAAAACATCAGAGTAGATGGCAATCATTATCTCATCTGTAAATTCACAGGGTTTTTTGGAATTGTCGACACTTGTTCACACGATCAATAGAAATTATGTTTGTTGTTAATGATTTCAAGTATAATAATATATCTTGACAAAAAGCATGCTCATTAGAGATTTATAGTGGAATTAAAAAAGCAAAGTCCATGACGAGAATCCATTCTTCAAAACTGGTTTGCCCTAAGTTATTAGAGAATGATGCAACCATCTTTGTTGAGAATATTGTTTTTCAGTTATAAAGTCTATACTTGAGAATATCTAGAGATATCTACCAGGATTTATTATCAGTGGAGACAATCTTAACATAAGATAGACAGATGGCATTATGTTGATGGTAGAATCAAGAGTGAAACTGAAAGCGCACTTTATAAATTAGTAAAAGAAAGCCGGAAGAAGGGAATAACTAAGTTTAAGTAACAGAATGTGTTGTCGTCAGCAACTGGGACAACCGATGATATGATCTACAAATTGGAGACATCATGTGGAGAAGTTCAATTACTGGATAGTGCAGTAAATATAACGCAGCTATCCGGAGAAAAGATGAAAATACCTTCCAGATTTTAAAACAAAGCATTAGGAGATATGAAAAATTCTTTAGAAACAAATAAATTAGTGTTAAACTGCTCTGTATATCTATTCTCTTACATGAGAGAATACTGGACAATTTCTTCAAAGATGAAACCGGAACTTGAAGTGACAGTAATATAGTCCTAGAAAAAGACATTGAGATTATCATGGGCAGAATACAGGCTGTCCATAAAGTTCGTGTGCACTTAAAAAATATTATAACTTTATTTGTATTTGCGATAGAAATAATTTGTAAAAAGGATTAGAAAGAAGTAAATCTATATTTTGTAAGGTTTTAGTGAAATTTTATTTAAGTTTCCACATGTCCTCCATCATTAGCAATACAAAGGGTAATACGATTTTGCAGTTCACGGAAAACATTTGCCAACTAATTTACAGTAATGCCTGAAATCACATTAGATATTTTATCTATACTTAAAACTAGGTACATTAAACTTTATAAACTTTTTTACAGATTATTTCTATCGCAAATACAAATAAAGTTATAATTTTTTTAAAGTGCACACCCTGTATATGAGTAATGTGAAAGTTGTAATGAAGATGGAAGCCAAAAAGAGATTTATATTAACAATGAAAAAGAGGGAATTCTGGGACGCATATTGAAGAAAATGGCTCGGAGAAGTTAACACTTACAGGACATACTGAATGCAAGAGGTCAGAGAAAATGCAAATGGAGCATTGAATGGGAAGGGTAATAAGGAGACAAACCTTACTTAGAATTATAATGGATAGGAAGTAGCGGAGAACCATGTCCACCAACGTCGTGAAGAGACACGGCAAATAAAAGAACAACCTTTCAGAATTTAGGCCATTATGAAAAACTCGACGATTAACATGAAAGTAATAATTATGATGTTTTGGGAGGATTTCGTATTTGTTTTTCAACGTTGATCGATTCTATATTTTTACTACCTGAAACTATTTTATAACATTAAGTGTAGTGACTACATACGCCTTGATAATTTTTTGAATTTATGACACGTCTTTTATTACGCTTCCTTTAATAAAAAGACAAGTTCCGGTTCTGTAGTGAGACTGATTCGCACTGAATGCCAATGTGACGCATTGTACTATATTGAGCCGAGTTTACTGAATATCATGATGACCTGTGATAAATTAAGACGAAAGCCAGGCTTTTATACATTTTGTCTGTACTATTTACTAACTTGTGTGTACTATTTATTGCTGCCATATATGGTCTGGAGCCCCTGTTGTTTGCCTCAGGGTTCTTGATAAGATCCAAAGACGGATATGCAATGTAATTGGCCCTGATCTGTCATCTCGTCTGCAGTCGCTCTCTCACAGACGCGACGTTGCCTAACTCTGTCTTTTTTACAAATACTTTCACGGTAATTGCTCCGATGAGCTGCTTTCGCTGGTTCCCAGGCATCCTGAATTTAAACGTCCTACGAGGCTGGCATCCCGTTCCCACCCCTTCAGCGTTGAAACTGTTAGATGTAGACATCTTTTCTACTCCAATAGCTTCATGTCTCGCACATCTCGCCCGTGGAACTCCCTTCCTTATTCCTGTTTCCCTGACAAATATAATCTCTAGCTATTTAAGTGTAACGTCAATCGACATCTCCAGTTGCCTTGATCTATCCACTTCCCTTCTCCACATCCTTTCACCTTTCATTCCTATCTGCTCTCGCTCCAAATTTTCTGTAACCCCCTTGCCTTGAGCGATCTACTATCTTTCTCCACATCCCCTCCTTTACCACTCCTATCTGCTCTTCCTCCAAACTTTCTGTAACCCCTTGCGTGCTAGTGGCTTCCAGCCTTGCTTGGGGTGATAAGCTTAAACAAAAAACAAAAAAAAATCTATTTACTAACTTGTGTGTAATTTACTAAACAACATAAAATAAATTGACGTTAGTGAATTTATTTATCGTTATTTAGTAAATAATTAATGGATTTTATTTTTAATCCAATATAGTTTCATTGCTTCAAACGTTAGTTTTTTTAGTGAATACCCTTATTTGAATAGACGCCTCAATTTTAAAGACTATTTATTTAGTCTCTCTGCATAGTCGAGAAAATTTTTTAAGAAAAGTGTACCTTTCTATTTTCGAGTGTGCAACTGGTAGACAGAATAAATACTGATTCAAAGTAAAAAACAAACAAACGAAGTGCCTACACAAATACGGGTATCTACTAGAAAATACCCATCTGAAGTGATAGAAATTATTACAATCTATATTATAGGTCATTTTATTTATAGGTAGTTCTCTTATTCTTTTGAATCATTATCCCCACTCCAAAAAAAATGAATTAGCTGAGACTAGTAGAAAGCCAACAATTCCCTCTCATGCACACACACATACACGTAACAAAGCTATTTCTGTGATGTCTATGTGAAATGTCTTTCTGTGAGGTATATGTGGGAGGTATGTGCGTGAAGTATATGTGGGAGGTACTTCTTGGAGGAATATTTGGGGCTATTTCAAGTGCAGATTAAGATATTTGAAATGAAAAAAAAAACGTCAGTTTAAACGGACGCCAAGTGCATAGTGGTTATATTAGCTGCCACAATGATATACACATGAAAACCACGGTGGGAGTCGAAAACACTATTCTATTATTGACAAATACTTTGTTTTACAGATATTTGATTCAACGTAATACAGAATTTTCACTGCAATTAAGAAAAAAAAATCTACAGGTTGCGATGGATAAATTATCGTCTAAATTATTAAAAACTGAAAATAACACTGGCGTTTAACAGATATATTTACCAAAATTACAAAAAAATAGCTTGAAACGCCAAAGCATAAATTTATTCAATAAAATTACCATTTGCTTCAAGCACGGCCCCAAGACGACTTACGAATCTTCTGCAACTCTTCTTGATGGTCTCCTCGTTTAAGTTGGTGAAAGTTGGTATAATTCTTGACTTTAGTTAATCTTCGGTATTGCAAGGAGTTTTGCTGAGACCTCCTGCTCGTCTGGCATGATGCAAAATCCTGTTGCTCGACATAGGTTCTTCCAGCAGTCATCCTCTTGGCCTAGGCCATCACCACCTCCTCAAAGCCCTTGATGTATGCCTTCGTGTTGACTCTGAGGATAAAATTTAAATATCGCACCCCGTATATATGTTAAATACTATTCAACGTATAAAAATGTACAAATCGTCATCTGGAAAATAATTCTTTATGCAAATCACTCATTACATTATAATGCACGTTACTGCTAGGAATAAAACGAAAAGAACAGTCATATTATAAGATCTTACTCTGCAAAGAATTTCAGCAGTTGTTGCTTAGTTCCCGAATTCTCGGGTGGCTGGGTATTTAATAACACTGACAATGCGCCCAAGATCATTCTAATAATGTTTCCGGCCATCGTCATGGTCAGTAGGGCCATCTCCAGTGAGAAAGACGTCATGCTGCCTCAATTATTTGAGGTCCTAAGATGCTAAACTGACATACACGTCAAGGATGCTGAGATATGAAATGAAGACATGTATAGATGCCATTGCTGACGTGAGATCTGACCTTTTCCCACAAGATATTATCCGAGTTCAAAAGGCCAAAGAATCCCAGGACTTGTTCGAATATAATATTTCAAATCTGGGTCTTTAGGGGTTTCTAATATATAGCTAGCGCATTGGATTGCTATGTATAGGGTACTGGTGAAAGAGAGATCTACAAATATTCACCCTTAAATATGACCAACGTGGAGAAGGAAAAGGATTCCTTAGTTGTGCGTATCGAATAACTTAATTACCTGTTAGATAATGAATACTGCGTGATGATTTCAATCCTGTTATATGTCCCTTACTTACGGACTTGTATAAAAAATATGCTAAGCTTGTTAAATGAGAAACTCAGCCAGTTAATTATGTGCCATGCATGATACACGCTTAGGTGATCATGTATCTTTCGATACATAACTGACGAGGCAGATTTTTTCCCGCAGTAGGCTGCCATTACTTTCTGCAGTGGACCATCCCAGGCTATAGAACCCGGTCTGACCTGCTATTTAACCCACAGCTTTGGGGAGAAGAAGAGGATACATATATTTCCCGAAGGCAGTAACACGTAAGTGACTGTAATGAATTCGACTGGAATTTGAACTCGGCTCTCCGATTCCTCAATCCGAGCCGCTATCCATTACTCAACCTTAAATAACAAACTAAACAAAACCTGTCTATATTTCTGAGATGAGGTATTATGTCCATTATTTACATTATTCGGACTATTATCCTCAACTTTGTCGCCATATTTATTACAATGTTTCGGCCGTTGTACGCTCCGGCCTTCTTCAGGTGATAACTGATAACTGACATCCATTAAACATAGCACGTGAAACTAGAACAGTCTACTCCAGTGAGCGAAATAAAGGATTCAGTTCGACATTCCAACCACCTGAAGAAGGCCGGAGCGTACAACGGCCGAAACGTTGTAATAAAAATGGCGACAAAGATGAGGATAATAGTCCGAATAATGTAAATAATTTAAATAAAACCTAAATTACAGAGTTCTATCGCTGAGATTTGCGCACGAGTTAAGATCATAACTTGAATTCTTTGAATGTTTGATAAGGAAGCATCAAGTATATGGTTAGTTTAATAATTATTTTTATTTTAATTTTAACCGTAAATTGTTTGCATCTATTGTGTTAAACCTGGAATTTCTTTATGAGTAAATAGTTTTGATTTTAATCTGCCGTTTATTTTCATTTTTCAATTAACAGACGTTTACCTGAGTGTATGTGTGTATATCTATCTCATGATATTGATAATGATTATCTTTTTTCTGGAGCGTCCAACAAATACTTTAAAAGACGCTTAAAGATGCGTTCAACACTAGAACTGTTTGAGTGGACCTGATATACAGATTCTGGTAGAGAGCGCTTAATCTGTCATGATCAGCAGTTTGAACAACGTCATAACATTCAACCCCTTGGACATGCTGAATTATAACATTTTGGTAACGCAGCCAACGACAGCTCCAATCAATTTAACCTAAACATTTTCACTTACAAGGCTTTGGTCAACACGTAGTATGTTTTTTAGACAAGTTCCAAGGGTGCAGTCATCTCATCACACCGATGATATCAAAAAATATTTCTACCAACTTGTTGTGGTAGGATCCACCTAATTTGCATAGCGGAGTACCGACGATATAAATATGGTTGGTACCGGAAGACAGGGAGGCAAATCAAGAGATCCAGCTAGAGACTCTGCCCGACTGCGACTTAGTCAACACATTCTCCAGGAACGGTCTTCCCAGGAATATACAAAAGACTATATGTAAATATTGTGTACACTTTCTTGTTTCAATACATTTTATTCTAACTACATTTTGTGTTTGCATTATTATTCCATGCATTAGTCAAGTTTCAACACAACTAGACCATGGTGAGATTTGAATCCGGGTATATGGGTGGAAAGCTAATGTTATATCTATAGTGTAAATATTACACTTTTGGGGATCTTAGTAAAAATGTGCCAAAGACAGGTTTGATGAAAAAAAGAATCAGTTGGATGATTAGTAAGTTAATCCTGCTGTTATAACTCTGACAGAGTGTTCTCAATTATGCCATTCCTAAAAGAAACGTTCAGAAACATCGTTGTTAGAGCTCAAATCTTCTGAAGCCCATGGAATCGATGCAAGCGTTACACAAGGATCCCTATTCTAGTCGACCCTCTTTCTGATTTATATTAACCTAAGAATATACTCAGATCTCAGACGGTGTATAGCTGTAACATCAAAATCAATATGACCAGAAGCTTGCGGCTGATTTCTCCTCTGGCCGATTATTGATGAGTAAATGGAGGAAGGAATGGTTTTTAGCATTCATTAAGTCCAGAATCAAATTAGCAATGTTTCACTATCACCAAGCAGACTGTAGAGTTCAACGCATGATGAATAGTTATCCTCCGAAGGTGTACCCTTACCTCGAACGCCTATGGGAACTCATGTTCAGCCCAGACCTCATGGGGTATATATATATATATATATATATATATATATATATATATATATATATATATATATATATATATACAAACCATGGATAAAGATGATGGAAAAATCTTATTTTCCTCGCACCAGTAATTAGCCCACGCCTCCTGCGATGGTCTATTTTTATAAGATCCTGTTCAAACCAAAAACGGAGTACTAGTACCATATCTGGGCTGTAGCTACCCGGACATGACTTTCAATGTTTGGTAGTGATCAGAAGTGTTCTCACGACCGTGTGGGAAATGCATTACTTCTTCTCTCTACAAACAATTTCCCACAGTGAAAACGCCGCAAACCATTCGCTACATTATTTCCTTGTCAAGTGTTCTGACCTGTTAAATTCCTTAGTTCAACCTGCCCTGAACATCGCATCCATTTGTTGGAGTTTTTGTGTACCCTGGTATACTAGTGAGCCAGCCAAAATGAGCTGACTCATTTTATAGTTCACCAATAGAAGATGACCAATCAGAAGGCTCAAAATATTGAGTGTGATGTGTATAAAAACCGTCATGTTTTTTCCTGAATATTCACTGCCAGCCTTTGATATCGAAGACTGAAGAATTACGGAACAGCTTCTGCTGGTGGTATTGGTGATATAGTCAGATTCAGTAGTGTGTCTGACTCGTGAGTGTTAATCTTTAACGTTGTTTCATTGAACAGATTACGTACTGAGCTGGATTCCATAGTCATAGACTATGGTGAACATGGTCAACACTATTACCCCACGATGCCATATGTACTGGAAAGAATTATTCCCTCCTATTCCTTTAGTAAAAAGGGAATTAAAATCTGAGAGCTACTTCCAAGATCAACTTCATCTTGAAACAGGCTCCCAAGGGGATGCTTCTGCGATCACTAACCATTAATTTTCTACATATCATCTTAAATGTTTTTGATCTGATGAAGCATAAAAAAGGGAAAACTCGTAATCAAATCTAGTTTCAATGAAAAGATTTTCTGTTTATCATAATCTTCAAACTTTGTCGAAATTCTGTTTCCTGTTTTATGCACATATCTTCTTAAGCTATGATTCTTAAGCTAACTTTTACTAGTATCAATCTTAAACTAACTTTTGCTAGTATCAATCTTAAGCTAACTTTTACTCGTATCAATCTTAAACTAACTTTTACTCGTATCAATCTTAAACTAACTTTTGCTAGTATCAATCTTATTCAACTCTACTTTGAGCTGCTTTTGGGACTTGAACTTGATAAGAAATTCGTAAAGGATTATATATATAAATGTATATATGTATCTTTTGCCATTACTTTTATTATTATTACACACACACGCATATATATATATATATATATATATATATATATATATATATATATATATATATATATATATATATATATATATATATATATATATGATTTTTCATGTCTGTTAATATATGTCAGTCTACTTATCTATCTATGTATATTTTAAAATCTCATAAGAACATCATAGTAGCACCTTATAATTAAAAGAGAAATCGATCATATATTTAATAAAAAAAAGATTAATTAATTCATAAGAATAGTAATTTGAAGAGTGGTATTTCGCTAATCTTCCAAAGTATGCGATGCGGCTAACCTGCCTTAAAAATCCGCATTCGTGATTGAATCCTCGGGTTCGAACACGAATGAATGGCACGGGTGTAAATAACGCAAATATACCAGAAACACCAGAAAATGCAAAGAGTTAGAAGAACTGCCTCAGAATACGTAAGCACTGAAGGAACAACATACATCAAGTAAATATGGAAGCAGAAAGACAGAACCATCAGAAAAAAATTAATAAAAACCAAGAGATAAAAATGTCTGTAAATGAAAATCACACATACATTTTATTTCTTTTAAAATTTTATTTCACATTTATTTTTGGAAACTTGCCTTTTTTTTTCTTCATTTACCTTATCCCAGTCCTTCAGAAATGAATTTGTACCATTATATATATATATATATATATATATATATATATATATATATATATATATATATATATATATATATATATATATATATATATATATATATATATAGATGTATGTATGTAATTGTAATAATTATGTTTACAGTTGTTGGTAATTAATATATGAGCTAACATTATTATCTTGTTGATTTTATTATTCTTAAAATGTTACGAGAAATTAATTTTTTATCATTGCCGTCCGTGTAGATACCGCCACAACAGCCGTCGATTTTTCGTTGCACCATCAACTTCAATTGGCATCAATATTGCTCTGAAGCAGTTTTACGTACCATTGATGTTTTTGGGATCCAATAGCTTATCTCCATCTTGTAAGAAGTTTTTTTTCCGATCCATTACAGATGTTTTCTTTCTTTTCCTAGTCTCCCAATCATATTAATCTTCACTGACAGGGATGTTTCCAAAACAGGTGTTTAATAGCGTTAATGTTATATCAAGCAGGTAAGAAGGTAGCGTTTTTTTTTTTTAATGTGAGTCGCTCAGCCAAGAGCGTAGTTTGGACATTCCTATTCTTTTGCCTTAAAATCCACTCCGCATTGTTTCATTTGGTTTCCGTATATATTCCAGTAAAACAGTGCGACACTTCCGTTCTTCTATGCATTGGTTGTGCATAAATGTCTGAAAGGTATAGTTCCTCAGTTAAAAATAAAATCCAAAAACAAAAAGAAAAAAAAAACACGCACACAAACAACTTCAGCAGACAAAAGGCCCATTCGAGTGAAGCCCAGGTGTTTACAGACCTGGAAACACTTGTAATAATTCTTTTCTTTTCTTTTTCTGGAAGGCGGGAACTGGCAATTTTACGTGTAAAGTCTTTTGAAATCTAAATGCGTTAATAAAGCAACTGCATAAGAATTTCTCCACTGCACAGAAAAAAACAGAAAGAAGAGAAGAACGATCGTGTAAAAAAAGATTAAATCCAAAGAAAAGGTGAGAAACCATGCGCTGTTGTTTTTAGGGGTTTTACGAACAATATATTTCTAAATTTGGTTAACATCGTCATTTACATCATAGGTAAACAGTAAAAGTCATGCGTGAGTTTTGACATCGTCATGACAATAGGTACATACATACATACATACATATATATATATATATATATATATATATATATATATATATATGCTGCAGCTGTTGTCAGTGATATTTTCAATATTAGCCATTGTTGATGTTAATTTATGCGCTTTCTTTGTAATTTTGTCACATCCTTGAGGTGCGGTTATTTTCCGGGCTAAGCAGGGCTATTATGATTTCTTAATTTTTCCTTTTTTTATGGTCCCCGAAATAAAATATGAAAAAATGGAAATGAAAAGAAAATACTTTTCTTGTATTTTGTGTCTGTATACATATATATATATATATATATATATATATATATATATATATATATATATATATATATATATATATATATATATATCCTAAGTGAAGTGTTTTCTTTCATAAATTGCTGTTATTGTTGTACTATCAAATTGGTATCGCTCCATTGTTAGAGAGTTGGATCGAAGGTCGTGAAGTTTAGCCGTAATTCCACACGAGGTAGGAATTGCCTAGAATCAAGACTTGGGTCGTCGGTAGTTCATTTTCTTGGCTGTATCATCCACCCGGCACAGATCGATGGGGAAATTACTACTGTTTTGTACCGAATTGGTGCATCTTTCAACGGAGTGGCCGTGATGGGTTGCGGATTTGTAACACGTAGTTTGTAAAAAGTCACAGGACACGTCTCACGATACACAGCTGGCAGGTCATTGAAGGTGCTTCAACAGGTTTTATGGACTTATTTTGGTCGTTTTAGTAGTATGTTTTTGTTTTGTTTCTTTTTTATTCTTATTTTACGTTTTTTCTTTCCTTTTTGTGTTATTGTCTTGTTGAGTATCTAAGTAGAGTGAGACAGCAATTGAAAGGAGAACGGGTAAGAATGATGGCGTAGAAGGGAAGGATATATGAATTTTGTGTGGAACAAGATTGGGTGGAGAAGAGAAGTCATTACGTATAGAAAGTTTTGAGGGCTGAATATTGTATTTATCTTTATTGTTGTTGTTATTATTATTATTATAATTATCAATATTAACATTTTTATTTTCTTGTCGTCTTTCTCAGTACTCTTTGAGTGATACAATAAATTTTGCAATAAAAACATCTTTGAGAAAAAAAATCCTTTTTTATTTTTATTTATTCAATTTTTTTACGTATATATGCCTTCCACAACATGTCAGAAACAAACTAACTTACTCAATCACTCGACTCAAGCACATACATGCTCCCATTACATTACATTCTTTTTTTGTTCTTTTTTTTTCGTTCTTTCTCTAATTTTTTCATACATTCTCACGAAAGACGATTTCACACATTTCATTCATTTTACGCAAGGTACGATGCGATCGTTGCCTTGAACATACATTCAAAATAGACTAATTCATTCCCACTCATGCACACACATACGCGGAACAAAGCATCCTCTGTACACACACACATGCTGTGAATGTGTACACCCTCTCGTGCACTTTGCGAATACAAAGGCAAGCTAGCACTCTCCCTTGCAATCTAACCTCTTTGACAGACATAAGCGGTTCACCAATTACTGAACAACATCGCCAGAATGGCCACGCTGGATAGCATTCGAACTGCCAAGTAAGGCCTGCTTGCCGCAGAGGTCCAGTGCTCTGAAAAATAAAACATATAAAATAATTATGTATATTGCACCGGCTAAAAGAATCTCCGCCCGCTGTTAACTTGAAGGTAATGCATTCAAAATGATCAGGCATATATACAGAAATATATTTTCTAAACTTTAATATATTTATAGGGGAAGTGTACAGAATGCCAAGAATAAAGCGTTCACAGATATAGACAATGTGGACATAGGACGAAATACTGCACAATGGGCTGTCACTTTCATGTTGGAATGTGGTCTTCTTGGTTTGGAAATCAAACTGAGGCGTGAGACTGAGAAAGAGAGAGAGAGAGAGGATAGAGAGAGAGAGAAAGAGGATGGAGACAGAGAGAGAGAGAGTTTCCCATTTGTCATGGTTATGAGGAAGTGAGTTGGGAGTGGACGAGATGTTAAAAGTGACAAAGCACATGGAAGATGGTGACGTTTGTTCAATATCTAGGATAGATCTAAGGCACTTACAGAAAATATGGACATATCTATCTATCTATCTATCTATCTATCTATCTATCTATCTATCTATCTATCTATCTATCTATCTATCAGCCGCTTCCTATCTATCTATCTATCTATCTATCTGTCACTTCCTATCTATCTATCTATCTATCTATCAGCCATTTCCTATCTATCTATCTATCTATCTATCTATCTATCTATCTATCTATCTATCTATCTATCTATCTATCTATCAGCCCCTTCCTATCTATCTATCTATCTATCTATCTATCTATCTATCTATCTATCTATCTATCTATCTATCTATCAGCCCCTTCCTATCTATCTATCTATCTATCTATCTATCTATCTATCTATCTATCTATCTATCTATCAGCTCCTTCCTATCTATCTATCAGCTCATTCCTATCTATCTATCTATCTATCTATCTATCTATCTATCTATCTATCTATCTATCTATCTATGTATCAGACTCTTCCTATCTATCTATCTATCTATCTATCTATCTATCTATCTATCTATCTATCTATCTATCTTATTCTGCTTAAACACAGAGGACAAGGAATTTTATTCATTTTGTTTGCAATCATTTCACCCAAGCAAGGCAATAAACGCACTAAGACACAAGGGGTTACTCAGTGTGAGAGAATATGAGATAAAAAGACAATAGTAACCACAGCGAGAATAATAAAAGAACAGGTATTAAAAAGATAACGATTACGTATATATTTTTTTGAAGACGAAAGTTAACTGGTAAGCAAGAAGCCGGGAGAGAGTTCCACAAGCGACAAGTGCGAGAGAAGGAACAGTTGGCATAGAAATTACGGCTGCATTTAGCCATTTCAGCTGTAATATAATGTGAAATTACCGCCAATCTAGTATAGAGCTTAAATTCATGAAGTTTATGTAACATAGAGGAAATTAATTCAAACAACTACCATGAAAATATTTATATTAAAGGCACAGGGAAGCTACATTATGACGGTAAGAAAGATGTCAGGTCAAGAGCAATAAAATTGCAGATTCTTTGTATTTTATCAACAATACGGTGGAGTAATGGATAGAGGCTCGGGTTGAGGAATCGGAGAGCCAAGTTCGAATTCCAGTCGAATCCATTACATTCACTAACTTGGTAAACGTATGAAACCTCTTCTTCTACCCCAGCTATGGGTAAATAGGAGGACTGGCTGGTTTCGCAGAAAGAAATGGCAAACTACTGTGGGAATGTAATCTGTCACGTATATCACGCATGGCACATAACTGCCCAAATAAATAACAGAAGCCCCGGATTTGTTGTGGCGGCATTATTGCAAGCATGGACGAATAGTAGACGTACAAATATGTAAAATAGATTCTGGCACAACTCAGTGAATCAACATTTTTGCATTTTATATATATATATATATATATATATATATATATATATATATATATATGAGAGAGAGAAAACAACTAAAAAGATGTAAATTAAAGAAACTATAATGTTTTTTATGAAAGTATTTATTTATATTTTATATATATATATAATTTGATATTTCAAATCGACCTCGATCTTTCATAAAAAATAACTGTTTTTAGAGGTTTGTTTATAAGTAGCGTCCGTCGCGAGACGCGGACGTCACGTGATATGGAATATAACTGTGTTCGAATATTTTTAACGTAAATCTAAGTGTAATAATATTGTTAGATGATGTGTAAAAATCTTTTTAACTATATCTAAAAAGATGTTTAAGTATTGAAATATTTATAAAGCTTTAACATACAAAAGTCTTTATTTAACCCTACGTTATATGTATTTAATTTTAAAATCTAGTATTTTTCTTTTTTTTTCTGCGTGTGTATGTGGAACTGAAATCAGAATCTATCAATAAACATTTACAATTGTCTAATGAGTGTCCTGATTGATTAAAGTGTTCAGCTATGGGGGAATAAGGATTGTTTTGACTTATGGTTAGTTTATGGTTGTTGAAGCGAAATCTAAAATTCTTTCCAGATTCACCAATATATCCACTATTGAGACATATTGTGCAGAATAGTAGATTATGTTATGGCTATCACAGGTGAAGCGAGATGGGTGTATCTTGATATTGGTGTTGGGTACAGAAAATACAGTATCGATTATTAAGTGTTTGCAAACTAAGCAACGAGGTTTGTTACATTTGTAATTTCCTGATTGGTTTGGATTGTTTAGATATTTGGTAGAGGTGAGGATAGCTGATAGGTTAGGTGATTGTTTCTTTGAATTTATGGGTGGTTTATCGAAAATGTCTTTGATCTTTTTGTTAAATGGATGTTCTTGTAATCCTATTTTAAATTGTGAATAAATATGTGGGAATATTGATTGTGGTTAAAAAACATGGGAATCCGATTGTTGTTTTTACTTTTCTTGTATGTGAGAAGTGTGTTACGATTTATGTGGATAGTTTTATTTAGTGCTTCTTTTATTATGTTTATTGGGTATTTACATTTTAGAGATTGTTTTGTTAAGTTATTAATGTTGTGTAGAAAATCTAGATGGTCTGAGCATATGGGTTTGATTCTTAGAAATGAGCTGTATACGATAGTTTTTTTAATTTTAGGGGATGACAGCTGTTAAAGTGTAGGAATTTATGTTGGTTTGTCAGTTTATTGTATAGACTGGTAGAAAGTGTTTATTTGTTTCATTTTATCATAACGTCTAAGAAAGGAACGGATGTGTATGAGTGCTCCATGGTAAATTTAATTGTATCGTGGAAGTTGTTGCAGAAAGTAAAAAATAAAATAAATTTTTCTAATCCATGAGTCCATAATAAGAAAATGTCATCAATACATCTAAAATACTGTAGCGGTTTAAATTCTGAATTGTCTATTATCTTCCTTTCGAGAATGTGCATAAAGATATTGGCATAACTAGGTGTCATTTTTGTGCCCATTGCTGTGCCACTAATCTGTAAATAGTGTTTGTTGTTGAATTTAAAATTATTGTGCGCTAAAATGAAATT
Organism: Acanthosepion esculentum; assembly: GCA_964036315.1. NCBI lineage: Eukaryota > Metazoa > Mollusca > Cephalopoda > Sepiida > Sepiidae > Acanthosepion > Acanthosepion esculentum. The sequence continues at coordinate 15,961,574 of OZ038495.1, read as the reverse complement.
TATTAATTGGCATATATCTGTGATTTGGTTGTTAGGTAATTTTTTGTTACTAAGGAACTCATAGCAAGCTGATACTCCTTCAACATGTGGAATGTTCGTGTAAAGAGACGAAACATCCATCGTTACTAGGATTGTATCATGGTGGACTAAGTTAATGTTTTTTAATTCATTGATAAAGTCAGTAGATTTTAAGAGTATAGATGGCTTGGTGTTCTATTTTGGATAAGTTGTTTTTTTTATCTGGTGTCCTTTGTTTTGTAAGAAGTTATCCATGTGTTGTCTGGCTTTGTTGGCATATTGATCCAAGTGTTGGTTACGTCCGCTTGGTGGAGTCCATAGATTGTTCATCTTCGTATGAGGGAGTTTTGGAGCATGATTGGTTAGCGCTGTTGTCTGTATTAGAATTAGATTTGTTGTCTGAGAAATATACTTTTAGTCTCAGTCTACGAAGGTATTTTTCCATATCGTAGCAAAAGTTTAGAGGGTTTAGTGGTTGCGAGGGGCAGAATGATAATCCTTTATTTAATAAAGTGGTTTCTCCTTGGGTGAGAGTATATTTAGATAGGTAAAAGACTGGAAGAATGTATTCTCCGATGAAACGAAAGTTGAGGTAAATTCAAATGATAAGGTGAGACACTTTTAGCGAACAGCCCTGTATGTATATATTTATGTGTGTGTATGTAGGTGTATATATATATATATACATATACATATATATATATATATATGTGTGTGTGTGTGTGTGTGTGTGTGCACGCGCGTGTGTGTGTGCGTATGTGTGTGTGTTATCTATTGTTAACCGCCTGAAGAGACGTTTTATTTAATTATTGAAACGAAATGTAAAACTATGCAGTGGTTACTTACATTTTCTAATGTAACAGTGTATTATATATATATATATATATATATATATATATGTGTGTGTGTGTGTGTGTGTGTGTGTGTGTGTGTGTGTGTGTATATATATATGTGTGTGTGTGTGAAATGCGTATATATATATATATATATATATATATATATATATATATATATATATATATATATTAAACCTCAGTAAATTTAAAAATTAGTTACTCGAAAATTCACTTCAGGATGAAATGGAACCAATGTTTTTAATTTGATTACAAAATTAAATTCAAAGCTTTTAGCTTCCATTTTTGAAACCTGGTCATTACTGTGTAGTGAAAAATCCATATTTGAAATCAGTTAATTTATAATATTAATGCTCTGTAAATTTACATTGAGCACTAGTTTGTTAAAATAAAAATATCTATAAGAACACCGGATTGTATATCTTACAGTTCTTTCTTTTTATTTATATATACATACATACATTCATATATACATATATATATATATATATATATATATATATATATATATATATATATATATATATATATATATATATATATATATATATATATAATTATATATATATATATATATGTATGTATACATAGATACATATATATACATATTTGTGTGTGTATGTGTGTGCGTATATATATAGAGAGAGAGACACTGACACGCCAAAAGAGTAAATGAGATCATGTGGGTCCTTCTACTTATAGCTCGGCTAATTGCAGCAACTCGATGTGGCACAAATTTCTCTTTTATTCGGAAAATATTACATAAATTTTAAGCCATACCGTTTTAAGTTGTCCACGTCTTCTTGTTTCTGTGTACAATTAGACTTTTCCATCACATCCCATAAATGATCTTTTGTGCTAATGAGGCGCGAACGAAGTTGCTATACTATTTATCGGAAGTTGCTAGAATGCTCCTTTGATGTATTTTGTGCAAACTGGATCTGATGACATGGTGCATTAACCTTCTAGAATAAACCCGCATTGTTGATATAATTGGACTCCATAAATCGATATAAATAATCACGAGCAATGTAACGTACAGGTCAGCAGTGTTGAGAATATGTTGGGGCGGACGAACGGTACTAACATATAACATGTTAATTCATCCTTCATTACTACAGAACCATCAACACAATACCCATTGACTTTTGGTAAGATCTAATGGGTTCTGTGTTATACACGATACCTTCCACATCTCTGAACAGTGAATCATTGAACTGTACCATACGTTGATATTCCACGGCATCTGGAATATAGGTGAGGCAAGGTATCTCGTGTCATGGTGCTAACTAAAGAAACCTGGATAGTCATTTGTTGATTGAAATTAAATTAATCTAAACTCATCTATTCTATAATCGTCTGGTACCACTCAAACTGAATTACATTTGAGCCAGTCTCTCTCATCTAAATGTTATGGTCCAGGTTAAGACCAAGGAAGAACAACACGAACACAAGAGTAGAAATTACGAAGATATATTACACGGAATAATAATACAAGATGTGGAAGGTGTTAGTATGACTGTCAGTCTGGTTTGGAGTGAACTACTATCGGCTCGACTCGATTCGTCCCTCTCTCTTGAGAGGCGTAGTATACATAGTGTTAGGAAGAGTTCATTCTGTAGTTATAGGTAAGAACCCATAACTCTAAATGACATTCATATCTGGTCACGAAGAATAAGTGGTGACCACTGTGTAGTGTAAAAATCTTATCAGATATTTCTGGTGCAGTTCTTGTGAGTATGTGATTCTCAATCTACTGTGCTATTTCTTGTCATAGATCGACTGGTACCAAATGTGCCCACAATTTCAGAAACTGAAAGCTCTATCAGTCTGGGCTCTATCCAGCTGGCTCAAACATAATTCTATCTCCAATAATTCATGTTGGAATAAACAGTCTACATTATGATCCCATTGACTCTCAGTTGTAAAAGTTCAACTAATAGATGTCTAGGTATTTCCATGGCGTGTAGTGGCACCAATAATCATACTACTTAAAGTCTGTAATCGCCGGATTTTGATCAAATCAACATTTCAACACACACACACACACACACACACACACACACACACACACACACACACACACACACATATACATATTTATATATATATATATATATATATATATATATATATATATATATATATATATATATATATATATATATATGAACAAGTATAGTTTTAAGGTGTGCTATATTTATGGGATAAAGTGCTCAATATCAGAGATAGAGCGTATGCAAATATGAAAGTTAACATTGAAGTCAATATTCAGAGGCGACAGACTGTTTCATGTTAGACACAGGGTTAGTATGGAACAGCCTGTCGCCTCCGAGTGTTGACTTCAATGTTCACTTTCATATATATATATATATATATATATATATATATATATATATATATATATATATATATTTGTGTGTTAGGCAGCAAATTGTCCTTCCTTTTCCTTTGCTTAATTCACGCTTTGATTAAATAAATTTTGTCTGCTACCTTTTAATAAAATCCGTTCATACTAACAGACTCCCTTCCGTGTATTGCAATTAAATGTTGCAAGAAATGTCCTATATCTATGAAAATCGTTTTTATTTCAGTTTTGCATTACTAGGTCGCATCCGTTAGTTTTTGCTCAGAGTTGGCTTTGTTGACGGCGCCATTTCTACACATGCACACGAAACGAAAAAATATTCTTTCAAAAATGTGACTGTCGTGGTGAAGCTTTGTACAGAATACACTGCTTTGGTGGTAGAACCGAATACAGAGAACTAATGCATGTAGTGTGCCACAAGGCCCCCAAACGACCTTACTTATACTACAAATTCAGGCTGTCCTTCTCCTAGACCAGTTGTCAACAAAAGCTATAGGTCACATTCTATTCAGCAGTTTATCCAAAGCTAGGGGATGAAAATTGATGGATTCCTACTTTTCCATAGTGTATTTGTGCGCAACGAACTCGACTGGAATTCGAACGTTGCCCTCCAATCAGCTATCCATTAATCCAACATACATCTATTACTGTACATATATAAAAGACAATGGTTAAACATCTAAAAGATGAGGAAAATTAATTCCTTTTAATAATATGTGGAAATAAACACTTTTTGCCTGATGAAGGTCCCGAAACCGGAAACACGTGTAGTAAAATATGGAAAAGAAAGTAACGAATACAAATTATAACTAAAAATATTGCGCTTTCTCTCTCCGTTTTAATACACACACACATATTTATAAATATATATATATATATTTATTCGAAAATTATAGCAATAATGTGTTATAAAATCCCTAAAAAATAGCCATTTAGTTTCAACACTGCTGGTGTCTTATCAAGTGATTGTGTTGAAACGATGAAGGATTCAAAACTATAACTTCATAAGACACCAGAAGTGTTGAAACAAAAGGCTATATTTGTAGTACTTTTATAACATATTTATGTTATAATTTTCGAATAAATAATTATATTTGCTCTACTCTGTATTGAGCAGTCTTATACGAATAGTATTTGTTGGTTATTGGAATTTATTCCGTATACACCAATCATATAATTATATATATATATATGATATGTTTGAACGTTCTTTTTATAGATACAAGTATTTAAGCAAATGCTCTGTTTTATAATAAACAGTATTAAATAACATTTACCGGCCTGAATGTCCGAGAAATTTTCATAGAAAATTTTCGTTCTCCGTTGCTTAAATACTTGTATCTATAAAAAGAACGTTAAATATATCATAAATATCTTTAAATAAATTGTCGGACTTTGTCCAATTCAAATATATATATATATATATATATATATATATATATATATATATATATATATGAAAATTATGGCAGATTTTTCCAAGATCTTTTCCAGTGGAGAATAATAAGTCTCACTATGCCTTACTGTACAATTATATTTTGGCAGTGGATTTAAATTCACTGGTTTCCTTATCGTCTACTAGATGTAATATCAAGGCTAAGGAGCCCAGTTTTATTACTATTTTCCCCATACGTTGGATTGAGTGGTTTCTCCAAAGTAGAACCAAAAGCCATGAGCCACACTATAAATGCTTACGCAATTATCGCTACAGCTTTAGCCAAAAGCCATACGCCAACAAATGCAGGCGAATCAGGTTAAATGGGAGAAACAATAATAATGAGAATCAGTCATTTAATTTCACTGAACATTATTACAATGTAGCTCGAGTCTTATTAATTGTCTTGGTCGGAGCAATGGTAAGTATAAATATGTCACGAGCCAGGGTTATTGCGTTCGGTCAAGACGGGCAACGACATCAATCAGATTTCTTTTCAAACTAGTTTAATTCAGCACATATATAATTACATGCTATCGAATGGGGATGTTTGAAAGCGATGTTTACAAGAAAAGTCATTACCAGTTTAATTACAAGTTTATTTGTTCGAATTTAATTACTAGTGTAATTCTTAGTGAATTTACTATGAATGCAACCGTATAACTAGTTTAGGTTAATGTTGAAAGCGTCTGAATAGAAAAGCCTGTTTTTTGGGCGCGAATTTTTCCCTCGCTTAGAACTACATCCGCGTCCTGGGTAACACGATAAACGTCCAACATCAAGGCCTCTGATCAGGAGATTTTGAGGAGCGTTGAACCGCCTCTTAATTGCTGGTGTTCCCAGGTTCACTCTGACACGGAGTGGGAGTACCTGTCAGGGTCCCAGCTATGGGCAAATAATTAACCACCAAACTTGGTTCAAAACATTATGAAAGTGTAGAAATAGATTTTAATACCAGAAATGATTTTTTTTTAATTATTGCCAGAAAAAAAAAATTACTAAAAATACATTTATGAAGGAAAAAAATTACCAGAAATAAAAATTTTGTTGGCATTAAATAATCCATTGAGGTTGATATGCCGTAAAACAAAACAAATTAAACCAAACCAAACCTTCGAAATTCATTGTGAATGTGCGCTTAGCATAGCGATTATCTACAAGGCAAATACGAATGGAGTGGCAAGTTCGAATTCCACCCGAGGATGTTATGTTTGCTTGCGCATAAATCTTGGAAATGTATGACGTCATCTCTTTTGCTCATCTCCAGTCAGGGCAATTTTGGGTTAAGAATATACAAGAAACAAAATGGGCGTAGGGTTAGCAACACCGCTATATCAAAGCCTACGAAAACTGTCACTGAAATACTTGGCTAGACTATTGCTCTCTTCTCCCGATGTTGTCTACAAAATTTATGGTGCTAATATATTATATCTGCCGAAGCATATACGACCTACCGTAAATGTAGTTACCTCCATTTTTTTGCGGGAAAAAAAACAGCTTAGCATGATGACAAAAGGCCCCAAATTCAACAAAAAACAGTTTTGGCATAAAAATATTTGTTATTTTGAAGAGGAAAGACAAAGATATGTTTTTATTATGTTTTGAAAATTTTCAATCCTTTCTCGCACGTTCGAAATTTTAGTTCAATATCTTGTTTTGTTTACGTAAGCGGCCGGCGTAATGATAAAGTTTAGTTTTTTGGCGCCTTTTCCGGTTAAAAATACACTTGCAAAAAACAAGTAATTGGCCGATTTTAATGAAAATTTTAGAACATATTCAGAAATCAATGAGAATATTTTTGAATTTGTGTTTTAGAAAATCTTGGTAAAAATATATTTCTTTTTTTGCATATGTTACAACCTAGATACTTAATTTCATGAAATTTCAAGAAATTAAAATTTTAGGGCAGGGATATGACGATGCATTGGTTATTGTTGGGAAATGCTCAGGATGACCTGTTTACTGTATTTTTTAATGACATCAAATCAGTTTAACAAAAATTAATTTCCTTATTTGATTATTCTTTTGTATGAAAAATTGTTAATGATTTTTGATACATAACCAGTTCACCGTTCACTCTCTTTAATCCTAACACTAACCCTAACATATTTCATACTTCCAACAGTTGGTAAATACCATACCATAGTAGGAAATGAATGGTAGATATCATACCATAGTAGCACCGAATTTATATACATCCATAAGTACATATCTTTTAATTAACCTACCGGAAAATAAAGCTTAGAAAACATGTCACCATTAGTTTGTTACTGTTATACATAGTTTTATTCTTAGTTAAATAGATACAATCGATACTTTATAATAAGTCATTTTTAAGGTTGAAGATAACCAAATAAGAAACTTTTTAATCGCGTAATATTTAAAAACATTTTTTGTCCAGGTTACTGCTTCATTATAAGAATGGATTATTAGTCTAATGTCTAAAGTCTTTTCTTTTGCTGAACAGCTATGCAATATCTCACCGAATGATGGAATATTTTCTCACGAATAAACAGGAATCTTATAAGGCAACAGAGATGCCATTCTACAAAAAGCTTCTGTGAATAATATGGAAAGAACGAGTTTTAACGAAAATAGAAACGAAAAGACAAATAATTGGAATAACCGCTGAAATATACGGGATATGTAAAGATGAAATATTTCTTGGAGAATTTGAAATTCACATGATATAGTAAGAGTAAGTGAAAAGCATCAAGTAACCTACCTAATGTGCTTGTGTAAATATTTGGAAGAACAGGGACTAGGATAGATAGTAAGGGTGCAAGTATAGCTACAAAGGAATAGGAATTTGTGGATAGCTTCGATCGACTAAAATTCAAAGGAAGATAGCAGATAGAAATATAAAAATTCGACTAAGTTTTGAATCTTTTCAACCATAGAAATTTCAATGTAGTATCGTTTCATTAATGATTTTTTTTCGACAAATAGAAACAGGAATGATTATAACAGAAATATATTTTACTTACTCTCAATTAATCTAACTGGATGGGTATGTCTCTTGTTGTCTTCAGTGATTACCTCCAAGAAAAAGGTCGTGTTGAAATGACGTCTTGTGACCTTCTCAATCGTCAGTGTAGTATGATATTCTTCTCCATTGCTCTGCGATAGAAAGAAAGTGGATATTCGATTATAAACGAAAAGACGAATCGAAAAGGAAAATGTAGGTGCATTAAATTATATTAGATATCATCATAACATTCGGTAGAGGACGTTCAGATAAAACATGACGCGTCAAGGTGATATTTTATATTTTGTGGCGAATAAAGAAAATAGGAAAAGGAAACTGAGACAGAAATGACGGAAATAAACGATGAAAAGTATTTAAAGGTTCAGTTTTCTTTTTAAAACAAATTACACAAGATTAAAATTTAATTAAAAACAATTGTGCATTGCATCGCAGTCTCATGTTCTCTTTCAGTCTAAATTCTTCATTGTGCATTCATTAGCAGCCTCATGATCTATTTCAGTCTAAATTCTTCATTGTGCATTGCATCGCAGCCTCATGTTATATTTCAGACTAAATTCTTCATTGTGCATTGCATCGCAGCCTCATGTTATATTTCAGACTAAATTCTTCATTGTGCATTGCATCGCAGCCTCATGTTATATTTCAGACTAAATTTTTCATTGTGCATTGCATCGCAGCCTCATGTTCTATTTCAGTCTAAATTCTTCATTGTGCATTCATTAGCAGCCTCATGATCTATTTCAGACTAAATTCTTCATTGTGCATTGCATCGCAGCCTCATGTTATATTTCAGACTAAATTCTTCATTGTGCATTGCATCGCAGCCTCATGTTCTATTTCAGACTAAATTCTTCATTGTGCATTCATTTGCAGCCTCATGATCTATTTCAGACTAAATTCTTCATTGTGCATTGCATCGCAGCCTCATGTTCTATTTCAGACTAAATTCTTCATTGTGCATTGCTTATTAGTCTCATGTTCTCTTCCAATGTACATTCTTCATTGTGCATTGCTTCCCAGTCTCATGTTCTATTTTCTGTCCCAATTGTTCATTGGGCATTGCTTTGCAGTCTAATGTTCTTTTTCTGTCTAAATTCTTCATTGGACACACACACACACACACACACACACACACACACACACACACACACACACACACATATATATATATATATATATATATATATATATATATATATATATATACAAGATTTTAAATTCTTTATATATGCATCACAGGTTTCTTACAACACAGAACGAAAACTGTAGCAACTTGACGATGTGTTAGAGCAAACCAGGAATAAGACGAAAAACCAATCGCAAAAATATTGAGTGAATTCAGCAGTTCTAGATCCGCCTACATTATGAAAATCTGAATATTTTTGCCAGTAAAAGACTTTACATGTCTTGGAATTGTTAAATAGACAATGGAGAATCGCTTGTCGCATTACAATATCCTAATATTCCTTCTAAACGCTATACAATATTATAAAGACAAGACAATTTAATTAGAAAGAAAGACAGGTGTGCTGAACTGCGATGTAATATCAATCTCTTATTGGCACTGAATTCTTGCAAATGTCCTCACTGGTAATTCCGTAACTTGAGGCACAATAGGTTTTGTTCAAAAGATGGATGCTCAGAACAATAGAGAAAGAACATGTGTGAAACGAGAAAGGTTTAAGGAAGATGAAAAACAAGCGCCTATATTTAAAAGCAGAAAGTGAGCGATGGTATTTCTAGGACACCCAACAAGAAAAAGGGACAACTACAGGGTATAAAATAAAGAGAAATAAACAAAGAAAAACCTACCCATGGAGCTCTTCTAAATGGAATACAGAGCATTGGGTGGATATTAAAAAGGCAAACATTTGCAAGAGCTACAATGGATAGAAAGTTGTTCAGGTTTTGAGTTACACGGATAATTGAAGAAAGATATGGACTTTACAAAAGCTACATTCCTTAACCTGCTGCTTCCGTTATTGGACTTAACCAGGTTTTTCATGCGTAAATGAGAAAGAATCTATTTAGTGCAATGTGGCTCTACAGCCAGCTCTGATCTTTTGTTCATCTAACAGTCTTTGAAAAAATATGCCTTTGATTTTAATTCTGCTTTTACTATCCACTTTAGAAGTTAGATTTTGAAGCAAAATTTCGTTTCCAAAGACTTAAAGTGAAATTGTAGAAAGAATAATTCATTTCGGGAGGAATTATTCATTCAGGTTGTCCGACGGGCCATAAGGAAGTGGCGGTTAAGATAACACGTGGAAACAGGCTGAAAAACTGTGCTTCGAGGTGAATTAAATTGTTCTTTTCGAAACAGGAACACCTACATCACGATATATTCTAAGTTAAGGCAAATACATATCTTTTGGCTTGTTACACTGCCTTCTGCTCATGCATGATTATAAGTTGTACTATTGTGGTCACGTGATCAGATTTTGGGTTTTATCGGGTGAGGTTTTGTTGCTGATGTTACAGTGTAAATATGTCCACTACTCTAGCGGTGTTCTATAAAAGTTTAAAAATAAAGGGGGTGATTTTGATATGAATTAGTCTATCCTCACCATTGTTTAGTTGAGAAAACAATTGGGATGACACAAAACGTTTTTAATCTGTTCTCTTTCTAGCTGAATAACTCAAAGGTGTTTTCAGTAATTCTTATGGCAAATGGCTAAATGTCTTATCTGAAAACCTGGAAAAAATAAACGCAATTAGTTATTTTCTAGATATTAAACAATTTCTGGGATGGACAAATATGCTGTAACAACCGATATATTGAACTTAAAAGTAAAGAGATCCATTAGAAATGATCCAACTCAATCCATAAGACTTTTGGCAAGTGAGAGGACTTTCAGCTATTACAGTCCAAAGTGCAATGAATAAAGACTTGAAAATAAAATCGTACGAGAAAAGTGTTAGGCAACTTTTTATTCCAGAAGAGAAATTTAGAAGCAGAGAGAGGGTGAAGATCATCTTGAATGGGATGGAAAATGATCCTGAAATAATATATATATATATATATATATATATATATATATATATATATATATATATATACATATATATATATGAAATTTATTTTAATACTTCATGAGTTCCCGATCATTACCTATGATAAATTATTGATGAACATGTCATTTTTGTTTATAATCGATTTCATCACGATTCTTCTGTTAAGCTTTGGGGATAATATAACTTATTATTGTTCAACGTAGAGTCCAATAGTGTTATAAAACCCTCGGAGAATACCAGTAAGATATCTTTAATCAGTTCTAAGATCCACCGGTTCAAAACCAAATCTGACATTTAGACAATTTTATATATATATATATATATATATATAGTCTTAAAGTGTGCTATATTTATGGGATAAAGTGCTCAATATCAGAGATAGAGCGTGTGTAAATATAAAAGTGGACATGGAAGTCAGCACTTAGAGGCGACAGTCTGTCTCATGCTAGTGCAATCGCCTGACGATTGCACTAGCATGAAACAGTGCTGACTTCCATGTCCACTTTTATATTTATATATATATATATATATATATATATATATATATATATATATATATATATTTATATATATATATATATATATATATATGTATATATGTATATATACACACACACACAGTGACTCACACACACACACACACATATATGCACATACAATCTAAATCAAGCACGCACACATATGTGTCTGTGTTTGTGTGTGTGTGTGTGTGAATAATTTCCCCCCCCCCAAGTAAGGCCTTAATACCGGGAAGAAAATGAGAATAATTTAGTGGGAAATGGAAAATAGAACAGGTTACAGTGAGTCAGAAGATTGCGATTGGAGTTGCCCTTCAATTTTGGAAAATGGTCGGTGACAAGGAAGCCACAAACGCGAAGAGAATGTCACAGGTCAGAAGTGCGAGAAAGAAAAGCATTAGAATAGAACTTACGAATACATCAGGCTACATCAACAGTAAAACAATGGGAAAGAGCTGGCAAAAGAGTGATACGTTTAAATTCCCGCTTTCGGGGTAGCAAGAAATAAGCTAATTAGAACAAGTGGCATGGAATCATTTATAGGAAAGTCAATGAGAAGCTATGCCACGGTGATGGTAAATGGACCCAAGTCGAGAAGCCAGGTCAGGATATATAAATTTGGAGACCCGTCTTTGAATTTCATCAGGAATGTAGAGATATATAGCAGGAGCACCAGACAATATATAAATAACCCGATATTGGAAAATCTTTCCAAAGATAGAAACTTAAAAAAATAAAAACACTTTTATCGAAGAGAAATGATGTTAGATTTCTTCTTGGCTAAGTTTCAGAATTTACGCTCAAGGTGCGTCTAAGAAGACAGCTGCATTCGCAGTAGACCCATAATTCATTCCTTCAGGAGATTTGGCCAGAGAAGGGCTAATCAATAGATCTTTTCTTTTTTTTTTTGGTGGGAATATGCCATCGTGTTTAATGTAGATTCAGTATTTCCTTTCGTTTTCGCTATATTTTGAAATGGTTCCAGGTGATATGGTTTGAATTTTGTTTCACATTGTTCAAATGTTTGACAATTAGCACATACACATTAGCTAGATGGAAAGCAGAGCACAGTTAATGCCTCGTCAGGAAGTGGATAGATATCTGGTGCATACTGCGGATAAATGAAACTTGCCCTGTCAAAATAGAATCATTAGTGTCTGGTCACCAAAGAATGATGTTTAATATAATTCTGATTAGATAATAAAACTATTCTCTAGAATACTTCTAGATTATTTTGGTTAATTGGTACTTTGTGTCTAACTGGGAGCAGTATTTGTTTTAGTCAGTAATTTGTGTTTTTCGAAAATTCTCAAAGCAGGTGACAATCTTCCAATCCCATTATGACCAGAGGAGAACCTTGTTTCGAATGAATAAATTTCTTTTGTACAGTTTTAATTAGCCTACTATCTCTTGCACTCCATATTGTGGTAAACTAGCCTCTTTTTATTGCTTATTAATATCTATTTTAAAACCAAAACCTTTTAATAAGACCCGGTTAATTTATTTTGTTTATCCTGTCTAAGTTATACATGACAGCTGTTAATATAACCAAGATTTTACAATGTTTGGTTGTGGTGTTTTGATTATGTTGGCGACCTTCTGTGTCATATAATATATTTTATTTGATCCCTATTAATCTGGTTGATTTTCTAATATCTTGAAGTGTTTGTAAAATTTTACTGAAGGCCGAAACGTTGTGATAACAAAGATTAGGACAAAGAAAAATAGTCAGAATGAAAATGTTGTAAATAAACATTGTTTTCGTATTCATATGACAGATGTCACGATACAATCAAAAATAATCTTTCTGAACTAAATTATCCTAGTGCCATCTTATAACAAAATCAGAACTAACATCTTGACCAACGCAATGTTACCATACTTGTTAACAGTTGTTCATTTCATATTCAATTTTGGCTGGCTTTGGTAAGCATGCAACGCAAGAAAACGAGTTTTTGCACCGGGGGTGGGGATGTTGTTTTATTTTTTATTTTATTATTTCTTCAATATTCCTTTATTGAATAATAACATTTTCCTCCATCGAAGTTTTTTTTTTCATTTTAAGATTAAACTATCTGACAAGAAACTTGCTACACACGACATGCTTTTATAGGGAAGATTGTTATGCGAATAACACATATCTTCCACTATTCTTTTAGCTTTGCCCTCTATATATCTATGGATGTATTTTATTTTTATTGTATTAAACATTATTATTCAAATAAATGGCCAGTATAATAACGTTGAAAGTAATATATATAGGGCTAACGTCCTCAGCTGACATAAAGTGGGAAGACTATATTGAATCCTTTGCTAAGTAACTGTGTCGTATATTTAGCTTTCCAGAAACTCTTATATGGATCTATAAGTCTACCATTCGTCCATGCTTAGAATATTGCAGCCACATATGGTCTGTTGCCACTGATATATATATATATATATATATATATATATATATATATATATATATATATATATATATATATATATATATAGTGCTGTTTGATGAAAGGAAATTTGAGCTAAATTCAAAGGATAAGCAATCTAAAATGCGAAGAAGAAGCTCTTAAAGTACACGAGGATTTTAGTGTTTTGTCTGCTCCCATCTGCTGAAAAAGTGCAAATCGACCCCAGCAAGCTGATTTTTATGTAGGATAATGCTCCCTGTCATAAATCAAAATTGATGAAGGATTACTTTGATGAGAAGCAGGTGATTATTATGACATGACCGCCTCAATATCCTGACCTCAACCCCATAAAAAAAGTATAAAGTAGAGGCTCTTGATAAAGCAGTTGAGCAACAAAGAGGATTTGATTGTGAATTTCATATCCGAATGGTATTCAATGCTTGGAGATGAGATTTGCCAGAACATAATTAAGTCAATGCCAAAAAGGATTGAAAAGGTTATTCAAAATAAAGGAGGACCCATAGATTATTAAAGAGGCTGATGATTTTTTCCTTATTTTACAAGATATTTTTGGTGTGGTGTGCGTTTTGTTTTTTATTTCCCAGATATAATTAGAAAGCATTGTGCTGTTCGCCTATTTACTATTTTTGAAAGACATTTTGTGTACATAATTTCTTTGTTTCCATGGTCCTTCGGTTACTCCTATGTATACTTTTTCTTCATTATCTGCTGATTTTATCGTGGCTTGGTAGATTACGTTGTTTTGTAAACAATTACCGTTTAAGGGACATTCGTTTTTTATTCTGCAGTTGCACGTGGGTTTAATTTGTTCGTGTGGTATGTTAATAATTTTCCTGTTGTGCTTTTTTATTATTTGTGCCATGTTCTCGGTGCAACTGTAGCTGATTTTTACTGTGTTTTTGTTGAATATTTTGTGTAGGGTGCTTGATTCCGGGAAGTGTTTGTGTAAAAGTTTGAAGAATATTTCTCCTCTGTTTGTTTGTACGTTTTAACTGTACGGTGGGTTGAACCATATGATATTTCTTTTCCTGTTGGCCTTTTTTGTGTTCTGTGGTGAGTATGTGAGTGTTGCTGGGAATCCGCTATCTTTTAGGGCTGTTTCGTAGTCTTTCTTAGCTTTGTTAAATATATATTCATTGGAAGAATTGTCGGAAAGCCTGCGGTTAATCGATTTTGGTATCTGTTTGATTATAGAAGGCGGGTGCTTGGAGTATATGTGTATGTACTGTGGTTTATTATTGGGTTTTCTGTATGGCTTGTGTGAGCCTTTTCTAACGTTGAAGGTAACATCTAGAAAATCTACTTCGTTTAGGTTAGTTTTTATATCTATGTCGAATCCGTTATTTTTGAAAATTTTAATTATTGCTTTTCTAGTTTTATCTGTGTATTGTTTGTTGCAGTTTCTTAAGATTATGAGACCGTCATCCCTATAGAGTCCTGTGTCATTTCTATCTATTATTTTGCTTAGTTCGTGTAGTAAGTATATACCTACGATTTCGCATGTCTCAGCACCGTCAAAGCTTCCCATTGTAGTGTCAAATATCCCATCTTTCTTTATCCATGCGTCTTCATGGTGAAATAGTAATGATTTACGGGAGTGCTTAATGATGTCGATTTCGTTTGGTTTTATTATTATTTGTTCCTGAGCTAAGTTGATGGCCTTATCTAACGTACGTTCTGTTA
Source organism: Acanthosepion esculentum (assembly GCA_964036315.1). NCBI lineage: Eukaryota > Metazoa > Mollusca > Cephalopoda > Sepiida > Sepiidae > Acanthosepion > Acanthosepion esculentum. Next base: position 15,946,265 of record OZ038495.1, on the reverse strand, counting down.
TGGATGGGTAAAATTCTTTTATGTCTAATTGTAGGAAATGGCAATTTTGTTTGTTATTTATGCTGTGGAACCAGTCAATGGTTGCTTTTGTGTTTTTCCACTGGTTTACTCCTAGCTTCTTCCTAAGTTCAGAATTAATTCTTTCTAGTATCGTTTTACTTATTTTACCTAGTTCGCTTTTGGCTGGGTTTATGAGTCTGCATGCAGGTTTGGTTTTGAAATTTTCGTTGTGGTCTTTTAGAGTGATAAAGACTTGCATCTTGCTCATGCAACTTATTCGGTCATCTAGGTCTAATTTCTGAGCGATTCCTTTAGCTTCTTTATTTATATCATGTTCTATTGTTTTAGGTTCCTTTTTGTATGAATTGGTTATGTTGTTCTTAAGTAATTTATTGTGCGTAGGAGGGCTTAGTTTGTATATATTTCTTGTTTTGTCAGCTGCAATAAATACATTTGTTGAACTGTTTATTTTAGCTATGTCTTCTTTTAGTTTTTTTAAATGCATCTTGTTTTTTATGGAATTTTATGTTTCTAACTAGGTCAGTTAGGTCCTTCTCGAAGTCATCTAATTCTTTTTGTTGCGGGGGACATTCTTTTGTTTTGAACCCGTATTTTTCCTTGAGTGTATTATTATTATTGTGAAGATCCTCGCTGAATATAAATACTGTATGTATGAGTTTTATACAAACATACACAGAAATATATTTCATATATTATTAGACTATGTACTCGAAAAAATATAAAAACTAATAAGTTTAATATTTCAGTTTCCCCTCTGCTTCATCCATATATGTAATCTCATCAACGTAAATCACATTTTAGCCCTATAATATCCTAAAGGACAAAACGCATCATAGAAAAAATGTTTTCCATATTGTCATAGATTTTCCTAAAATATAATGTTAAAGCAGATAGGTATCATCTACACGCATTACACACTTAATTTTAACCCAAGAAAATATATTCCATCTGAAATTACGGAAACACGTATCAGTCAATCGTTGTTCGGTATTATCAATTAAAAGTATATTTTAAAAAGATTTCAAACTGATGTAATGGAATAACCAGTCACCACCATGAATGGCTACACTATAGGTAGTAAGTACCTATAAAGTCCACTGTCTACGAGAGACTCGGGTACAGGAGAGGCGTGAGAACGGGACGACGCAGCACGTCCGATCTTCCAATTAGTGGCACTAGCTACTAGATTGACCTGTGTGTATACCTGTACCGTATTTCATATTGTACTTGTTGTGTACAATAAACCTTGCCTCTAGTATCCACCTGGTGTTATGTGTTTATTCCCTTAGCGCGAAATATATAAAAAAATTAACATGAATGTAGAATAACGTGTCTGTTAAACAATATTCAAAATGTATTATGTATACAAATTGCACAAATTTGACGAAACGGCTTGTAAGATTGTCACAAACTGATTTTTCTGTAGTCAGGGAAGTCAGACAGTAATTTTTCTCCATGACAACGCTTTTGCGCATGTGCAAATACAACACTAAAAAACTGGGATAAAAAGCGTTTTCTACAGTTTGTGTATTCCCCTAAACTCACACTTCATATTATCTTGTGCGATTGTTTGATCTAAACCGATTTAATTTATAAATATCGAATCAGAATCGTGCTTTTAGAATACAATAATTATGATTATGGTAGTGTGTGTGGGGGTACATAGAACGTCGATTTGATTAGTGAATTATGACGCGATGAATTTCTATTATTCAATGATTCACCGGAAGTAACAGTTCGAAGAGTCTGCATCAACCAATAACAAACAATATAAGCAAGAACACACTTTTTATCACACTCATATAGTACGCAGGTCTCTTTTTTGTTGATATTCTGAAAACGACACTTTTGCAGCAAGAAAATATGTGGTTTATATGTATATTTTGAATGAAAAGTTATTTTTGTTTCTGTTTTATATAAAGGAATTTAATATATTAATTTATTTAATAATGTATTAGGATAATTTAATACGCAACACCTTATATATATATATTGTTTCTGTAGCCGTGTGTGATCATGGCTCACAACTTCTTATCCACTGTTACTTCTTTATCAAGCTTCCGGTGCAATTCTGACATCCATTCACTGCTGCCGCCCCCTTGACCTCGATTACCATTTTCAGTGTTAAGTTTTCCAAGATCTTTCTTACCATACCACCAAGAAATAACAACTAAACCTGTCCGATTTTGCGTATAAGTATTTTCTTCTTTAAAACTTTCTCGTTTCCTGCTCTCTACGTCAATGGAATTCTCAGTATCCTCATGTAGAACTACCTTTCTATTAGCTCCAGTTTTCTCGTCATCTACGCTGAGATTGTCAGCATTCACTGCCATCCAGATGGACTCGGATGTCATAGCAATTCTGCAATCTCTTTATTTATTTGAACATTTAATCAGACGAAAATTTCCTTTTGTAATATGATCTATTTTTGTGCTCTTATTTAGTTTTGTTTGTCTGTTTTGTTTTCTTTTACGGCATATCAACATCTCAATGGGTTATTTATTACCGACAAGATTTTTATTGCTGGTAATACTTTCCCAAAAACGTATTTTTGGCATTTTTTTTTCCCAAAATTTATTGATGGTAATTTTTTTCTTCAAAAATATATTGCTGGTAAAGAATCTTCTTCACAAAAATTATTGCTGGTATTAAAACCTATTTTTTACACTTTCATGCTTTTTTGACACCAGTAATTATGAGGTGGTTTCATGTTCCTCAAAATTACCTGATCAGAGGTTTTGCTGTTGGACGTAATAATAATAATAATAATAATAATAATAATAATATATATATATATATATATATATATATATATATATGTATATATACAGGGTGTCCATACAGTTCGTGTACACTTTAAACAATTTATAACTTTATTTGTATTTGCGATAGAAATAATCTGTAAAAAATGTTATAAAGTTTAATGTACCTAGTTTTAAGTATAACTAAAATAACTAATGTGATTTCAGGCATTACTGTAAATCAGTTGGCAAATGTTTTCCGTGAACGGCAAAATCGTATTACCCTTTGTATTGCTAATGATGGAGGACATGTGGAAACTTAAATAAAATTTCAATAAAACCTTAAAAAATATACATTTACTTTTTTCTAATCCTTTTTACAAATTATTTCTATCGAAAATACAAATAAAGTTATAAATTTTTTAAAGTGCACACAGATTTTATGGACACCCTATATATATATATATATATATATATATATATATATATATATATATGACGTGTTTCTTCTGCCGACTTGCGGATTAGGCCCTCTACATCTTCTTATCCTTTGTAGGTTTAAGCAATGTATGAATCTTTACTATACGTGCTGCTACCTGTCCCTCCGTCGGTATGTATCGTGAGGGCGAAATTCTTCATGCCCTCTAGCCTCAGTATATATGCCCGAAATTTTAATAGTCTCTTTCTTATTGTAAGATCATTATTACATTCATTTTCCACTCACATGTTCCATACATGGAATTATATGCATCCTTCCCTGTATCTACACATCTATTGCCTTATATCACCTTTTCATTTCATGAGCGATTGCCTATCATTCACTGTAATATAGGAGGATTTATATTACATAGAATTTTAGCGCACTTTTCCTTGATTTAAGTATTCTTAAAGTGTACACAATGTATAAAATATTAATTTTTGCGCACATCGGACCTTCTTCATATAAATAATTTTTAATTTTAAATATAATTATAGTTTTCTGTTTAGCCTCTGAATGAAATTAATTTCGATGAGTATTTTTCCAGGTGCAGATGCGTTTTAGAAATGCTTGGCATTGTCACACCATTTTTTTTTAAGCCAAAAAGTGATTGCCATATCAGAAGCGATTAATGTTTACTTAAATCAAACGAAGCCAAGTTTAAACATATTCAGAGAATAAATTATATTAAACCCGTCTGAAAGACCATTGATCGTCATTAGACACCCAACACTTGCGGTCCCAAGTAAGAAAGGCTAAGCTCAGTTTAGAGATGTTTTACGGTCAGTTGCTATAGATTTATCATTGATAAACGAGTCTGCTCGGAGACATTCTAATGTAGTGAAGATGCTCATTACGAAAACTCAATTACTAAATTCTTGAGTCAGTCAAAATTAAGCTTAAACATATCACAGAAACGCCTATCAAAAAACAATCATTCATTGTCCAGTCTCACAAACAGTCATTAGCTTCTAAAGTGCTGATTCAAAGCCAAGTGAGTCCGATTATCATTAGCCATATACATGAGGCCAGATGTTCTTACAGGTTTATACTAATGTAAGAAGTTTCGTTTTCAGTGAGCGCCCAGAGATACTGTCCCTTAGAATGAGTGAAGCGTATTGACAGTTTGCCACCGATTCTAATAGCTGTCGTATCCGAGTAGGCACGTCTAAGAGGCTTGTTAGCCAATCCCTGCATCTACTTCCTGCAACTGTGCTGAGCGAACCTTAGTGACGGTTTCTGTGAGAGAACGCATTATCTAGCGAGACCAATACCGTGCACAAAGCCAGCACGCTGAAAACCTCGGTTACCATCAAGTGTAAATTGATACCAGCACAATCATCGATACCACCACCATAGGTCCGTCAACCAAATTTCAGTCGCAAGGCTTGAGTCAATCCGTGATACGGTTTTTTTTTCCAAATATGTCGCACGTTGGGATCTCCTTCGCAGTCTGATGACATCAAGACGTCGCCATCCTGACAAGTCGAACCCTTGTCTCATGGTCGGAATGCTAAATACTTGGTCAAGCACCCCACTCCCTAAATACTACTTAATTACAAATAATCAATAAAAATAAATCCGTGACGAAGTTGTTTCACTGTAATAATTTCATTTGTGGTTTAATAATTTGATAAATACTCACTGTATGAGTTTGGGTGTATTCAACAGTGCCGTTGTTGTCGGCCGAAGAGATTTTCATGTCAGCATCCTTCCACAGATGATCCTTAATCGGTGGATAGGCCTTGATATGGCAATCAAGATTGACATAACGGTCATTGACAATAGCGGTTCTGTTTTTGCAGTCGAATTCAGGATCATCTACAAAGAGAAGAGAGCGTCATCAGTACTGGTTTTAAAAAGATAATACAAGACAGAAAATAATGACACCAAGCAAGTGGCTTATTCTGTAAACGTATAATGACACAGATGTTGGATATCATTTTCTTAATCGGTATCACATCATATAAAGCACTAAAGCCGCTAAGGCATAAGGGGTTAAGGGTGTGTGGAAGAATTAGGTACAAAATCATTAATAATGGGTGGGAAAAGGAAAGTGTAACCAGGTGGGCGGTAGGTAGTGTTTGACACTGCTTCTAAACATTTGCAGATTAAAATTGATTGGAAAGCATGGAGCCGGGAGAGTTCCAAAAGTGACAAGTGCAAGAAAAGTAACTGATAGCATAGAATTTACGGTTACATCTACATCAGCTCAACTGCAAATTAATGAGATGCACTTCGCTTAAATTTAAAAAGTCTAAGTACCATAGCGAAGAGAGTTTTCTAACCGATTTAACGAAGTAAGGCATTAAAGCCACTAAGACAGAAGCGGTTACTGGGTGTGGAAGAGTTAGAAACAGAAACATTGGTAAGGAGAAAGAACAAAAGAAGAGTAATCAGGAGGACAGTAGATAGCGATTGACATTGCATCTAAATTTTTGCAGATTAAAATTGATTGGAAAGCATGGAGAGGGGAGGGAGTTCCACAAGTGACGAGTGCGAGAAAAGAGACTGTTAGCATAGAATTCACGGTAAGATCTAGCCAGTTCAACTGCAATAACTATTCAAGCATCCAATTATAGTAACGTTCTAATGAGTAAATCAATGCTAATCCTTACATCAATAATTTTTTATTCGCTTTCATCCCAAGTAAGGCATTAAAGCCACTAAGACAGAAGCGGTTTTTGCAGAGTAAAATTGATTGGAAAGCATGGAACCGGAAGGGAGTTCCACAAGTGACAAGTGCGTGAAAAGAAACTGTTAGCATATAATTTACAGTTACATCTAGAGAGCTCAACTGTAAATTGATGAGATCTCAACGCCAGTCTAGTACTAGGCTTCCATTCAAAAAGTCTAGGTATTATAGTAAAGAGCTCATCCAAACAATTACCATGAAAGAATTTATAGAAAAGGCAGAGAGAGGCAACCTTATGGTGGTAGGAAAGTGACTGAAGCCGAGACGCCAGATCAGGATCAATAATATTGCTGATTCTTCTTTGGATTTTATTAAGTAGGTCAAAGTAAATAGCAGGTGTACCGGACCATATGTGGCATTAATATTAAGCATAGACGAATAGTAGAATTATTGATATGTAAGCTAGACTCTGAAGATATTATAAAGCCACTATATTTAACAGTAGATAGCATTTATAATCCATAATCTTAAAGATCCAACAAGTCTGTACAGGCTTCCTTCCTGTAAACAGATGGATTGGCTTTTAGGTCTCTTGAGTAAGTTATATTGTAATAATATTCTCTTTATTAATTTTATATTATTCTTTCAATTAGTTTCTCTCTTTTCGTTCATTTTCTTTTTAATTCTCTTTCCATTTGGTAAAACAGCTATAAATAATATTAAATGGTTTGTTTCTCTAACTATTGAGTTTTCTCTACTTCTAACAGAGATTTACATACAAATGATTTGTTTGGGTTAGTATCTCTTGGTTGCAGCTTTTCTGTCTACCAAGTTTCAGCCAGTGAAGCAATCCTGACATAATTAAAAGGCCGACCATAATTCATTATTGGCGGTCTCAATCTTAACTGTAGATATGTAGATGACAGCGTTAATGACAGACAAATAATGAAAACAAGAACTCATATAAATTAGTAAAGGGAAACTAGAAGTAAAGGATTAACCACCAATGGCAAAAAGACAGAACGGACGGTTGTTCGCCAACGGAACAGACCACGATTTGAATTACAAATTGAAAATGCAAAACTGACACAAGTACGCAGATGTAAATATCTAGGAAGTCTTCTAACGAGGACTAAGACTGCGACACCGAAATACAAAGGTACATTGGGAAATCAAAAGAGAGCTTCCAGAAGCTAAGGAACGTATAAAGAAACAGGCTCATTTCATTCGAAAGAAAGAGCCAGCAAATAGGTCCTCCTTTCAAAGGATAAGCAATCTAAAATGCGAAGAAGAAGCTCTTAAAGCTCTTTGAATTTAGTAGTAAGTACTGTCAAGCATCCGTTCAGTATAATGTTCTGGGGATGCTTTTCTTTTCATGGAACTGGTTTAATAATTTGATAAATACTCACTGTATGAGTTTGGGTGTATTCAACAGTGCCGTTGTTGTCGGCCGATGAGATTTTCATGTCAGCATCCTTCCACATACTAAAGATTCCCATAATAGATGAACGCATGTGTAACAACGAAGTTATAGAAACATAGTAACAAAAAGGTTATATATATAGCATCAAAAGGAGACAGTTGAAATTTCTAACGAGGATGTAGGGCATGGAGAATATAACACTCACAAGACACATTGACGACAAGAGAGCATAACCTTCATAACGAGCTTGTCTTTATGGTTGACAGAAAAAAAATGATTAGGATTGATTGGTTATTTTTTATTTTTTACGGTTTACAACTCTTTACCGTTTCTTACGGTTTATCTACACGTTACTGGTTTACAGCGAATATTTTTAGACTGTAAGATCATTTGGGGAATAACTACCAGTTCATGAGCGCTGTTGAGAGAATAAACCAGTGAGAAAAATTTAAAACAAAGGCGAGGACTGATTTGAGGAAGATAGAAAATATGAAAAGAATAGTACCCATGATAACAGGCAGACATGGAACTGTACAAAAGAGAGCTGAAATTAGATGAATAACTCATTGATTGATTTGTTTTTCTTTACGGTTTATCAACACTTTCTATGTTATTTAAAGCCGAAACGTATTTCGGATTTTAGAAGTTTGAATACAGTACCCGGTGCTTCTAAGCGGTCTACTATCTAAGTACTGATCAGTGTTGTCACTATTCCACTTCGCTGATGGAACGAGAAGTGTTTTCAGCCTGATTCGAACATAAGTTTAAAATTAGTTGAGGCAGTATTGACACTTTAGTGACTAGATCGCAGTTAGGATCTGGGAAGCTATTGAAGCTGTTGAGTGCCAAGATCTCATTTTATTTATTGATTAGATGTTACCGTAAATTCTATGGTTATTCTTTTCTTTTGTCGCACTTCTCGCTTGTGGTATGCCCTTTTGGTTCAACGCTTGATGCAATCGTCAAGCAACTAGTCTTTACGATTGCATCTAGCATGAAACAGACTGTCGCCTCTAAGTGTTGACTTCTATGTTCACTTTTATATATATATATATATATATATATATATATATATATATATATATAGGATGCGATCGGTAAATTGTCGGCAAATTATATGTGTAACTTCGCGCATGCGCGTTCTTTATTTTTGTCGACTTTATATTTGTATAGCTATGTCAGTTGAGCACCGTTTGTTAGAAGAATATCACAATGATGCAATTTGCTCCGCCAGAATTTTGGAAACGGCATGCTCTGCTGCTTGGAGTTCGCGCAAGAATATCCAATACGAAGATTTCAGAGTGTTTTTGTGTCAATCTGAGGTCTGTGAAGAGGCCCCAGAAAGAGTTTGATGATTCTGCTGGTGGTTTCAAAAGAAACGGTTGCTCGGAAAACTCACTCTGATCGTTCTGATACGAAAAAACCTCCCGGATTCGGTGCTGAGTACCCCAGAATCATCACAGAGGCCTGCATCAAGTGCCTTGAGGAGGTAGTGATGCCCTGGATAAAGAGGGTGGCTGCTGGAAGATACTTTATCTGGCAACATGACTCTGAACCATGCGAGAACACAGTCATGTCCTTGAGACATTTTCTGCAACCACAGGACCCCTTAGATATGACCATCTAACTCTCCAGACTGCACACCCCCTTGATTATTCTGTGTAGGACGCTGCTGAGCGAGAGACCAACAAAACTCCTTGTAACACCAAAGATGAACTGAAGGCAAGGATTATGGCAGCATTCACCAACTTAATCTAGGAGACCGTCCAGTTTCAGGAGATTCCGAAGTCGTCTAGACGGTCTGGTTGAGGCCAATGGCTATATTGTTGACGAAATTGACTCTTTAGTATTTCAAGATATTTTTGTGTAATTTTGGTAAATATATCTGTTAAAATGAGATTTTAGTGTTATTTTAATTTTTTGTTTAATTTAGACGACAATTTATCCATCATTCCCTACACACACGCCCGCACACACACACACACAAACGCGCGCACACACACACACACACACACACACACACACACACACACACACACACACACACACACACACACACACACACACGTATGTGTGTGTGTGTTTTTGTTTTATATATTTACACCCCAAAGGAATTTTGTGATCATGCTCTCCAGATCAGTAATAACTAGAATATTGGGTGTTATATACATTGCCGTTATTTCAGTATTGCAGAGCGC
>OZ038495.1:15896769-15931769 GCA_964036315.1 Acanthosepion esculentum | reverse complement strand
ATATCTTTATATATATATATATATATATATATATATATATATATATATATATATATATATATATTATATGACATATTCAATATTATATCTTATTATATTGTATATTATATTATATATTAACATATAATATATATATATATATATATATATATATATTATATGACATATTCAATATTATATATTATTTTATTATATATTATATTATATATTAATATATAATACACACACACACACACACACACATATATATATATATATATATATATATATATATATATATATATAAATATATTTGGTTGGATTGATCAATCCAACCAAATATGTTAGCTCTATCTCTGATATTGACCCCTTTCTAATAAGTACCGCGCTTATAATATATAAATAATAATATATATAATAATATACACAGACACAGACACACACATACACACTTACATATATATATATTATAATTATACACACGCTTTTTACATATATATTATATATATATATATTATATAATAAATATAATGTTAATAAATATATATATATTATATATTATATATATAACATATACATATATATATATATATATATATATATATATATATATATATATATATATATATATATATATATGTATGTATATTATATATTTCGCATTTCGCATATATTGTATATCTGATAAAGTCTACATTATAGATCGTTCCAAACATTATGTTATGAATATGACGGACGCAAATCGTTCAATAGTCTGAACAAAATATATCAGGTTAAGAACCATTCTTAATATTATAGGCACATATAAATTTGTGAAAGCCTAATTATTACTTTATGCCGAACGCTTTCGAATTCAGAATATCTCAATGTTAATTAAGTCCATATTTCTTGAGCTTTCATTTATAATCTTTGGCATTCTAAGTTGCGAATGAACTGAAACTACAGTGGAGTTATTATTGACTAAAAGAACATAAAAGGCGATAAAATATATTAAGAGTGAAGGAAAATGAAAAAAGAATTCTTGGGGAGACAATAAAAAGAACAAAATTTAGGGAGAGAGAAGATTTACTGTTGTGGTTGTATTTAAAATTTTGAAGATCGGAGTTGAGTAATTCGAGAAAAGATATAATTAACTTACGGTTAAATCTAGCAAATTTAATACAAAATTATGAAATGAAACTTAACTGCTTTCTATTACTGCGTCTAAATACCTGAAGTTGAATTATCCAAGAGGAAACTCATCAGAATAATTGCCATAAGAAATATTTATAGAGAAGTCAGAGGGAAGTTATATTACTGCTTTTGGAACGGTATTGAAGCCGAGATGAAAGACTTGCTTAATTTGTACCTAAGGCAATATTCCGTATATATTTTTACTGTCTCCTTAACTTAAAAAAAATCAGCGAATGCCAACAAGTAAGAAATATACACAACAAAAAAGAAAACATACATGCAACTGTTATATGCGCTTCAACAGTTTTCCTTGGGAAGTCACTACCCGGGACTTCAGCAGTACATTTGATGAGTTTACTCTCGTCGGACTTGCGCAAAAGTGTCCCCTCTTCTGCCACCAACTCAGTAGTATGTGACCTAACGCCTGCCTTAGCTCCGGATACAACCTCATTGAAGTTGGATATGTCCTGGAGGTTCCATTCTTTTTGCATATCCTTGCCGTCGAGGTAAATGTGTAGCATTGGTTTAGGGTTGCTGCCTTTGGCCTTGCATTTTACAGACTGACCAATGGCTGGGATATTGACGGTCAGATCTTTGTCTTCAGGTGTCACCATTTTGGAGCCAATAGTTAGTGTCAATTCAGTAACGTCCTCTGCAAAAAAAGAAACACAGAAATGAATGACAAATGAAGAGCAATTTTTTGGTACACATTTTAGTGGCGAAATTACAAACATTGAGACGTAAATATTAAGGATTTCTCTGCCTGCGTTGTCGTATTTATTAATATTTATTTAACCCGGAATTAAATAGGATATTCAAAAAATAATATCGTTTCTTCAGTCATATTTCCAGACACCTAATATTTTGCGACAATTGACAGAAAGAGACACAAAAATGCTGTATATATTCCGAAAAACTTACGAGCATATCTTAGAGGAAACAATGGCATATTTATAGAATTTTGGTTAACTTAGTTCTTAAAATTTCTAAATGACCATCAGGTGTCTAATTGAAAACTAGAATTTTTATATTTGGAATAATTTCTTATTTCTACGATTTAAGTTAAATTCATGTTGTTGCAATCGAATATTTCCAACTCAGATTTAAAAAATTGAAAACTTAACTGTAGCTTTGTCGATTAGAAAACATAGAAAACGGTTCTTTTTATCCTCTGTAGTGTATAGACATGTCTAGCAGAAGGAGCCAGTTAGTGAAAAGAGTAAAATATCTACATTTTAGACAGTGCCAGTTTTGGAAGAGATTTACGTTTTCGAGGTATACAGGTTAAATAGAAAACACTAACCATACTGCTAACTACAGAACTACAATAGCTGGTCAGAGAACAGTAAAGCTGCCACGCTTTGAAATCGTTTCAAAGAAACGGAGGACCTAACAAAGCAATAGGGATTCGTCTATAGGTAACTATGTTTCTTGATCGATTCATTGGAAGTTGTTATTGCCAAGAGAATGACAGTCGTATAGCAAAACCGAAGTAATTCTAGCCGTTTAATGAGTTTCAGACTGCTTGGAACTTCCTGATCAGCCAAAAATAAAATGCATTCCGTTTGCAAAGTCTAGAAAAGTTAGTCATAAATTGTGTCGTTGTATTTTTCCTTTACATAAGGTTCGTCAGAGAAAAGTTATTCTGAAAAAAAAAAAAGACCAATTTAAAATCTTGGCAAGGATGGAATTCAATGGATTTTCCGAAATGCATAAATAAATCGAGTTTTATATTCTTATGGTAATTTCTGTCTATATTTCACAGATCAAGAATTACCATTATGCATTCGGACTGATATCCCAAGCATACTGTTATAGACACATTTTTCCAGGAGATTCTTTAACCGGGTTAATTGTATCATTCCAGGTTAATTTCTCTATATCAAATTTGTATGTTTAATAGTAACGAGTGAACAGTTTTTATAATAATAATAATAATAATAATAATAATAATAATAATAATAATAATAATAATAATAATAATAATAATATTAATAATAATAATATTATTAATAATAATATTAATAATAATAATAATGATATTGATATTAATAATAAAAATAAAAATAATATTAATATTATTATTATTATTATTATTATTAATAATAATAATAATAATAATAATAATAATAATAATTAAATAAAAAATAAACACCACCTAGATGCGATTACGGAGATAGGACCTGTTACAATTCCATGGGACTACACAATACACGCTGACAGAATAATCAAAGCCAACCGCCCAGACATTGTTATTAGAGACCACAAACAAACAAAAAAGTGCCTCCTTATTGATATGGCAGTCCCCGCAGATTGCAATGTATCTCTGAAGATATTCAAAAAGCTGTCAAAATGCAAGGACCTTGAAATAGAAATCTCAAAAATGTGGCACATGGGAACATCAACAATCCTGTTAGAGTTGGAGCCCTAGGAATGGTTGGAAAAGATTCCAATAGACTAATTGAAGGGATTCCTGGAATTCCATGCCTCAAAGAGATACAAAAAATTGTTCTGACAATTACAGCCCACATTTCCGAAGGGCTTTATCTATGTAATTTTTTTTGTCAGTGGAAAGTGTCATGATTCCATTTCTAACCTTAGGTCTCTGGGCGGGACCCGGAAAGAAATGTGTACACAGCAAAAATCAAAGGAAATAATAATAATAATAATAATAATAATAATAATAATAATAATAATAATAATAATAATTTGGGAACAAAGGTCGTTAGTTGGCTAATATGTACTTCGATGTAACGATGTTGACGTAGATAAACTGAAGACTCATTATTGGGTGGGGCGTAATTGCATCAAAGAGGGAACGGGGGAATTTATTTGAGATTTAAATGACTAAAAATGATTCACCAAGCATCACTAGGAAAAAATAGCAAAGAATTGTGAAGACCAATTATGTAGATGATGTGAACGAGCTGACTAGTGATCGGTTAGTGTTCAGATGGACAAGATATTCTAATGGGACGCAGGGATGGTTCTCTCTGGTGAGTAATAGTGAGCAGTTTTGTTTTTGAGGCATTAAAGGTAACTAACCAATTCATTCGCTATTTTGTTCATATTACAGTTCGATTGTGAATAAAATAACTACTTCATTCTTCCTTCCGTAATGGAGATAGTCAGGGTTGACTGGCAGTAGGACTGACAAGAAGAGAATAATCTACGGTCACATATTTTACATTTTTTGTCCATTTGATTCACAATGAGTCAAACTTAAATTCCCTTTGTTCATTCTGCTTTTTAGTTGGTAACCGAAACGAAATTATTATTTGTATATATATATATATATATATATATATATATATATATATATATATATATATATATATATTAATATTTAGATATCGCACGTTTCATCTCATTCATGACATTATATCCCATCAGCGAGTTATATAATTGTTGAGATATTTATCACACACCAATGACATAAATGTTACGACTGATGTACTCATCTTTGTTAATGTTATCAAAAATAGCCGTTAAGTGTTGAATTGCATTTATGGGATTTCAACGTAATATTTTGAGTAACATACACTAGTTGTTTTAACTTATAATTTTAAGAGGTGTAACGAATATGCTACTTAAAGATGTATTTGGATAATTCGGAAGTACCGTAATTCCCCAAGTATAATATGCATTTTTTTCTAAAAAGTAATAAGCAAAATCAGGAGTGCGTATTATGTACAGCTACAAAAATCTATACAACTTTGCCGTAAAATAAAATAAGTATTAGCATAATATTATTTAATGTTTATGAACATTTTTTTAAAAAGTGTAGGAAACGCTAGCCGTAATAAAATTGGAGATGTACAATTTATAGGTTTTGATTAAGAAGCAAGGAGTGCGTATTATACGTCAGTAAAACATTTTCCCACACTTCAGCACAATTGTAGGGTGCGTATTATGGATGAAGGCAGATTATACAAGGGGAATTAAGGTAAACACTTTTATGTTAAATTTGTTTTAACTACCAGTTCTTAAGAGAAGAAGCTTTCAAATCTATACCTGATAATAGGGTCTTGCTAGCAAATTTTGTAATTGCTTGTAAATAAGCCGTGAGAAAATGCTGCATTCAAAATACAAAGATTTTTATTACGTGTAGGGAGAAGAGCACTCAAGATAAAATATTTTCTGATGATGACACAGTATAGAATTGAAGCAATGTAATTCATGTCTCCAGGTGTTATTAAATAACATGTGATAGAAAATTCATTTTGTCCCGGTAAAAATATTTTCGATTTCAGTATGGCCATTGTAGGCTAAACTAATTAAGTTTTCTGTGGTGTATACATGAAGTGTTTTTGATGGTTTAGAACAAGAAACAATCTTCGGTAGTAGAGGGGTGCGTATCCACGTCAGCCATCCAGGTGATCGGGGTTCGATTCCCTATCTGGTAGCATCAATCCTATTTTGGGCATTTTAACGTGGTGTAATGCTAATCTCACCTCACTTGGTTAATTACGACTGAATAGTGAGTTCAATACTCACTGTATAACCCATACTTTCAGCCTTGTGCTACATCGAAGCTACGAGAAGAGAAAAGAACAAAAAACTTTTATTTTGTTTTTAAATAAGTTGCAATAATTATTTTCATGAAGATTAAATGACTATATTTTGCTGGAACTCTTTGCGTCTTTTAGATGAACGACTAATTCTAAAATTTGGAACAAGTAATTCTTCGTGAACAAACAGAATATTATGCAAGGTGATATTTCTTCAGTTTAATATTTGAACTGAATGGCAAACCTGTCAGCTAATCAAGCATGATATTACGGCAGTGTCTTAATTGCTAATAGGTTTAAGGTGCAGTATACTAATATTCCAATGACATAGATGTGATGGCTAAATAATCATTTTAGGATTAGAGATTCAGCGTTCTAACATGCCAATGACATAGATGTTACGACTGATATACTCATATTAGGATTACAGATGCAGAACACTAGTATGCCAGTGACGTAGATGTTACAACTGGTATACTTATCTTAGGATTAGAGATACAGCACCTTAATATTCCAATGTCATAGATGTTACGACTGATATACTCATCTTATGATATGAGATGCAGCATTCTAACATGCCAATGACATAGATGTTACGACTGATATACTCATTTTAAGATTAGAGATGCAGCCCTCTAGTATGCAAATGATGTAGATGTTGCGACTGATATACTTATCTTAGGATTAGAGATACAGCACCTTAGCATAGCAATGACATAGATGTTAAGACTGATATAATCATTTTATGATTAGAGATACAGCACTCTAGTATGCCAATAACGTAGATGTTAAGACTAATATAATTATCTTAGGAATTAGGGATATTGCACCTTAACTTGCCAATGACATAGATGTTACAACTGATATATTCATCTTAGAATTAGTGATGCAACACTCTAGTATATGCCAATGACATAGATGTTACAACTGATATATTCATCTTAGAATTAGTGATGCAACACTCTAGTATATGCCAATGACATAGATGTTACAACTGATATATTCATCTTAGAATTAGTGATGCAACACTCTAGTATATGCCAATGACATAGATGTTACAACTGATATATTCATCTTAGAATTAGTGATGCAACACTCTAGTATATGCCAATGACATAGATGTTACAACTGATATATTCATCTTAGAATTAGTGATGCAACACTCTAGTATATGCCAATGACATAGATGTTACAACTGATATATTCATCTTAGAATTAGTGATGCAACACTCTAGTATATGCCAATGACATAGATGTTACAACTGATATATTCATCTTAGAATTAGTGATGCAACACTCTAGTATATGCCAATGACATAGATGCTACAACTGATATATTCATCTTAGAATTAGTGATGCAACACTCTAGTATATGCCAATGACATAGATGTTACAACTGATATATTCATCTTAGAATTAGTGATGCAACACTCTAGTATATGCCAATGACATAGATGTTACAACTGATATATTCATCTTAGAATTAGTGATGCAACACTCTAGTATATGCCAATGACATAGATGTTACAACTGATATATTCATCTTAGAATTAGTGATGCAACACTCTAGTATATGCCAATGACATAGATGTTACAACTGATATATTCATCTTAGAATTAGTGATGCAACACTCTAGTATATGCCAATGACATAGATGTTACAACTGATATATTCATCTTAGAATTAGTGATGCAACACTCTAGTATATGCCAATGACATAGATGTTACAACTGATATACTCCACTTATGATATGAGATGCAGCATTCTAACATGCCAATGACATAGATGTTACGATTTAATATACTCATCTTCGTTGATGTTTTAAAAAATAACCGGTAATTGTTGAGTTGCATTTATGGAAATCAACGTAATGTTTTGAGTTTCATACACTAGTTTTTTTTTCTGATGTTTTTTTTAGGATTTTTAAGACGTACATCGAATATGCTACTCAAAGATGTCTTTCACGACACCATAGTTTTAAATTTTAGGATAAATCTCAAGTATGTTTATTAATAATTTCAAATAAGATTTTGTCTAAACGACAAGAATCATAGGTTCAAGCAGAGCCAGATAATGTTTTAAGGTCACTAATCATTAACTTGAGATGGATATGCATACTAATTTGTACGCATAATAATACACACACACACACACACTCACATATGCAAACGCAGATGCACGAGCACGCGCGCTCATTCACATATGTAATAAAACATAGTTTTAATGTATACTATATTTATAGGTAAAAGAACTCAGTAGGAGAAAAAGGGTGTGTCTAAATATAAAAGTGGACACCGAAGTGTGTCTGATTCATGCTTCAGTACAATCTTCAGGCCATGTGTGTTGTGTGTTGTCGCTTAACTAATTATATATGCTGGTCAGTGGTGCATTATGGGTAGTAAAATCTATTGTAATATCCTGACGGTTATTGGGTGTTTTAAATTATTTTAGAGGCTAGAAATAATTGTGGAAACCGAATGTAGTTCTTTTCTTATTTTACAATGTTGTCTGTTAACTTTGTACTCATTATTTATTACTGATTATATAGTTATTTGTAGTTAATAATTGTTATTATATTTACTTGTGTTCATATCTTTTTTTATAGTTTGTTAATTTGTTTATTACTTAATTTAAAATTTATTTATTTATTTAGATTTTTGTTTATTTTTTTAATAGCATGGCTATCTTACCAATTTAGTTTAAAGTATTGCGTTTGTCTAAATTATGTTTGATTAGAGTTATGTATATTGCATATTTGCATTTTTCGTGGTGGTATTTTACGAGATATTTGCTAATAGATTTCGATTTTTAAGTTGCGTAGTAAAAGTTTTTTCGTGTCTGCATTTTCATATAAATTCTGATCGTTTACTTAATAATTTATGACGATCTTTTGTTTTTAATTTAGCATATATGTTTAGAAAGTATTATTCTGTTTCACGTATTTATTATATATGAAGAATGTTTTCATTTTACAATTTCTATTTACAGAGTCCTTCAGTTGCTCCTATGTATATTTTTATTCGTTATCTGATGAATTTACAGCAGACTGGTATGCTATATGTTTTTGAAAGCAATTGCTGTTTAAGGGACAAGGATTCTTTGCTTTGCAATTACAGGTGTGTTTGGTTTGTGTGGCTTTTTTTTTTGGTTATGTTTCTGTTGTGTATTTTTATTATTTCTGTCATTTTCTTGTGGCAATGATGATGTTTTTGCTATGTTTCTGTTGAATATCTACTGTAGAAGGCTTGACGGGGAGTGTCTATGAGTTTAATTAATATTTCCATACGTTTGTTCTTACGTTTTTGTTATAAGGGGTGTCTGAAACATATGATATTTTTTCATCTGTTGGATTTATTTTGTACTGTGTTGTGCGTACATGAGCATTGTCAAAAATCAATTATCTTTTAGGGCATTTAATGAATATTTTTGGCTACATTGAAGATGATTTCTTTGGAAGAATTGTCAGATAACTTGCCTTTAATTGATTGTGAGATTTCATCGATTATTTTGGGCGGATGTTTGAGAAAATATGTTCATGTCAAGTGGTTTATCTTTGTGATTTTCTTTATGCTTGATATATGTTTTATTATATGTTGATATACGTTTTCTATATGCTTTTTATGTACATTTTTTAGGTTGAATGTCACATCTAGGAAAGCTATTTTTTAGGCTTGTTTTATGTCTATGTCGAATCACATTTCCGGTTTAATCTGTTTACTGTTACAGTTTTTTGCGATTGTTTGACCGTCGTCCGTGTAAAGGCCTATATCATTTTTATCCATTATTTCACTTAGTTCATGTAGTAAGTATATACCTTTAGGCCGGCAGGTCTTTGCACCATAAAAACTTCCAATTGTGACGTTAAATGTTCCTTCATTCTGTAGTCACTTACCTTTGTTGTCGGTTAATAGCGATTTTCTGCAGTTCTTTATATTTTTACTTCGTTTACGCTTATTCTTATTTATTCTTGATATAAAGAGATATCTTTATCTGGAATCGGTTCAGGTATAGAAGAGTAGCAATAGTTTATATCTGCTTGTATAAATTCGCTATTATGTTTGTACTTTAGTTTTTGTATCAAGTCTATATTAGTTTTTGTGTTTTCTCACTGGGTTACTCTTAAATGCATCCTTAGTCCTGAGTTAATTCTTTCTCGTAATTCTTTTACTTATTTTACCTGGTTCACATTTAGTTGGGTTTAGGAAATTTCATGTTGGTTTTGTACTGATATTTTCTTTTTTGTTTCAGGTAATAAATGATAACATATAGTTTTAAGGTACGCTATATTTATGGGTTAAAATGTTCCATATGGGGAATATAGAGTATGTAAATATAAAATTGGACATGGCCTGATGATTCCGTTTCAGCAAAAAACAGACTGTCGCCGATGAATGCTGACTTCAATATTCATATATATATATATATATATATATATATATATATATATATATATATATATATATATATATATATATATAGTTAAATTGCCAGATCAATTCTCTGGATATATATATATATACAGTGCTACTCACTGCAACCGAAAGTATCTGTTTACATATCTATCTTAGAGGGTTAATAAAAAATTTCGTGCTTTGACACGTAGAAATTAGCAATTTTTTCTACATCTTGGGATTTTAATTTTTAAATATATGTGTTTAATATTAAACAAAGATTATATTATTTTAATTTTTAAATATATGTGTTTGATATTAAACAAAGATTATAATAAGTATTTGCTAAGTATAAATAATCTATATGTAAGCCGAAATATCTATCTATCTATCTATCTATGCATCTCTCTCTCTATCTATCTATCTATCTATGTATCTATCTATCTATCTATCTATCTGTGTACATGTTTATTTGTGTGTAAAGAGAGAGAGAGAGAGAGAGAGAGAGAGAAGGAGACAGGCAAATATTATAGAAATCTGATTGCAGCACGTGATTTTAGGTTGAGAATAATTACTTTTGAATTTAATAAGATTAATATAATTTCGACAATTTATGTCCGCTTCGTAATTATATGAAGTGGCGTGTTACGGTGTGCAATTTTTTAATTTTCATCTAAATTCAATCTTTAGATATATTTGAGAGAATGCCTGCCGATCAATCTATCTATCTATCTATCTATCTATCTATCTATCTATCTATCTATCTATCTATCTATCTATCTATCTATCTATGCATCTCTCTATCTATCTGTCATAATTCGACAAGATACAAAAATGAAATAAACTTAAAAATATACACTTACGTAGGACTACCAAATTCGTTTCATCCTGGTCAATCGTTTGAAAATCTTTTGTTAATTGCTTTTGCTTTTCACAGATGTATTCACCATCGTTCATTGGAGCCACGCCTGAAATATAGACAAAGTTTAATGATACCTTGATGAGAAAGCTTTTTTTTTTCAAATCTGAAATTAAAATAAAAATAATAATGTGTTTATTATATGAATAAATATTTATTTGAAAAGTATACCTAAGTTCCTTGCGTTGAATATTGATGGTTTTATAGTTCTGCAATGTTATTTGTTTTGACCTGGCATCTCGACATCAGTCACTTTTCTACCAACATAACGTAGCTTCCATGTTTCTTTTCTATAAATACTTCCAGATAAATTGCTCTGATGTACTTTCTGCTACGCTCCCCCCCCCCCCACAGACATTGAATTGTAAATATGGGGACTAGTTAGTATTTTCATAGAGACAGTCAGGTATTATGGCGGTTGTAGTAAGAACGGTACGTATGAATGTGGTGTTTTGGTGTAAGGACTATTGTTCGTACGATTGTGTCAGTGTCTGCGGCTAGCTAAGTTATAGTTAAGACAGAAGAAGACCGTCCTTTATTCCCCAATCCCCACTTCGGCCTTGTGCCACATTTCTGTATTTTCGCAGAATAAATATCACTTTCTGCTATGGTAACTAATTTTATGAATTCAAGCACCGTACAAGGTTAGTGGCAAGCACACGTCATTTTACAGTTTAAAATGCCTAAATATAACCGTTTGTTCTATGCTGTTTACTTTCTCGCACCTCTCGCTTGTAGAAATTCCTTCTGGATTCTTTCTTCCAAGTTAGGTTTGATCTTCAAAAATTTAAATGCAATTCTAATCGTTATCTTCTGTCTTAACTCTTCTTTTAATGTTCGCCCTCCTTACCAGTGTTGTCTTCTCATATTTTCTCACACACAGTAACCGCTTTTGTTTTAGTGCCTTTATTGCCTTGCTCTGGATGTAAATAAATGGTTTCCAGTGCTGACATTGTCTTAGATATATCTGATAATATCTTTAATCCCATAAGCCTTCAGGACATTAGTTCTGATGGTTATAAATATAGTCTTTTTTTTTATTATCAAAGAATTTCTATGAATTCATCGTGAAGATAGTAGCGTGGATTTTTGTTGCCCTCTCTATGATTCTAAATTCTGAGTAATCCTTCCATTAGACGAGCTACCGACCAAAACTGAACAGACCTGTCCACCGTGCTATTTCTAAAACATGTCCTCATCTCAACACTGGCGTTCATTTTAAAGTTCAAGCTTTCTTCTCCAAGCGATCCGTCCGCTCTGCCTCTTTACTTTTGCTGTGATTAAACAGCTGGCAGTTATCTGCGAAGAACGGGCATTTGTGTCAGTACGTTATCCCTTATTGATAGCACCAGAATATCTTTCCACTGCATCATTCATGCCTATGAGAATTTTGAAGCGTATAGGAGATAAAATACTATCTTGACGGGGGCTGTACCTGTAACATTTCACGGACAGTTTATTGTCCCTGTGATACGTTGTCGTAAACCTATCACTACTCTATTTCACTGAGATTCATTCATTTCACTGGTTTAAATATTTGTAGATCAGATCCGCCTGATCATGTTCACAGAGGGGACGCTTTCTCATTACCTTCATATTTCATAGATAAAACCAAGTTAAATACGCGGCTACTCTTCCAAAGATTTCGACTTCGTAGAAAATATTCCCGAGGGGATGCTTCCATAACCATAATTATCTTAACATCCGGATTAAGATTTTAGTGGATTAGAACCAAATGGCGATTATCCTACATATTCCTAGAATTTTGTTATATTTAATACACAGCATATACTGTGGTTGAAAATCTATCACGTAGTAAGTTTATTTTAGAACACTGCTTGTTATTCTGCAGTTAATCTTTTCTGTCTATGAAGATTCTTTTTACTAATTCAAGACGGGATTGCAATATGGGAATAAGAGGACGCTGTAAGAATTGGAGATTATTAGGATATCAACGAAAGATAATGGCTGACCCTAGACTTTAAGAGGTTAAACTTGTAGTAACCAAGAAAATATTCACTTGGCAGTTTTTTTCACCATGTTCTTTTGCACTTTTTTGTGCGTATGTGGGGAGAATAGAGATTATTCATCCCTGTGTAAGTGACATAGCGGGTACTAGTTGTGAATGTATTAACTGGTGGAAAAAAGGAATGTAGCCCGTAAGAACATTTGTCATAGAAGTAGGCATAACCTGATGACATTTCGTCTGTGGTTAAAAGAGCCGTAGGCTGGAAGATAATTATTCACATCCAAACTCGCGTAGCGGGATTTGAACTCAAAACTGGGAAGTTAAGTCTGGGCTGCCCCAGCTCAGATATAGCAGCAGTTTATTTTTAGTTTGATCCGTATCTTTAAAAGAACCAAATCACTAAAAAATAAATAAAGAAATAAAAATAAAATGGCGTACTGCAGCTATACCAGGACTGGATTATAACCTGATTTTCCAAGATTATTTTTTTAGTATCAATTTGATTGTATGACTCATAGTTGTGGAATTAAGTCTGTCTTTATTGGATAGAATGTTTATTAGCTACATTGTCCATGTTGTTAGACATTTTTCCAGTTTTGGAGATTTTGATTCAAATTTTAGTAAGAATATGTACTATTGCCTAATTTCATTTTTCTCTGAGTTCTTATGGTACCTTTGAAATATTTTTTTGAATTTTTTCTTCACTGATCATATCGAGTATTTCATGTCTTCAGGTAATAATTGAAAATCATAACCTTTTCTTAATTTCTGGTTTGGGGTTAAACTGTAATCTTTATGCATCTTATGGTTATAAATATCTTGACACTATAATTTTCCTTTCTGTTCACAGTGTAGTTCTTCCTTTGGAGTCGCATTTTCGTGAATTGTCTTTTTCCATGCTCAAATAGACTACATTTCTTCGTCATATCTTTCAGAAATATGAAATCCGTTCTGGTTTATTTTATTATATTCATAATATCTTCTGTATCAGTACGATGTTTCAAGATCTCCCTCGCTAATCACATCCTTGACTCCAGTTGGATATCCATCACAAATCTAGGCCATCATTGACCACCTTAAATCGCCTTCGGTAATTGGCCTATTCTCGGGCTTTTATCATTCGTTAGTTGGTCGATGTCCAAGGCTAAGTTGTCATAGCATGTGTTTAGGATTGCCACAGTCCGTTTTGCTCAAGCGTGCTTATCTATGGTACAATCGTGGTCACGTGATCGAAGTTTGAGCTTGATTGTGCCGGTTTTCTTGATGTTGTTACAGTCTAAACATGGCTGCCCCGCTTGAATTGTGCACGAAGGAGGAACAAAGATCATTGATCTGCCTCTGCAGAAGACATGCTACCTCATCGATGATAAGTGCTAGGTTCGTCATTATCATAGCGCGAGCTTGCTAAATCTCTTCAGAGATGGGAGGGTCCTCTCCTGTCTTGGTGCGTCACGCTTGTCCGGCTACATTTAAACTTATGGATCCACTTCTCCACTAGTAGTGTACTGTCGCCATATTGTGTTTAAAGCCTATGATTAATTTCAACCTTTGACACACCTTGCGACCAGACAAATCGGATCAATGCTCTTTATTTCTCCTTAGTTCAGTGTTATGACAATTTACCTACGTACGCATGGACTGTACCAGCTATAAACAGGAGCAGGTACTGCATTTTGGAGAGGAAAGTTTCCAGCAGTCAGCCCTGACAATCGAACCGAACATTCTTGCTGTAACACTCTCGTTTGGATATGTTTGTATTACTGTTTTTGTATATGTTTGTATTACTGTTTCTGTATATTTAATTCAATTCCTCTCTTTGTGCATTTATTTCTGGCCCTAACAAGGCCACAGCATTCACACATCTAACATAGCGGTCATGTTTACACTGTAAAAGCAGAATGGTAACTGGCGCGATCAAGCTCAAACTTCGATCAGGTGACCACAAAAGTACCAATTATAAGCACTCTTTAGCAGAAGGCAGTGTGACAAATAGATATGATATGGCGAAAGTGCGGAAGATTCTTTACATGCTCTCGTGTGTTCAAGCTTGACTTACAAGGAATATGTCATGGGGTTAATTTCCTTCCCGCTTTGCCAATACGGTCGTGACGAACGTAGCTTTAGCTCTGATTGTTATTTTTGACAGATCACCATAGAGATTGGCCTGGATGATGGGCTGATACCATTTGATATTTTATGCTGCTCTACCTGTTACTTTCGTATGCGCAATATGTGGCATCATTAACAGACCGATGTTATGGTATGATGAACGTTTTCGCTATGCACTTGATAAATTCTTTGACAATGGAAAAGCAACAATAATCTGGGAATCACATGGTTACAGGAGGAGCTGAGAACCCTGATTTTATTAGCAAAAGTAAGACAAAGACGAAACAAAAATACTATTTACTTGTCCTTTTAAAGAAGACTAAAAAGATATGATTCTAGCTTGATATGAAAATTAACATATAGCGTTGGAACAAAATTTCACTCCATTGTTAATTCGCTGGAGTTTGGACGTGATTTCTTTTCACGTGCAGATGAAATTCACAATAAAAAAGGTGATATTAAAATGCGTATTTTTATATGATTCGTTTTTTACGTTAAAAAGAATATATTAAAATTCGATGCATTTTGCGCATTGGATGTGTACAAAGGTTGCAAAAAAGTAAAAAAAAAAAAAAAAAAAAAACTACATGTGCCGTTTATAGGGATGGTTACTTGTAAGTGAAATAAAAACAGATTTTTATCTGAAATATATAGAGTCGTCCGGCAGGTTTGCTGTCATTGATAATGATCGAATCAAGAGCTGATTAAAATGTGACCCATATGAAGTGAAACGACACAGGGCATTCCATATTCATGATCCGTGTAGCGGCTTTTGACAAAGTTTGAAGATGAGAACGTAGCAGCCTAACCCCAGATATGGCAGAGTAGTCTGCACAGCTCATGAGCGATGTAAGACATCTGAAAACAAAAAGCAAAGATTTTTGGTTGCGATAAAATTTATCGTAAAATTCTTCAGTGGCCCATATTTCTGTCATTCAAACGCAAGGAAAATAATCCTTTATATAAAGAAAAACCAAAGTGGGAGGAAAAAGATCGTTTACAACAATGTGGAATGTGAGAATCTCCTGAGGAAAATGAAATTAGCTAGCATTGAATGAAGACGGTCATTTCTTGTAGCAGATAGGATTGGAAGTGCAGAGTATATTACGATGCCCAACCGTAAAACCAGACATAGAATTCAGACATGGATTCTTCCTATTTTGACCGAGTAAAGGGAGAAATTGATGAAAAGTCCATAATTTACTAGTCGGAAGAATGTTGTCTTCCACCAGAACAATACCAGATCGTACATCTCTTTTCACAACTTTGGTTAATATTTACTGAGATGCCCTACACCGGTCACTGCACTCACCTTCGTATTAACGTTGTTTTATCCTTACAAAATCCTTTTAATTCTTAATAAGTTTCATTCTCTTGGTTCCTGTAAAAACCATTCAGCTCACATTATTTCTTTGAAAGATAAGAGGCTTTGAGAGGAGGCAATGATGAATCTGTTTAAAGACATATAGATGAATATATCTCTAAAAATATCTACATATTGTCCTTGAAATTCGCTTAAAAACGCAAGGGACATTTTTTGCGTTCCTCAGATTTAAATATTTATTTACTCGAGGCATTGTAGAGGAGAAAAAGAAAAAATATTATTTGATACATCTGAGAAAATGAGACATAAAGAACTATGTCGGCATAATCATAATATATTTCTTTGCTTGAATAAGCATGTTATACTCACTTATAATTGTCAAGTTGGAAACCATGACCATTCCTTCGGTAAGAATATATTTGAGCTTGTAGGATCTATCGAGTAGATTGTTTCCTTCAGCTATTGAAACTGTCTTGTCACGGACTTTGCGCGTCCATCTTAATCGAGTTACTAGGACTTCCGTTATATTAACTCCAGTGGTACATTCCAACGTGTAGCTTTGGCCTTCTTTGGCCTTGCTGGCGTGTGGCTTAATGGACACAAGTTCGGCGGCTGAAAATAGACAGTAAAAAGAAGATGGTTACAATGAGGGCGTGTAGGGTAAAGAATACAGGGGAAAATAATTATATATATGAGTAACATTCACCAAGGGAAAGAAATAATCTGTTAAAGTTATGACGAGCGGGAGTTGCTGAGGGAAAGACTTGTTCATTATGCGTAATATCAAGATTCAATTAATTTCAAAGCAATTTCGTAAACACAGAAACACACGCATATACAGGCACATGCGGATATATCGAGATATAAATAATTTATAATACATAAAAGGTTAATGGTAAGAGGTGAATCAGATCAGGAAACAGTAGAATTAAAAAGTGCTAAATACACGTGTGGAAAAATAAAATAAAAGTATAAAAGAAAAGTAAAAATATCATATAGAGCTTCTAACTTTAAAAATTAGATCAGTTGATATCCGGATCTGTCTCTCTCTCTCTCTCTCTCTCTCTATATATATATATATATATATATATATATATGTATTGTTTCTGTAGGCAGCAATCCTTCTTTCATGCACATTTCATTAAATACGACAGACAAGATCCTTTGATTTATTTTTTTTTTCTTGGGATCTTAATTAAATTAGATCATATGAAATTGTATAAAAAACTACTCATAGAACCTTGTCTGTCGTATTCGATGAAATGCTTTTAAATATATATATATATATATATATATATATATATATATATATATATATATATATGTATATATTTTACATAAAAGGTTAATGGTCAGAGTTGAATTCAGACCAAGAAACAGTAGTATTAAAAAGTGTTCACTACACGTGCGAAATAAAACTATATAAAAGTAAAAATAACATGTAGAGCTTTTAACTTAAAAAAATAAGTATATCACTTGATCTCCGGCGTGTGTATATATATATATATATATATATATATATATATATATATATATATATATATATATGTGTGTGTGTGTGTGTATGAGTTTATATATATATATATATATATATATATATATATATATATATATATATATATGCTCTCGGGCAGTCTATCAGAATTGCCCTGTTTTGAACTCGGCTCTCCATTTCGTGTCTCCTTAGATAACTGTTCGAATAATTGTTCCATCTCTTGTCATGACACCACAAAGGTTATTTTCTGCATCTTGATTTTGACATCACCAATAAGACAATTGGCCTGTCACTTTTGTTGAGAGTCATTTATTCTTACTTTTTATAGTTAATAATTAACATTTTCTTCTCACTTCTCCGATACAGCATCGTCTAAGAGTACTTTCAAATTTCCTTCTTATCTTCCATGTGTCATATGCGTATCTTATGTAGAAAACAATTTCAAGATTACCAAATGTTTCCAAGAACACCATATTCATTGGGGAAATACAACCATCCTAGTTGAAGGTAATATGAAAATCAGAAACTGGGGGAAATGGTTGATTTTTTTCTTTCACTTACATTTATCCCATATTAAAAAGATTGTAAATTGTCCACATACGAAAACCGAAGGAAATTATTTAATATGAACATAAAACAATAAATTTATAAATATTAATACTTTATTAAATATTTTAAATAGAAAAATACTTTATAAGCAACTATGCACAAATATAACAGTGCCGTGTCGCATCTAGGATCATGGCTCTCCCTAATTTTCTATGCTTAGTAACTCTGTGTAAATTTTCTCTTTTTGTTTGCTCTCCTAAGTTCTGTTCTGTCCTCCATTTACACAAAATCTCTAGGTAGATTATGCACAGTTTTCGTCTGTCCCTCTTGCCTTAGATGTGTTGTGTGAGTGTCAAATTCTCCAAACCCTCTTTTTTCATTATGTTCCCAAGAAATTTCAACTAGTTCTTTCTACTTTTAAATGTTTAGTGTTCTTTTGGGTTCCATTTTCTCTAAAACTTCCTCGTTGTTCACACGTGTATTTCATAACATTCCCAGAATTCTTCTACGAACATTAGAAATGGTAAAGTTAAAAAAATAAGATAAACAGCGGGAAATTAAAAAATAAAATAAGTGTGTTATGCTGCATTCCGAAATTTTTTAAATTCTAATAATTACCGTATTTCTGTCTGCATATGGCGAAGTTTGTTTTTAATTAAATATCGTGTCCAAAAACATGCTACGTCTTATATTTTAGTTCAGAATTATACCCCCCTTTTCCAGGACTCAAAACGAACAAAATTGAATGAAATTGGATTTATTTGTTTACCGCAGAGATAATATCTATCTAGTGGCAGATTGCAAAAAATGGAAATCAATCATTTTTTTTTCACGTCGGGAGGCTGAATAAGAAAACCGGAGCTTTTTCAGCAAGTGGGTTGTCGACGTCTAGGATGAGTTGGTCGCCGCTAACGTTGTCAAAGCATTCAAGAATTGCTGCATTTCGGACAAGCTCGACAGAACCGAAGATAACATCACTTAAAAGAGATTAATACAGAAACAGGGGTCAACAGTGGTACCCCAACCTGATAGGGAAAGAACTCGATCACATCTACGGATCCGACGATAAAGGCAAAGTTGGAGTGTTCGATAATACTTCTCCAACTTTTAGATCTCGGATGGCCATTGCAAGGGGTAAGGTAAATGTATTTTACACCCTACGTACTTTTTGTTCATTAATGAAACAAAAATGAGTAGAGAATAATAAGTTTAAAACAATATTTTCATTCTATAATTAAAACAATGTTTATGCAAAATTAGTTCGTACAAAATACTGGATGAGATGTGTTTTTAAATTGTTCGTCAGTTCTTAATTGTTTGTGTTTAAGTAACAATAGTGTTTGGTTTCGATCAAGTATGTGTTGCAAAATTACGTGTATGAAAATAAACTTGTGTGCTTCCGTGTTTGTGGCAAAATAAAACAATTCTTTTTTGCGTATTAGTTAACAATAATGCTCTTGACGTACTGCCATTACAACAAAGTTACTGTTCTTTCACTGCTAATTTGTGTTGTTTGCTGTGAAATATGTTGCTTGAGTGAGAATTATTTGCAGACTGAGATGATGTTAATGGTAGGTTTAACGTTAAGTCTGAAATAAGAAATTGCGTGACATAGGTTCTGGTGTCGAGTTGAATTTTTTGTCTTTCTCACTAGCGAGGATGAATAACGTTTTATTTTTATAGAAGACTTGTGTCACGCGAGAGGCTCACAAGTGATTTGGCGCAATTTCTGTTTTCGTAGAAGTCAGTACAGTTCGGACGTATTTTTGTATTTATTAACCAATCAGAACGCATTGCTGAAAATGCTTCGATTGAACCCTATTTTAATGGGATTTTGGCTGATATAGGATGATCCTATACGATGAACACAGAAAAAAGGACCTGGAATCCTCGAAAACGGACCTTTTCTGATCGACAAATAATCTGTACGAATAATTTCGAAATAAATATCGCAGGTTGTCAAAAAGATATTAAAACTATACAAAAGTGTTAATTCTTTTTTCGTAAAGTGTATTGGCGATTTAATGGTTTTATAGTCATTATCACGCTTTTCATCACAAAAGTAAAAAAAAAAAAGAAAATGTCCAGATGATTTTCATGAGTTTTGCCCATATTCTTTACTTTAAAATCAGGTGCGCTTTATAAATGACAATAATAATTTTCCCTGCAATCTATGCACAAAGGATTACGGTAGTTGTATTAAAATGTCTTTTTCCCCATATATTAGACCAACGGACAAAAACATCAACCAACCATTTAAGCAACTAGACTATTCATTCTTGAGCAAAAATTAATTAACCCGAGTATTCGAGCAAATCCTAAGTTACTTATAAAAATCGATTGCATAGATGTGAAATCTGCATCTGGTATTTGCCTAGGGCGTCTTAATAGTTTTATTCATGTACGAGTTCTACGTAAAAATATTTGAATTCAAGGTTAATTTCTCTTTGTTGTGTGATTAATCAAACCAGATTGGATTTGTTGTGATCTGTCTACGTAGCATTAATAAAACAATTTAATATGTGAATCGATAACGACTTTGATGAAACTGGCATTATTAAATGTTTAATATACTTTTATGACATTTGCATCAGTATTAGACTGATATAAAATGCTTTATGAGTAGGTAAATGTCATTTAATCAAGTTAGGAATAATTAATAAGAATATCATGAAATCAAATATTTTTGCGTCTAACACTCCGATCTTTGATCCCTGCATTAAAATAAGATTGATAATCCATCTCTAATTCTATAAGAAATATTTAAATACACTTCATTTTTAGTTCCACCAGTTCCGAGCTTTATAATCAGGTTTTACCATGCTAAGTACACGATACCTAATCAACTTCATCCCCCATTTATTCCAAATATAAAGAGAAATCCATCTCCTACTTTGCGAAACAGACCGACCGTGACGGTATTACTTTGAACTCTACAAAACTAACCTCTTCAAATAAAGAGTCAAAAGAAAACTATCCTACATACACTCATAATTTTTCCTTCCGACCACAGTTACTATTTTAATAGTAAGTCTCTAGCTTAAGTTGCTCTAGCTTCAGTTGTTCTCGTGGTTTCTATTGGTGAATATTAGAAGCGGCTGGTTGTTGACCTCAGTATGCATTTTTCTATTTACATACATTTAGCATTTTAGCCTACATTAAAGCTAAATTTTTATCATCTCTCTCTCTCTCTCTCTCTCTCTCTCTCTCTCTCTATATATATATATATATATATATATATATATATATATATATATATATATATATATATATATATATATGTTATTTTTCACTCCTCTGAGTTGGCAAGACCTACAAGCAAGTCTTTGTTGGTCGAAATAGCTATTCGAATGGGTTAATTTTTGATTCCTATTCTATGTAATATATATATATATATATATATATATATATATATATATATAATATGGAGAAAACAACTGAAAAGTTGCAAATTAAAAAAAATTGGATGTTACAGATTGATAACATGATACAGATATCTATATATATATACACACACATATATATATATATAATTATATATATATATATATATATATGTACATACATACACGTAACTTTATGAAATACATTCTTTTATATAAATATATATACATATATATAGAGAGAGATAGATAGATAGATAGAAAGACAGACATACACAGAGTGTAATGGGTAAATAGTTGACAAATTATACTTTTAATTTCGGACATGCGCGTTTTTTTTATTCTGTCGATTGCGCAGTTTACCGGGGATGATTAAGCACTATCTCTAAGAAAATGGGGAACATGACGCAATTCACTCTTCCTGAGATTTGAAAACAGAATGCTTTACTGCTTTGCATTCTCGCCGGAAGCTCCATTACAAAAAAAAAATTCAAAGTGTTTGGGGTGCCAATCTCTCAGTGCAGAGGATTCGGCAAGAATTGGAGGAATGTCATGGCGATTACGAAGATACGGCAGCTCGGAAAACTCATTCTGATCGTTGTGATGAGAAAAGAACTCCCTAATTATTGGGTGAGGCTTTCAAACAACGCAGAGTCCTACATCAAGTGACTTGAGGCGGTAGTGCTAGCCTGGGTCAAGAGGGTGGATGCTGGAAGATCATATACATGGCAACAGGAATCTGCAACATGCCACAGAAGCAGGAGTATACTATCATAGCCTTCAGAAAGTTTCTGCAACCACATCACCCCTTATATCTAGGCACCTAACTCCCCAGAGTCCTACCCCCTTTATTAATATATGTGGGACGTAGTTGAGGGAGAAAACAACAAAATTCGTTATAACACCAAAGATGAACTGAAGGCAAGAATTATAGCGGCATTCACCAACTTAAATAAGGAAATCGCCAAAAGGTCGTCGGGAGGCCAGAGTTAAAGCCAATGGCGATTTTATTAAATAAATCTTCTCTTTAATATTTTAAAGATATTTTGTGTAATTTTGGTAAATATACCTGTTAAAATGAGATGTCAGTATTATTTTCCTTTTTGCGCAATTTAGACAATTTATTCATCGAATTATATATATATATATATATATATATATATATGTATATATATATATATATATATATATATATATATATGTATGTATGTATGTATGTATGTATATATATATATATATATATAACAAAGAATATTTCTTTCACAACGGAATAAGTAAGTCGTATATATTAATTTGTATTTGCAAGAATAATTAATTAAGTGATTTAAATATTTATTGTTAAATTAAGATTTCTTACACAACTATTTATATTATGACAATGTCCTACAATCTCATGGTTCACCAGTGTGTTGAGGATTTATACATTTTATCTAATATTTTAGAACGCTTATGAGTGCTGTTGAAAAATTATAAATGCATTGGTGCAAAATATTCGAAATATATACCTCAAGGTAACTTAACTGTTATCCATCAAAAAATATTATCGGGTGATTGTTCCGTTATATTATCATAAAACTGACGAAGGTTCACGAATTTTTTACAACTTTATCTCAAAGTCCGTGGATAATACGAAAAAGAAAAACGCATTTAAGAAAAACTGAAGAACAGTAAGTTGTAGATAAATTTAAAAATTTATGATGTTTTATATGATGTTCATTTCGAGCAGGTGTTCTCAACATTTTTGGCGTCTTCGCTTACTTTCACATATAAATTTTTTCATTAGCCTCCTGTATAATAAATATTCAAAAGTATGCAAAAATTCGTTTAGTAAAAGTTTGTTACTGGTTTGTAAACTAACTTTAGAATATAGTAAAAATACCAATGGTTGGTAACACGTAACGCTGACTTATGCGTCTACCATATTAAAGAACAAAAGAAAGCAAAGTTGACCAGTGAATATTATATATATATATATATATATATATATATATATATATATATATATATATATATATATATATATATATATATATATATATATATATATAAAGACATTTTTTATACTTCTACGTCCTTTTTATAGATACAAATATTTAAGTAAATGCTCTGCTTATAATAAACAGTATTAACGATATTTACCGGCCTGAATGTCCGAGAAATTTTCATAGAAAATACGCGTCCTCCGACAGGAATCGAACCTGTATCCTATACGGAACCGTCATATAGCCTGACGTGATTTTACCGATTGAGTCACAGAGGAGCGTTTCGGTTAGCAAGGTCGATTTTACTGTTTTTAAACTATAATTCTCCATGATTTTCTCTCGTATATTCATATCCGCTCGATATGTAAACAAATTACGTCACACATTATGAAATTGACAATGTCTGACAATTATTTTAAGACATTTTTTATGTTTATACGTTCATTTAATGTCTTAAAACAGACAGGCATACTAAAACATGAGCATTCAATACGTTGTAACGATAAATATTTATATAATTATTCACATAATTATTTTGAATATTTTGTCATTCAACGTATAAGGTTCTGGGCAGACCGATAAAAATGACGTTAGAAATGTCCACAGAATATTCTTCGTCTTAAAATGACTGAGGCTATATAAGATGTTCTCTATATTTAGAGGCTATTTACAAAGGGTCTGATGAGTAAAACCTATAGTCAGGAAAGAAACGTTCTGACCAAAACGCCAGTATTCTTCATCTTAAACGGACTATATACGATGTTCTCTATATTTAGATGCTATTTACAAAGGGTCTATTGAGTAAAACAGATGGTCAAAAAAAAAAAAATTCGGATAAAAAACATTTGCTTATTCTTGTCTTTCTTTGAAAATTAACATTAATAATTTGACATCTATTTAAGTTTGATCGCGAACCGGGAACAATTATGCAATAATAATGTTCGATATTTTCATAACTTCTGAAATAATTAAATAATAATTTCGAAGATCATTTACTATTTCTTTTTTCGCTGGGTTCTATTGAATGTTGCCTTCACAAAATTTTACAGGAAATTCTCAGCAGGCAAGAATAAAGTGAGCGTATTTAGAACTTCTTCTTTACAGGATACATGAACCACAATATCAACTTCCTAGAATCATTTTCTCGATTACACACGCACAACCTGGATAATATACACCGAAATATAGTGAAAATAAACAAGTAACGAATACGAAATGGTTCAATAACATAATCATATTCGCCGTTAAAAGTAAACAGGAATATATATATATATATATATATATATATATATATATATATATATATATATATATATATATGAAATGAGCATAGAAGAGGCGACAGTCTGTTTCATGCTAGAAGCAATCGCCAGGCCAGGGGCGTTACTATTTTTTTCGGCTGTTTATATATACGGGTCAGTGGTGCATTGTGTGTAGTCTATTTTGGCGGTTATTTTACCGGAAGTCGTTTATTTATTTATTTATTTGGGTTAAATTATTTTGCTTGTTTTTATTTATTTATTTATTTATTTTTTATTTATTTCTTATCTTATATATTTATTTATATTTATTTTATTATTATTTTAATCGGTGTTTTTATTAACGTAGTAAAAAAAAAGCCTTCCGGTAAAATAACCGCCAAAATAGACTACCCACAATGCACCACTGACCCGTATATATAAGTAGCTGAGAAAAATAACAGCTCTCGTGGCCTGACGATTGCATCTATCATGAAACAGACTGTCGCCTCTAAGTGTTGACTTCTATGTTCACTTTTCTATTTACACAGGCCCTATATCTGATATTCAGCACTTTATCCCATAAATATACCACATCTTAAGACTACTATAATTTTCCGAACAATTATAACTTCTTATATATATATATATATATATATATATATATATATATATATATATATATATATATATATATATATATATATATATGAGCAGTTATAATTGTTGGGAAAATTATTTTTCTCTGTAAAGATCAAATAAAAATAAAAGAAATTACAAAGAAATTAATAAGAATTCAGGTGATATAATATTTGCAGGGGCCATAACCGACTCACCTTTAATGATAAGCTCAAGACACTGATCGGAATTTAACGTTGTTTCATCCACTGAAAGCAAATCGAGGTTTATGAGATTGGGCGGGGTTAAGAGAAAAAGGAGCTAAAAACTATTGAGCCAATTGAACGCGGTATTTGAGGTTCGAAGGTGTTTGGGTTTTCTGGTAAGGATTTGAGATGTAATGTTTAAAGGAGTGTTATGTTATTATACAACATCATAATAACATGAAAATGACAAGATTTAGAAAAAACAAAAACACATGGATATATTAATAAAGAATTAATAACGGCAATAATCATAAATATATTCTCATAATGCTGCTAAATTGTGTGTGTTTCTGTCTTTGCTTTCTTTACCTGTAATTCCTGTCGATAATCATATTTTTACCAAAGGAATTGATGCGAAGTGAACGCGAAAGAGGTGGAGAGGACTCGTACTGGGTTATTTGATTC
The DNA here is from genome assembly GCA_964036315.1 of Acanthosepion esculentum. NCBI lineage: Eukaryota > Metazoa > Mollusca > Cephalopoda > Sepiida > Sepiidae > Acanthosepion > Acanthosepion esculentum. Next base: position 15,905,456 of record OZ038495.1, on the reverse strand, counting down.
CTCTTCCACACCGCTAGGCATTAAACTACCGGTGCATCTTATAAGCTGTAGCCGATCGTGACAACCAATATACTCTATTTCTTTATTAATATATATGAAATTCTATGAGCTTTTAGTAAAAAGAAATAACAATTAAGTAATTTTCCGCTGGCATTTTCAAAAATATTGCTTCAATCTTCCTCATTTTACACTAGCGTTTCCCAACCGGTGTAATCGGGCGCCCTAATGCGCTCTGAAAGGTAACTAGATGCGCCCCAAGTTTAAAAGAATCGTAATTTATGAATTATTTTATATTTTTTTTAAAATATGTAAAAAATCACGCACATGGCTAACATATCTAAGAAACGACTTTGTTATTTGATATTTTAAATTCCTTAATCTTTATAATCCTTTCCTTTTTGCCTTCCTCAAGTGATGTTAATCCATCATTATCGGCTTTTCTAAAAACAATTAGCAGATTCTTCAGAGATCTTTATAAATGAAGACTATACCGCTAATCTTCTCTGGGAATGCTAAAACAAAATTTACTTTTTTCAAATTTCATAACTAATTTTTACTTGTTAAAATTTAAAGCGTGCCCCCAAAGTTTTAGCTATTCTATTAGTATGCACAAGTGAAAACAAAAAAATTGAGAAAAACTGAACTAGATTGACGACTACCCAAGTATATAAAGCAAAATCTATATTTTCTAATTCAGGCGGGAATAAATAGTACCGGACCAAACAAGTAGAATATGTGTTGTTGTAATTAAGTGTAATAAATTTTGAAACAATTTCGTCTGTACATTTCCTCCTAGATTTTCCGCCTACACCCCCCCACAACCACCACCCAAAAATAATTGGGGAATTACTTACATACGCGGTCTGATAAAAAGAAGCATCGGTATTGGTGATATAAAATAAAACTACAACATATAACAATTCGGCATTTAATCTGCTTCGAAGCACTTCTCTTTTGAAGCCTTTATGCAAAGTAGTTCCCGTTGATGGAAGCATTCCTGGAGCTACTTTTTTGGCATAGCGAGCAGCTGCTTCGTCACATTCTGCTGGATTCCCTCGAAGTCTTGACATCTTGTTCCTTTCACGTGGAATTTGATTTTTGACAATTTTGAGAATTCAGAGAGGTCTGAAACAATACTTCCTCGAGAATTGAGAACTCTATGATCTCTACTGGCGTATATTAAGAAAAAGATAATAATAATATATATATATATATATATATATATATATATATATATATATATATATATATATATATATAAGTGAACATTGAAGTCAACACTTAGAGGCGACCGGTCATTTCATGCTAGACGCAGTCGTAGCCTGACGATTGTGTCTAGCACGAAACAGCCTCTAAGTGTTAACTTCAAAGTTCAATTTTATATTTACACAGGCTCTATCTCTGATATTGAGAATTGTATCCCATAAATATAGCAAACCTTAAGATTATATATATATATATATATATATTTATATATATGTATTTATATTTATATATGTCTTGCTCATTAGGTTTGACTAGGTTTGCTCTACGTTTGTATTGAGCTCTTTAGTTAGTTGTTTACTCGTATCGGGGTTTTTTCTTTGGGCCTTGAACCTGTATCTGTGCGATTATTTTCGACAGACTTCCATGTTCCTGGCTCTTTCTTTTTTAAAACCTTTTTTTCCCTTCGTGATTGATTTGGCTATTGTTAAATCAAGAGATCGAAGGTTTTTCGACACGAGTATAGTTACCTATATCTATCTATATCTATCTATCTATCTATCTATCTATCTATATATATATATATATATATATATATATATATATATATATATATATATATATATACATTGTGAGATTAAGGCAAATATTTTCAGTCGAAAAATGTTCTAAATTTCTGTTTCTTGAGACGCCGAAGGAAAGAGTCCATGCTTGCGGAGCGGTACAGGAATTGTTACGTGTTTATGTTATAAAGCTTGTGATAATATGATTGCAAGGAGAATGGAGTAGAGGAATAACATCAATTTTGTGGCTAAGGTTGTGGAGAATGACAGTGAAAAGTCAGCCTATTAAAAATGGATTATAACGAAATATACTTTGAAGAGATCGATCGGTTTTGATTAGGAACAGACGGTTTAAGGAAGGGTGAGAAGAATCACAGATAAAAATATGGACAGTGAGCGTAGATCTAAGATGTGGGATTGATAAGTGAACCTATAAAGAGTTACCAACAGATGCGCATTAGCAAAAATGCCCAAGAGCCTGCTTTATCTGCCTTAACACCTAATCATTTTAGCTAAAGTGTGATATTTTCCAGCAGCGCCTAATTATATTATTAAAAGGTATTACGAATACGAATTCCAAAAATGTTTCCAGCAGTAGTAATGCCGTTTCGCGAAGTATAAATGGACAATTTTATGCCGGTGACAACAGTCGATAGCGACCATGTAAGGAAACCTTATATTATTGAAATGCTATCGTCACACCTCGTGCGCGCGCGTGTGTGTGTGTGTGTGTGTGTCTGTGTGTGTGTGTGTGTATATATATATATATATATATATATATATATATATATATATATATATATATATATATAAACGGCATTCTGTTAGTGTGTCTGTGTGTTTGTCAACTTGTTACCTCATCCTGAGCAAACCGTTCGTCCGATTGGCATGAAAACTCACATACAGATCGGAAATTTACAGCATTCGTACTTGACGACTTCGGCTTTTTCGATTGTTCCTCCGATTTCGGGAAAAATCGATAAAAGCGATAGGGGATCGAATATTGATTCGAAAAACATTCATCAGTTTTTCAGTGATAGTTTTTACAAATTACAAATGATATCCATCAAACTCACGTTGAGCAATGTCCTTACTTATAGTTTTGAGGTGCTGTTTTTTGTTTTTAAAAATCGATCCCTTTATGACATCTGATTCAAATCCAGTGTAGCTGAATTTTCGCTCTGTTTCTTGCATAATGCAAAGGATTTTCAAAAAATCATGTTGAGCATTAGTTTTATCAACGGTTATTAGTTGCCGACCTTTTTCTTCAATATCGGTATCAATTATCGGAAAAAATCGATAACATCATGTCACTTTTGACTTCCAATTCAAATCCAGTCAAGCTGATTTTTGGCTATATGTTTCGCAAATGGCGAAGAATGTCTACCAAAATTACGTTAAGCATTGTTTTTATTAACAGTTATGAGGTGCTGACATTCATTTTCAATATCGATATCAATTACTGGAAGAAATCGATACAATCGATCACTTTGGGACATCCGATTCAAGTCCAGTCTAACTGAATTTTGGCTATATTTTCGCAAATGGCGAAGAATTTTCAGCAAAATCCCCGTTGAGCATAGTATTTACCGACAGTATTGAGGTGCTGACTTTCGTTTTCAATATCGGTATCAATTATCGGATAAAAACCTTTGAAATCAGACCCCTTTTGACTTCCCATTCAAATCGAGTTTACTTGAATTTAGTGATGCTTTTCGCAACTTGCTTGGGAGTTTGATTAACTTTATCGGATTTAGTCGTGACAAAAACTTTTGCCCTGTGAGCTCCTTTCTGACCAACTAATACCTGAGGAAAGTCGATACAATCATCTCTTCATCGGAATTTGCGAATAAACCAATCAAACGTATGTTCAACTGAGACGTCTGCACTAGAGACTCTACAGCTGATTGTTATTCACACACGCCTGACCATGCTTCACATAGCGGTATCTCATTGGCTGAGTGCAGTACACGGTCGCTGATTGGTGCTGGAGACCCTAGGACGCTCTCTGATTGGAACAACCGATTGGCCAGTAATACTTCGCATTTGAACCTGCTGTGTACAATTGTGGGACGAAGGTCTCACTTCTGCTTCTGTTACGCCGCCATCCGGTTGATACAATAGGCTCCTTCACCTGATCACTTCTCCTACCGCAAGTTGTTTCTTACGTTTTTGTTTTCAGTTTGCCTATTTCATTATATATTTCCAACTACCATAAACAATTTATTCAGCTGTTTTACTTAAATACCTGCCTTCCCAATTCTGGCTCACGATTTGCGATACTAAGTTAGACTTTGTACTCCTGCAATTGAGCAACCCTAATCAACCACTACTAACATCACTTTTCCCCATTCCACCAAAAAGTGATGGTACGTCTTAGCCTTCGGTCTGCAAGAGCTTCCGCTATGAGGGCAAGAAGGGCCCGCGAATCACAGGAGCAGACTACAATGCGACTATCACAGGTCGCTCACCCCAGCGCCCTCACGCAGGCTTCGCAGTCACAAGAGGAGTGTGCTACCTGCTTAGCTGGGAAAGCTGCCTACATGGCTTCGTTGCGATCAAGGCTCAAGAATGCACAACGGTCGAGAATGAACGCACAGTCTGCAGCAACTGCCTATGCATCTCGGGCTTCTGAGACTCATCACCAAAGGCTTCTTCGTAACGTAAGAAACGCTGCTGCCACTGCGAAATCAAGGGCAATAGAGACACTTGGCCGCATGCGCGCCCGTCAATCAAGGGACGCTGCTGTAACAGCGAGCGCTAGGGCTGCTGAGACACCGCTCCGTAGGTCTGTGCGAAATGCTACGAATACTGCCACCACTGCCAGGTCGAGAGCAGCTGAAACATTTGACCGCAGGCGCTCTCGTCAATCCAGGGACGCTGATGCATAGGCGACAGCTAGGGCTGCTGAGACACCGCTCCGTAGAAGCTTTATATATATATATATATATATATATATATATATATATATATATATATATATATATATATATATATATATATATGTATATATATATATGTATATATATCTATCTATCTATCTATATATATATATATATATATATGTATATATATATATATATATATATATATATATATATATATATATATATACACACACACACACACACACACACACACACACACACACACACACACACACATATATATATATATATATATATATATATATATATATATATATATATATTAATAGTAGTACTCGTTTGGAGAAATTGGTACCCGAAGAAATAAATGGAAATAAAAAAAGAATGAAATAAAAGCATCAGAAAAAAGACCAAACAAATCGCCAAGTGCTTTTAGTCGTTAGTCCAAAGGAAAAAAATATGCAAACGTGTAGAAAGACTAAAACGAAGAGTTCTTAATATGCAATGATAACAGCAAAAATTGCAATATGAGCACACAAAAAAAGTTCCTGAAAACATTAGGTTTATAATACTCGGAAATTCAGGCACAGATGTCCTCAAGAACACATTGCACAATGTATAAAGGCGTTAGTTAGATCCATTGACAGGACCCAAATAGTGGGAGTTCAATACCCGGTTAAGGCAGTGGAGAACTTTCATAGGGAAATTAACAGGAGATAACTGATAACTGTCATCCATTAAACATGGCACGTGAGCGAAAATAGTTTAGTTCGACATTCCAATCACCTGAAGAAGGCCGGAGCTTACAACGGCCGAAACGTTGTAATAAATATGGCGACAAAGATGAGGCCAATAGTCCGAATAATGTAAATAATGCACAAAATACCTGATCTCAGACATATAGACAGTTACTTCAAAGATAATTGACAAAAAATTATTTATCTATTTTTAGCAATCTTGATAAATACACCAAATTCACAAAGGAATGAATCTATCTATCTATCTATCTATCTATCTATCTATCTATCTATCTAAGTCTGTTCATATCTATCTATCTGTCTATCTATCTCAGTACGAATGAGCACTTGGCCGAGAGGTTAGAGCGTTCGGTTTCGGATTAGATTTGTCCGCCTAGTGAGGCGATCACAACATGTGAAGCTACTGGAAGTAATGTAGAAATTATTGAATTAGCCAATAAAGCGTATTTTTTAAAAAATAAACTTGGGTTCACAATATGTCAGGCTGAACAGATAGAAAGCGTCACATATAAAAAATTATGCAATTTGCACCCCTAATAAATATATATAGAGACATAGATAGTTTGCAATAAATTTTCTCAGTTACTGATCACACTTCGTCAAGCAAATTTCCCCCCTCTCTCTCTCTCTCTCTCTCTCTATATATATATATATATATATATATATATATATATATATATATACATAGCGAGATATATATATATATATATATATATATATACAGATATAGTAATGCACACACAGACAGACATACACACATATACATATGCATATATATATATATATATATATATATATATATATATATATATATATATATATATATATATGAATAGAGATCTGGTATTTTGGTATAGTCATTACCCACTTCTATCTATCTATCTATCTATCTATCTATCTATCTATCTATCTATCTTCTCTTAAGATCTGTTGCGTTCTTTTCAGATCTATCTATCTATCTATCTATCTATCTATCTATCTATCTATCTATCTATCTATCTAACTTGTCCACCATATTTTTCGCTCGATATGTCCGTGAATATGATACAATCTTGGTTAATAGGAAGACAAGCAAAATATTAAAGAAAATATAATTAACACATTTGTCTTTTAAAAGGGCATCACCAAAGGAAAATAGTTGATGATGGAATTATTTATGTGTAGGGGAGGTGAGGAAAATATAAATAAATCAACACCGATAGGAAATCGCTGAATATGAATGCCAACTAAATGAGTCTCTCTCTCTCAATATATATATATATATATATATATATATAAGATAAGATATATCTTTATTATATGCTTTAGTCTATTGTTCGAAGTCTATCCTTTAATCTACGTATTCATTCCATTATCATACCGTCTTCAATGTTTTTTAAATGTTTTATAAATTCTAATATTTAGTCATTGAAATATTAATTCTAGAATTTGGGTCGGGCCGATAACCTTACTTATTTTCGTGATAATTAATATTTATGCAGAATAAGAAATAAAGCGGTTGCTATTGTCTCTAATCTTTTTTCTTCTTTTATCAGGCTTGTCCATAAAGGACGTGGGAGTTTGTGTCTATTCACAACTTTGTATATTTTGTGTGTTTGTAAACAATATTCCTCCTTTTATTATCCCTCCCATTCTATTATCTAGTGACCCAAGTTTTGGATAGGTTAGTCGCGGTTTTCTTTGCCTGTCTAGTCACCATTATGTCTGTCACTGTTAAAATCGTCAAACCCTATTTCCTTATTAGGTACCACTGGCGTTTCAACTGTCGCTTTCTGATTCTAAATTAAGTGTATTTTTTCTTTCCATTTTCCTTAAAACATTCTCCTCGCTCAGATGTTCCAATTATGGTATTCTCAGAATCCACCGGCAGAGCCACTTACCGTTTCCTTCATCTGTGTTGGAATTATCCAACATTCCCTGTATTATAGGTCTGATATTATATAACAGTTCAGCACTTTTCTTTGTTTCTAATGAAATCTTCCTGTTTCTTGGTACTTTGAAACCGCATTAGAATACGCCTTCAAAAAGCTAAACAAAGTACCAAGATACAGAATTCGTTAGAAACAAAGAAAAGTGCTGAACTGTTATATAATATCAGACCTATAATACACTGAAACCAAATTAGAATATGCCTTCAAAAATCTAAGCAGTGTCATCTTTATTTGTTGCCCCTTTTCTTTTAAATCGTTACCACTCTCATGCAAGTCAGTAAAGACACAAAAACACAAGGGTTACAGGATGTGGAAGAATTAGGGACAGAAGCGTTTATAATCAGTGGAAAGAGAAAACCGTAATCAGAAAGACAGTAAATATCGATTGACACTGCATTTAATTTTTTGCAGATTTATGTTAGCTGGAAAGCATGGAACCGGAAGTGTGTTTCTCAAGCGAGAATTGCGATAGAAGAAACTGTTAGTATAGAAGTTACAGTTACATTTAGCCAGCTCAACTGTCAATGGATGAGATAGTCTCTATTAGACTATCTCATCCATTAAGTTAAAGTTAAGTTCTAAAGACTTGGTATTGGAGAGCGATATTTATTTCCGTTTCAAGTACAGAAAATGTGACACACGGTCAAAATTGGGAATGGGGGAAAGGGCAATCATCCTATGTCTTAAAGTTAAAATTAGCTAGCCGCAAACGATGACCCCAAACATACAACAATATTCCTAACACCAAAACAACGCATTCTTACTTACCTTTCTTACTACATCCACCATAATACCTCATTGTCTCCTATCAAAATCCTAACTTGTCCCCATATTTACAATTCATTGTCTGTGTGTGGGGAGGAGAATAAAACAACATTTAAATACTAGTCCCAGTGAGTATTTAGTATAGGAGTACAAATCTATTTACAAGAAACTAAAGAAAAAATGTTAGTAATAACCCCCTCCCCAAAACATAGTGAAGAGTTCATCCGAACATTTACCATGAAAGTATTTATAGAAAACACACAGGGAAGCGACTTTAAGACGCTAGAAATGTGACTGAAGCGGGGATGCCAAGTCAAGACAATAATATTGCTGAATCTTTGGATTTTATCAAGAATTTCTAAATATATAGCAAAAGCAGTTTTCTTCTTTTTGTCATCAATTCACATTAAACAATCTGTAAAAGTATCTGAGACAGCAAATTATTTGTCGTCATGCGTAGGCATTCGACCAGATAATAAATCATATTTTACAACATCTATTAGTTTTAGCCTTACATTTGATAGATAGAGATTTTAGAAACAAGTGTCATACTTTCTGGTAGAATTATTTATTCCCATC
>OZ038495.1:15885018-15896569 GCA_964036315.1 Acanthosepion esculentum | reverse complement strand
AGACTTGCCGGCCGTGTTACATCTGCCTATGGCAGCAAGCAAATGTCAGTGTTAACCTAACTGTATTTAATGATTTAATAGGTGTCGGTCAGAGAGGGGATAAAGTGAAGTAGAAATCTATGAGCAGGATTCTATAGCCGGTTGTGATGCAAAACCTTTTTGAATAACAACCCTACAACACACATGGTCAAACAGTCTGTCGTCTGAAAATGAATTCGGTCTTTTTGTTCAATGTTTTCCTTCTTTTTTTTCCCATTTCGTACATCCATCTCTCTATATCTCTACACCTCTCTTTTTCTTTCTCTTTATGAATCATACACATTTTTTTTTTCATTTGAAGGTCATGTTTCGCTTTTATTTCTTTCACTCTGGTTCTTCGTTTCTGTTTTTAATTGTCTCCTTATATCCTATTTATTTCTATCGTTTCAGCCTATGTAAAAAAAATTTTCTCTCTTTGTTCATCGTTCATTCTCTCTTTACTAGTTTACCCAATTTTTATTAAATTCCCCTCTCTACTTTTTTTAACTTCATTTTGCATTCACCGTCTATCTTTCCTTTCTTCCCCACCATCTCAATTATTTGTGCGTACACACACGACAAACGACAGATAATTACATTTACACTTCGCGATTCCACAAATATGCAACTGCTCTAAATACGCATATAAACAACGTAACCTTAACACTCACACAAATGAATGAAAATAGACAACATACAAACCAACACAGCAAAAGTACGCATACTACTTAAATTGTACGAACGAAATTAATAGCATTTCTATTAAGAAACCTTGGCACAAATTCATGTACACTGAGAAGCACGAGCGAAGACATACACTCGTCTACGCATGCGTTTGAAATAAGCTAAGTAATTCAATATCTATGCAGGGGACCTAATGTTGTGTGTGTTTCGCTGTAAGTATAGATGTTGTTGCGTGCAAACATAAAGACTATATATATATTTTCGTGTATTTCTCTAGACGAAGCAGTCTTTGAAAAGAGAATTTTCAACGGTATATAATTCCTCATAAATATATGTGTGTGAGTGTATAATGTAAGTTTGGTTGGAGACTAAGTTTAGCATCGAGTATTTCTTTCGAATACCACCTCTTCAGTCATAGACTCAGGATCTGTGTCTTTTTCCTTTTGATATTTTTTTAATGTATTTTCTTTTCTTTTCCATTACCTCCACGGACAATTTTATTTCTCTCTATTTCTACCTCTCCTTCTCTATACATACATGTATACATCACGTAATAAGTATTTCAACGGCTGACTTACAAATGTTTCCATGGGTTACACTGAACAGCGAATATGTGGAAAAGCATGTATGCCTATTCTTCGTGTTTGACCTAAGAACATTCAATCACGTCCATATATATATATATATATATATATATATATATATATATATATATATATATGTATGTATATGTCGCCTGACGATTGCACTAGCATGAAACGGGCTGTCGCCTCTAAGTGCTGACTTCCATGTCCACTTTTATATTTACACACGCTCTATCTCTGATATTGAGCACTTTATCCCATAAATATAGCACACTTTAAGACTATATTTCTGCATATATATATATATATATATATATATATATATATATATATATATATATACAGGGTGACCAAAAAAGAAACGGGAACTATTTGACAATCAAATAAAACCAAGAGTGATGGAAGAAAAATATTTAATTCATAGTAATTAAAACCTTAAAACATGCCATTTAAGAAAAAATGATGGAATTTTTCTTTTTTTTAAAATGACGTCCTGTAGATGGCGTCTTCCTGTACGAATGCATTCTTGAAATCTGCTGTTGAGATTCCTCATTGACTGCTGCAACATCTCAGCTGGGATACTGTGAATTTCATTCTCGTTACTAAAATGGCGAAATGTTTACTTGCTCAAGGTAACTGTACCGCAGTGTTGCCACTTACTCAGGTCTGGCAATACGCACTTAAAAAATTCCCGTTTTTTTGGGTCACCCTATATATATATATATATATATATATATATATATATATATATATATATATATATATATATATAATTTTATATGTCAGCAGTGTTTAGAAAAATAGTATGACAAATTGGAAAAAACATTGGCAATTATATATATATATATATATATATATATATATATATATATATATATATATATATATGCACATTTCATTAAAAACGTCTGACAAGGTACTTTTATTTAGTTTTTTATATAATTTCTCGTGCGATCTAATAAGGTTTTTCTTTTCAGAGGATAAATTATATAAAAACTGTCCGAATGTTCTTTTTATCCGAGCGCTTTCGGCTATACATTTAGCCATTTTCAAGGATTATATTTCAACTGTTAGAATTAGAAATAGTTTGTTATATGTATATTTTATATAGTGATATATATATATATATATATTGTGTATATTTTGGGAGCATGTTTTCATTAAGACATGCCTCATTAAAAATTTTTAGACAAGATTTGTCTACTTATTTTGTAATGAGATCCTGTTTTAATTTTATAATATCTTTATTAAAGGAAGAACATTACCATGTTGATGCATATTCATTTTATTCCGAGAACTTTCGACATTAGCACAATGACATCATCAGTGTCTTGTTTTTCTAAGACGAAAAATAGTTGTGTCCATTATTTTACTAAAGCAAAATTTTTCTGTTCATCTGAAAATTAAATTTTTTACGTGTGAAAAACGCTAAGTGTACAATTTTAAAGTTGATCATGTCAGGAACAACGATTATGAAGTGAAAAAAAAGTAAAAGAATGCAGATGAATTTGGACAGACTGAAAAAATATGCTTTTAAAAATATTCTTTCAAAACTTTGAAACTATCAGCATCTGTCGTCTCGTGGCTTCTTTGGACTTGGCACCGTCAACAAAGCCCAGTCTCAAGGAATCCTAATCCATAATCGTTGTCTTTGACAATCCCACACTGTGATAAAAGGAAATCTACCAAGAATGGTGATTTATTGTAAGACCCTGGACGAAGATTTACCATGGCTGAACTATATATATATATATATATATATATATATATATATATATATATATATATATATATATATATGTATATATATATGTGTGTGTGTGTGTGTGTGTGTGTGTGTGTGTGTGTGTGTGTGTGTGTGTGTGTGTGACCAAATTAAAAGTCAAAATTGTAAGTAGCCTAAAATAAGATTGTATCAAAAGAACTGGAATGTGCAACTTACATCATTTTTCACTATACAGAAGCCCCGAATGACCAATATATGTAACCGGTAAAATTGTTACTAAAATATGCTTTCACAAGTGGTTATGTTCACATTAAGTTTCACACAGCGAGAAATCAAATAGGGAACGGATTTTTTCTAATACTTCCACCTACAAGCGGATTCTGCCCACCTAAAAAAACTAAGGTTGGATAGTTTCCAACATCCATCTCTTTATTTCTTGCATCCGCTGATGAAGAACACAGGCGTGTTCAAAAATTCCGAACTTGGAACCTCAATAACCTTGATTCATTTTTGTCACATGATTAATATTAATAACTGTTTTTCCTACTGATTTCATCGGTACCCTTTCTTTTGATTTTGTTTTATTGATCAACTTATCTACTGTACTATATATATATATATATATATATATATATATATATATATATATATATATATATATATATATATATGAATATATATATATATATATATATATATATATATATATATATATATATATATATATATATATATATATATATAGTAGAGTAATACATTTCAGATGCATCAAGGAAGGTCTTCAGTGATGCACTGTTTTCATTGTCGATTTCGGGATTTGCATCATATCGGCTCAAACAGCAACCCCGACCTGATTCCAAAAGATTCAGGCCGCCTCCTTGATAGCGTTGTGCTAAGCACCTCGACATTGCAAAAAAAAATAAGATGTGGCTAGGATTCGGACCGTTCTTATTGACATACGTCAGTGAACATCAGCCAATGAAATAAAGACTTTTCCCTCTTTCACCCTATATAGTCTTGTCTTTTGCTTCATCCGCTTTTGATTCGCGCTATTTTCCCTGGAATTCATAACGAGGTAAGCTGGACTTGTTCTTACTAAGTTCAATCCAATGCTTTACATTTAAATTAAATACTAATTCGATAACTAAACCTTACCACTTACATTACTTTCCCCCCAAAAAACTAAAAAAAACATTATAATTCTTACTATTCTATAAAAATCTTTAAATCTAACCCTATACACTTAATCAAACGAAATTAGAAAAATGCGATGTATATATATCAGTCAGTTGTGTGCCATGCATGATACACGCTCATGCAATCATGTATCTTTCGATACATGACTGACGAGGCAGATTTTCTTCCCCCATTAGGTTGCCATTTCTTTCTCTGGTAGACCAGTTGCCATCCACGCCTAGTGAACCCGGTCTGTCCTGCTGTTTGCCTATAGCTGGGGAAAAAAGAGGATTCATAACTTTCCCAAGGGTAATAGTACGTAGGTGAATGTGATGGATTGGACTGGAATTCGAACTCGGCTCTCCGATTCCTCAAGCCGAGTCGCTAAACTTTTTTTTAATTATTTAAACTATTCAGAACTCCTGTTTATATAAACTGTGACGATACCTTAATTTACATTTTTTTGTTACGTGGAAATTTCTGGGTAGAGTAAATGTTCCCATCCTGCATAATGAATTCAGTTGGACGTGTTCAAATTCTATCCAAAGCTGTCACATGCACCTTCGCATTAACTCCCTTCAGAAAGATACGAATTCATTTGGTGGGGAGGGGGCGGCTCTAACCTGGACAAGACAACCATCTTGGTGAATTCTGAATTCAATGGAGCTGAGAAAGCAACGAGAAATCAACCCCAATCATTATCATAAGAAATTTCATGACAATTCGTTTCTATGGAAGATTCAAGCAGCGGAGAGCCATATTCGCCAAAAGTCAAGTGATATTTTAAAAGTTTTAATCGAGATACGTATATTGAGAAATATTTCATTCGAGAAAATTGATTAAATTTTAATATGTGGGTTATATTATGAAAAAAATTTGGAAAAATTCGTAATTTGCATAAATCCTTTCAAATTGTAAAACCGCGCGCACGCACGCACGCGCACGCACATATAAGTATACACTTTTTATATACACAAATAAATCAATTATGGACTTGCACTTGCAACAAACCACACACATACCCATACATACTTATATATATATATATATATATATATATATATATATATATATATATATATATATATATATATATATATATATATATATATATATATATATATATATATATATATATATATGTATTATTAAATATACATTATATTTGTCGTGTATATATCTGGAAATTTTTTGTATGTCGTGAACGTTTGTCTTTTGGCATATAATGAAATCTATTATCTTTTTCCATTTCTAAATTAAACCGCAAATCTTTGAAATGAAATATTTCCTCAGGCAACTTTAAAGAAATATCTGGAACTGTCTCCAAAAAAATTAATTATCTTTTCAAACTTATTGATTATTTTCACAATATTTTTATTTTCCTCTGTTCTTTATTAAATTTTCCGTCGAAATATAGTTTTCCTTCTTTTTTAATGAGTGCGTGTGGGTGTTGTACTAAATTGGCAAATATAATAAACCTGGTTTTGAAAGGAAAAAAAATAGGGAAAATATTAATAGGCCTTGCTTTAAGCGAGACAATGTATAAAGATTTAAAACAACATTATAGCGCTGTAAGTGCCCGAAGTCTTACGATCTCTTAGAAAAATAACTTGTCTTATAATAATTTATTTTTCGACAATATTCTGAAAGTATGCTACTAAGATAACTACAAGATAATATTCTCTTTTATTATTAAGGAGACATAATGTGGGGTCTGGTTAAAACGTTCAATTCTTCAGAGAATCGCTTGCTTTTGATGTATTTAACTCACATTTTAACAGATCAAAAATATTTCATATTTGTAGTTGACATTAGGTAGACATAAAGATTATTAATTATCACACACACACATCCCCGACACACACATATCGATTCTGAATATACATGGCTGTAAGAGTGGTTAGCTATTCACTGCAGCAGGAGTTTGTTCAGGCACATTTTTTCGTGTCACAAAAGCAGTACAGCGGTTTGGCGGATTGATTACAACGTTCACTTTTTGGAGTATGCGATCCGGGTTCGAATCTCAACATAGTAGATTTTTCAGGGGTTGAATTATTAATGTTATCGGCTAGGGGAGTCGATGCCAGCGCTAGACACCGTTGAAAACTGTCCGAAAACCATACGCTGGTTCGAATTCAAGTCTTAATAATCAATTATTTTCAGAATCCGAGAGTGGTTTTGATAGCACGAGACCATAAGACATCGTTACCGAGGTTTCGAGCGTAATGGCGTTGTTCAAACTTTTGATCAGACCAGTTTATGAGCTTTATCATAGAAACTGCAACTATGGTTCGCTCAGCCCAGTTGCAATATAGACCACAGGTGGTAGCTGTGCGTGTCGAACAGACACATTTATACCTCTGCAAACAACTGCAGCCGCTATTCGTTAGTCCTCGACCCCAGCAGACGGATGCACTCAGAAATAAGTAAACAGTTATTATAATCTATTGAATGTGTGTGTGTCTGTTTGTGTTACTAGTCAAGCAAACAAGTTTTGTTAAATTCAAACAGTAATATCTGCTTGTTTAAGTTTTCCAATTTTCCTATAACATTGTATATCTAGATCTAAAAAGTCGATGGACTATCTGAAGTTCATTTTTCTCGAGGTTTTGTACAAAAACACTAATCAATATAGGATAAATATTGCTAAACAAACTCAAAAGTCTATAGAGGACTCACTGCAAGAAAATATACAAAATTATAGTAATCATTATTTTACAAGCAAAATCCACATAAAAAAATACAGATATTTCACAACACGATATCTTGAAGTGTGTATAAAATACTTAATATATATATATATATATATATATATATATATATATATATATATATATGTGTGTGTATATATATATATATATATATATATATATATATATATATATATATATATATAATAATAATATAAACATTAGATTCATTTTTTTTTTTTGGGGTGGTCTACCTCCATGGAAAAAATATCACTTTGGAATAATTAGAATTCTAACTTTTGAAAATACAGCAATATAACCAACAAACCTACTACGCCAAGTTTTTGATAATAAGTGTACGGTCAGAATTACTTGGATATAACAGAAAAAAATAACATCAATTATGGAGATTCTATCAATAATTTGGATGGAAATGTATGACACAAAAATCAGGAAAAACAATAAAAAAAATGGGGAAATATGCCGGTCGATTTTTACAAACCTCTTATGGATGATTTGTTGCTTCCTAAGTATATATATATATATATATATATATATATATATATATATATATATATATATATATATATATATATATATATATGTGTGTGTGTTTGTGTGTGTCTGTGTGAAAAACAATGAAAATAAACTGGGAAATTACGCCGGTCGATTTTTACAAACTTATATATATATATAAAGATTTTCCTAGAGCAGCTTGCATGTGGTTCAAAGCCGAAATTAAGTGTCACCCAGTGAGGATTGAACTCGCAACTCAGTCTTAATTGTTCGAGTAAGACAAGCTTGCAAACCATTACACGACATCGAGGTGCATATATATATATATATATATATATATATATATATATATATATATATATATATATATATATATATATATATATATATATATATATATATATATATATATATATATATATATATGTTTGTATGGGTGTCGACTTATTAAATGTGTATGAACATCAATGACCACCATTATTATTGGTCATGACACCGATGATATCTCTGTAAGTCGACGAAAGATTTTAAAGATTAACAGTATAGACAACAGATATATGCCTTTGGTCGTTAGGGAAGTTTTGACCTCATAGATTCGCAGCTTATGAATTTTCTAGTGTCTGTTGCTTCCAGATTGACTGGGACACTACTTAACTGATCATTGTTAACCTGAAAAGCTTCGTAGTTACACCTGGGTCCCACTGTGAGAAGATTCATGTGACTGACAAAGACTGACTGTGACAAACAAATAAATCGTGATAAACCTAGAATGGTGAAAGCAACCGTATATTTTTCTTGGACATAAAATGAGGCAAAAGGGAGAATTAAAAACTCATAGGACATAGTGAATGTACGTAGACAGAGGAAAGTATTGAGTAAGCTACGCGATGAAATTGCGTAAATGGATAGCAAATCAGGTTCCAAGGATGAATAATCAGCTTAGAGCTAAAACGATAGGAAGTTCTTGAGAACCATGATCGCCTACGTCTTGAGGGGAGACAGTAGGTACAGGGGGAAAGATGCTTGTTCGCGTGTTCAGTCATCCATGCAAATGTAAGCAGTTAACCCCGATCCTATCTTTTAGTGTATGCCATTTCTTATCAGTTGAAGATGGCATTATATATATATATATATATATATATATATATATATATATATATATATATATATATATATATATATATATGTAATCTATCTATCAATCTGTCTCAGTCTGTCCATATTTATCTATCTACGCAATTTCTATTGTGTATTTTCTTTAGTAAACATGCTTTAGGCGTCTGAAAACACTGGTTGTACAACCATTTCACACATATGCACATATATTCACACGCGCGCGTGCGCGCACACACACAGACAGACAGACACAAAACTCCACGCCCATATAATTATGCGTGTGCGTGTGTGTGTGTGTGTGTGTGTGTGTGTGTGTGAAGAATATTTAACAAGCTTAACGATGCATAAAAGTCGGTCTCCAACGCATTCTTCACCTACGCATTGTTTGTATTTAAAATACTTTCATCATCAACAATGGTGCTTAAATGTGTCTGTCGTTCTCAGTGTATTTGTTTGGTGGTCTTACGGTTGTATAATGGCAAGCGAATTATTTTGTGCCATTACTTATTCAAGTATATTATGACTGGAGGCAAATATCAACAACTATTGAGCTGCCCAACGGGTGTGGCGTAATTCGAAGAAACAGACAGTGGTTGGCCAAGTAGCTAATGAAAATAACGCTCTGTTTATTCTTCATTATACAAGTCAGTTTCTCGTAATAATATTGGTATTAATTAACCGATGTTAGTAAAGGTTTCTTGTTCTTTTATTTATGTTAGAAATATATTGTTTAAGTAAATCTAGTATAATAATCCTTATTAAAATTATTGATAATAAATTGTTTGTAGCGGATGTTTGGACTTATTAAAGAAATAAAGGGTAATATATATATATTATTTGGGCATATACCTTAGAAATATTGTTTTATTAATGTTTAGTATGAGATCATTGTCATTCTATAAGATTTATCAAGTTTTTAAACGTTGATTTTTAAAAGGACTGTAAAAGCATACAATTTTTGTGAGTGAAAATGCAGTAGTGGAGCCGTTTGGAAGGCTTCGATTTCTTTCAAGCACAAAGTCCCAAGGTATCAACAACGGAAATTTAAGTGTATTGGCCTCATTCCAACTGCTGATCATAACAGATTATGTTATTTCTCCCAGAAACCTTATGGCCCACTCAGAAAAGATTCAGTTGCAGTATAAACCACTATATATATATGTGTATATATATATATAAATATATATATATATATATATATATATATATATATATATATATATATATATATATATATATATATATATATATATATATATACACACACATACATACATACATATATATATATACATGCATATATATGAAGAGATATAGTTTTAAGGTGTGCTATATTTATGGGATAAAGTGCTCAATATCAGAGACAGAGCGTATATAAATATAAATATAAAAGTCAACACTCATAGGCGACAGGCTGTTTCATGCTGGACGCAATCTTAGTGTTGTCTTCAATGTTCGCTATTATATATATATATATATATATATATATATATATATATATATATGGATAGATAGATAATACTAATAGTCAATATATATATATATATATATATATATATATATATATATATATATATATATATATATATATATATATATATATATATATATATATATATATATATATATACGTTTGTGTGTGTGTGTGTGTGTCCTCAAGGGCACATGGCACAGTGGATAAAGGCGTTGGTTAGTTCCAGTGACAGACCCAAAGTGTGTGAGTTCAATACCCGGTTAAGGCAGTGGAGAACTTTCAGAGGGAAAATTAGCAGGAGATAACTGATAACTGACATCCATCAAACATGGCACGTGGAACTAGAACAGTCTACCCCAGTGATCGAAATAAAGGGTTCAGTTCGAAATTCCAACCACCTGAACGGTCGAAAAGTTGTGACAAATATGGCGACAAAGATGAGGACAATAGTCCGACTAATGTAAATACTGAATATTGATGAGTTCGGAGGTGCAGTGGAAATCGTGCAAAATATATTTGACAAGAGCGCTTAACCGACCCAAGAGTTAGAGCGAGAGATGGCAAGAAGCGCTGAAGAGACAAGACAGCAGCGGATGAAGGATGTGCTGAATCCCACATGATCTGCTGCCAAGAGATTTCCCGAGTGCTCTCATTTTTAGTTGATTGAAGCCGCCTCAAGCTTTAGATGAAAAAGACAAACTGTCATGTGAAGGGTTAAATTTGTTATATCAAAAAAATATATAACCAAGTGTAAATTAACCGGCCATATTCTTCAGTTATGTGATTTTTCTTTTCGCCAACGGAAGCGTTCTTTGTGCTTTTGCGGCACGGTCCTTCCAAGGTCCGATCCAGCGCTCAAGTACGGACGAAATTCGATCTTCACTGCTCTGCGATTAAGGACAGAAGCAAATGAAAGAACGAAGCGGAAAGCAGATAGTCATCAGTTGATAGGCGGCACTACTAACAACCGTCGGAACAACACAGTATCGAACCCGGCCGGCCGTGTTAAGCAGTCGTGCATCCTAGCGGACATTAACATTCGCGCGGTCGTATGTAAAAATAATATCTACTTGCTCACGATACGAATATCCTGCCATTGTTAAACGGAACACTTTCCAATTAACTCACTACTACACGAATTAAACGAGAATATAATCGAGTCTAGATGGCAACAGAGCGGCATCTACCGTAAATTTTCTTTCAAATTAATTTAAAAACAACTGATTTTCAGACATATCATTATATGGACTTTTTTCCTTGTTTTGGTGGGAGGAACTCGCCCCAAATTTTGAAAAGTATTTTTGATACAATCTTTCTATGTATTTGGTTGGTCATTGCAGGTTATGTAACAGCGTTTCCCCTAGCGTGGGGTGTTTAGTCGATTTACACCTTTTAAAACCCTTTATTTTACATTCAACATCATCACTTGATAAGACACCAGAAGTGTTGAAACAAAATGGCTATTTTTGTAGTAATTTTATAACATATTTTTCTTATAATTTTCATATAATGTTATAATTTTCGAATAAATTATATATATATATATATATATATATATATATATATA
>OZ038495.1:15865018-15882518 GCA_964036315.1 Acanthosepion esculentum | reverse complement strand
ACATGCAAATATTCTTTTTCAAAAAATTCTGGTGCAATTTATCTGTAATTATGTCTAAAGTATGGAGGCAGGTCGAC
Source organism: Acanthosepion esculentum (assembly GCA_964036315.1). Classification (NCBI taxonomy): domain Eukaryota; kingdom Metazoa; phylum Mollusca; class Cephalopoda; order Sepiida; family Sepiidae; genus Acanthosepion; species Acanthosepion esculentum. The sequence goes on along the minus strand of OZ038495.1, from coordinate 15,882,441 downwards.
GTTGAATTCAACATGGTTCTGTCAAGTGAAACGAAACCAGTGTCAAGTAGTATCAATCCTTGTATCTTTGTTGGACAACGTCGAATGTATGGAGAGCGAAGGCGTAATACAGCACATCTGAGCTCGATTATTAAAGCAACCTTAGCCTATCAGCATTATCCACACACAAATACAGGAATCCCTTGATTAGTGAGGTTAATGTATACATTAAAAGATACGCACTAATTGAAAACGCATTAATCTAATATAACTTATAGGGAATGATGTAATTAGTATCTCAGATTTACAATTAATTTTTAATTTGCGTACTTTTTAATTTAAGTATAGCTACATATAATAAGATACAATAAAATGCTATGAATTAATATTTATTAATCTGATATTTTATGAAAAACTTATTCAGTGTCTTTTGCCGCATTGTATTCTTCTGTTCTTCATATAACTGGTGGTACTGAGAAATCGCTCCTTCAGATTTTCTAAACATAACATAATCAAGAGTATTTTAACATGAACATTTTATTTATAATCTTTCTATAGTAAATACATGCATATTTCATGTTTGGTTATTTTTTGATTAATATAAATTTCTGTATCTAATTAAATCAAACCTTTTTTTTTTTTAAAGAAACCATCAGAAATTCCTTTTAAATACCGTCAAATAAAATGAAAAAAATAAAAAATATTCAAACAATAGCGGCAACTATTTAGCGGCTGTTGTTCCTGAGTCCACCCTGACGCGGGGTGGTAGCACCCGTTAGGTTCTCAGCTATGGGTAAATAGTTTTTCCCCTCCCTTGATCTCCAGCTATACGTTCTTGAGAAAAATAATATTACCAGCTATACGTTTTTGATAAAGTAATATTATCAGCTATACATTTTTGAGGAAAAAAAATATTACCAGAAATAAATTTGACAAAACAAAAATATTACCAGGAAAAAAAAAGTTGTCAGCATTAAATGACTCATTGAGGTTGATATGTCGTAAAACAAAACAAACAAACGAAATTACCGATTGTCCATTTTTAAATTTAGAAAATTTTAATTAATCAGAAACTATAAAAAAGCATCACTGTTTAATTGCTATGGTTAAACTGAAAAATGGTATACCGCTTTTATAAAGTATTATGTATGCACTAATCGAATTTTGGTAAGTTTTAGCGCACCAAACGAAAACGCATTAATGGAATGTACAATAATGGAAGGATTACTGTATTCCTTTTTTTTACTTCCTGTCGAATTTAATGTGTGGATCCTATTTTAAGTTTGTACTATAGTAGCCACCGCCTATGGAAAGGCAGCAGGATACAATAGACTTTTTTGTTGGCAACCAGTGAGCAAAAGGAAAACTATGTTCACCAGTTTTCTGTATTCTCTTTTCGGGAAAATAGAATACAGAAAACAGTTTCAACACTACAATGAAATATGTGCTTATAATCCGCTAGTTTGGTTCTGAGAACTGAGCTGCACTACCTTTATGCTTTGAAAACCACGGAATATATATATATATATATATATATATATATATATATATATATATATATATATATATATATATATATATACTTTTGTATATATATATATATATACTTTTGTATATATATATATATATACTTTTGTATATATATATATATATACTTTTGTATATATATATATATATACTTGTGTATATATATATATATATACTTGTGTATATATATATATATATACTTGTGTATATATATATATATACTTGTGTATATATATATATATATACTTGTGTATATATATATATATATATATACTTGTGTATATATATATATATACTTGTGTATATATATATATATATACTTGTGTATATATATATATATATATATATACTTGTGTATATATATATATATATACTTGTATATATATATATATATACTTGTATATATATATACTTGTATATATATATATATATATATACTTGTATATATATATATACTTGTATATATATATATATATATATATATACTTGTATATATAGATATATACTTGTATATATATATACTTGTATATATAGATATATACTTGTATATATATATACTTGTATATATATATATACTTGTATATATAGATATATACTTGTATATATAGATATATACTTGTATATATAGATATATACTTGTATATATAGATATATACTTGTATATATAGATATATACTTGTATATATATATATACTTGTATATATATATATACTTGTATATATATATATATACTTGTATATATATATATACTTGTATATATATATATACTTGTATATATATATATATACTTGTATATATATATATATACTTGTATATATATATATACTTGTATATATATATATACTTGTATATATATATATACTTGTATATATATATATATACTTGTATATATATATATATACTTGTATATATATATATATATACTTGTGTATATATATATACTTGTATATATATATACTTGTATATATATATACTTGTATATATATATATTTGTATATATATATACTTGTATATATACATATATATATACTTGTATATATATATACTTGTATATATATATACTTGTATATATATATACTTGTATATATATATACTTGTATATATATATACTTGTATATATATATATACTTGTATATATATATACTTGTATCGCGTGATGTGCCTTAACCTTTCGGCCACAGAGCAGCGTCTGGTTAGCAAGGTCGATTTTACTATCTTTAAACTTAAATCTTCCATGAATCTCTTCTATTCATATCTGCTCTAGCGTATCAAATGTAAACAAATGACGTCATATATATATATATATATATATATATATATATATATATATATATATATATATATACAAGTATATATATATATATATATATATATATATATATATATATGTTAGAGTAAAGCCATTAAGTCACAAAAGGTTTTCGGGTGTGGAATAATCAGAAACAGAAAAAAGAAGAGTAATCAGGATAAGAGTAGATAGCTATTGACATTGAATTTAAATTTTTGAAGATTAAAGTTGGCTAGAAACATGGAGCAGGAAGTAAGTTCCCTGAGCGAAAAGTGGGGGGAAAAGAATATATTAGCCAAGAATTCACGTTTACATCTAGCCAGCTCCATTGTAAATCAATGAGATCTCGACACCAGTCTTCTAGTGCGCTTAAATTTTAAAAAAGTTTACCATCGTCAAGAGCGCGTCCGAACAATTAATTAAGTAATTTAAAAAAAGTCACAGGGATCATCCTTACGTTTATATATCTAAAGTTTTATTGAAAATTTATCGACCCAACGTACCTTACTCAATTTGGTCAATGACCATTTTAAGGGAGAGCACTTTGGCCGAACCGATAGATTTCATCACCCTCCATTTACATAGCGAAATTTATAAGGAAAATTATGAATACGGAATACAAGAATTGAAATATTTGACAATGGAGAAACGAATACCATCGGTTAGATTATAACTACAACATATTCCTCTTGCTCTATTTCTCTAACATGCAGCTACACAAAAACATATGTACCTATGTGTCGCATAATGAATCTGGTCTGGTTGACTGCCTTCTGACAAAAGGCAAACATGGCACGTTGCTGGTGTGGATAACCTTCCTCTTCTTGAAGATACAGGTCTTCTAAACATAAACGTTTCGAGCCCTGACCACCGCTTTACCGGTGGTAGAGAAAGACGTCGTAATGCCTAACCACAGGTTGAACAGTGTTAGAGAACATTGATTCAATGTCCAGCCACCGTAACTATTTTTATATCAAACGTGAAACGATACAACCAATTATTTGCGAAGTTTGACTCGGAAGCTAAGGCAGAAGGGTTAATATTGTTTAGGAACGTAGAGCTGAAATGGTTAATAGGCAAACTGCATGTGCGTAAAATTTTCACTGAATACGAAAATGGCATAGTCTTCGATTGCTTCTCATATTCATAATGCTCGGATCCGACAGAAAATTTAAATAACAACAAAACACGAATGAATTGCCCTTTCGATGTGTTATAAGACTTGTCTCCAGAAACAACAAGAATTATATTTTTTCCCATCATTTTCTCTTTCTCTCTGCTTTCCGTTATATCTCGTCCTGCAGGCATCAGAATTTGCTCTTTATTTTCCTTTTGTTATTTTCTCCATTTTAACAGATGATTTTTAGTACGCGTTCTGCAATGTACATTATGTGGACGCAACTATCTCATATGCGCAGAACGATAGGCGAATTTGATCACGCACCTTGGTCTTAACAATATTCCGCTGGTCTGATTGCAGCTGTTTAACAGAGAACCAATATTCTGCAATGTTTTCGTTTTTGTCTTTTTTTTTAAATTCAATTTTTCTGCTTTTAACTTCCCAATTGAAATATTTTGCCAAGGCGTGTCGATTTTAGAATGATAAGAACCAAAAATAAAAATAAACTCTCATACCTTAAAATAAAAGATATGATTCTGCTTTGAACGAAAAATAGAATGAAAAATAAAAACCATGAAAGAAATATTGGCTTTCAGATTTTCTTTAGTTGAAACTTTGATTTTTTTATATTTATGTTTTGTGTTGGTGTGTAATTTTATCGAGTAATCAGTATACGACAGTTGAATCGTATGGGAAAATTATAGAACTGTCATTTTCAAAGAATGACTGATCTAAAAGATTTGCGATTGTGTTAAGGCTAGTGTCTGGAAGATTCGATGCCTGAATTAATTATAATGGTAAAATGAAAAGAAATGAAATGTATTCATCTTAATTTCATGGGAAAAGGAACGAAAAATAAATACCTAAATATACAGTGGGAGTGAAAGTAAAGAGAGAAATGTAATGGAGAAGATTAAGGTAGACGCAAATGAAGAAAAAGAAACAAAATGAGAAATAGAATAAAAGAGGAATGATGTTGTCGATGGAATGAAAGAAAAAGCTGAAGAAAAAAAAGAAGCAAATAAATAAGTGATGAAGAAAAAAAGGGTGCACCGAAATAAAAATGTATAACAAAGAAAAAAATAACGCTAGGAATAACTTTAAATCCTAACTGATTATGGAAACTGGGCAGGAGTGGGAACAATGAAGAAAAAAAAAGAAAACAAAGGCTAATCTATTCCACTCGACAGTTGCGTTCTTCAGTCTTCCCTAAAGTATTCTTTTTTTCCTCTTTTATGTGCCGTATCCTTTCAGGACGTAGGCGATCGTGGCTCTCCACTTCCTCCGATCGCTTCTAGTCCTCAAGAAGTTTCCTCCCTCCGCCAACTTCCCCAGACCACGTTCTGTCATCCACCAGATATATCATGCTTTGTTTTCCCTTGTCTCTCATTCCTTCTATTCGACCTGTGTGCATCGGATTCAGCAGGCCCTCCCTTCTCATTAGGTTTCCCAGAAACTTCAGCGGCCTCTTCCTGATGTTAATTCTAAGTTTCCTTCTTGTTTACATCTTCTCCAGGACGTTATCATTGCTCACGCACTTGGTCCATGATATCCTCAGCATCCTTCTGTAAAACCGCATCTCCGTCGCCTCGAGTCTCTTGTTAATATTTGAGGAAACCGTCCAACATTCTCTGCCGTAAAGAAGGACAGATGTCAAGTAACAGCTCAGTACTCTTTTCTTTGTTACCAAAGAAATCCTCCCGTCTCGCAATACTCCGCCCAGCTTTTGGAATGCGACCTCTGCCATCACAATACGTCTACGGATCTTGGTGTTGCACTTAGCGTCCTCTGGGAAAACAGATATTTAAATTTCCGCACCTACTGGTTTTAGTGTCCCCGACCAGCAAATCCCATTTCGGCTTCATCCTTTTACTGATGACCATACATTCTGTCCAGTAATTTAAGCTTAGTCCCTTTCTTCTGGCTCCCCTTGCTACCTTTTGTAGGAGGTTTTGTAATTTCTTTTCTGTGTCTGCTATCAGCACTGTGTCATCTGCGTATTTTATGGTGTTACGATTGTGGCCGCCAATGGTGAATCCCGGTATGATTTCCAATTCTATCAGAAATGCCTCGCTGTATAGGTCGAATAGGTCCGGTGAAAAGACACATTCTTGCCTTACACCCGTTTGTATATTTTTTATATTCGCTGAACTCGTTCTTTATGCGCATTCATGTGTTTTTTTGCCAGTATAGGTTCTTGATTATTCTAATATCTTCCCCGAATATATCAAGGTTGCTGAGCAGTTCAAACAGATCCGTGTGGCGTACTTTGTTGTAGGCCTTTGCGTAGTCTATGAAATATTGAACAATAGAAGGATTAGCAATTATGAAATGTAGTCAACAGTAACATTGACACACGTTACTTTCAGGCTGTACCACTTCATTCTCTGATCTAGGGATGAAACTCTCAACTACTAGATGGTAGCAACTCTTGACTAACCAATGTTTATAGTCACTTTACGAATATCCAAATACCACTGACTGATTCTAGAGCATTTTAATCCAGTACCAGATACTTTTGATTGGTATCAAACCGTCGTTCATATCCCAGGGAGCCATACCCCAGCCACTAACTTGCCTTCCGGATGTGGTTGAGATTTTTACACAGTGTCTGAGGTGTCCTTCAAAAGGAGAACATCCGAGGGGGGCTTAAACAATTTTTCTGCGGAACCGGCGTTGAACCCACTTTAAGCCTTGAACTTATATCGCATTCGGGAGCGATGTGGCGTGCTGCAAAATCTATCATGCCATCGTTGTGTATCATTTTAGGTAGCGATTTGATGAGATGTGGCACATAACCGAGTGTATGGAGTATCAGGTGGGGATCGAACACGCTACTCAGTGGTAACTGATTTAGAGAGACGTGTTTGCCAAACAGTACACCATGTCAATATCCCTCTAAATCATACGATTGATATTTTTAAATAAATATTAATAACCGTGTCTTTTTCGTTCTCTCAAAGCCCAACTTACTAATTTATGAAAAAGTCTACAGGCATGTGCCACACAAATCTCATTCTATGATAATCTAGGAAGCATATACGCACAAACTCAGTGGCCTCCCTGCGACAAATTATTATATGGCACACACTAATAAACCCTTTTCTCAGCACGTAAGAATAGCCCTCGATATATAGTCACTAAATACATATATTTTCTTGCATAAGATATCGGTTAGATTACAAAAATCGAAATACCATAATTAGATTTACATATGAATTCAGTGTAAAGACTAATGATGATAATATTACTTCAGGATCCTAACAGCATTACACTTGCTTTATCTTAGCAAATGTCTTTAACAAAACAAAACATAACTGATAAACTTACTTATCATCTTTGCTAAAATTAATCCCTATAAATTAGATGTTTGTTCAATTACTTTTATAAAGTATTAGCCAATATTTAAAAAAGAACATTAATTAATAATGGTTTATATAAACGCATAGGTAATGAACAAATTAAATTTTTATTACAGGCAATTAATGTATAGTATAAATAAATAAAAACTGATTTTAACCACGACAGAACAACTTTGAAGAAGCAGATGCAATTAAAATAACGGCGTAAAAGTTTACACTCACCAAATGTGCAGTTTGCTTAAAAGACTAATTTTGCATAATGTTTCTGGTGCCTTTGACACAGTGAACTCAATGTGCAAAATAAATTCATTTTTTTGTCTGAGCATGCATGAGGAAATAAATGATATATCACGGTTTCTGTAAAGAGTGGTAGAAGTAGCAGCTTGCCTGGATTAAAAAAATTGCTCCTGTCAGTGAGGATCAAAGAATTACAAATAATGGCTTGCTAAAGTTGATCACACACACACACACACACACACATACACACACGCACACACACACACACACACACACACACATACATACATATATATATATATATATATATATACATATATATATATATATATATATATATATACATATATATATATATATATATATATATATACATATATATATATATATATATATATATATATATATATATATATATATATATATATATGATTATGTATATGCATACATATGCCCCCCCCCCCTCGTAGGTTCGGCACTTTGGAAGAAAGGGAATTCGTCGGCTGCCGCTAATTAACGCTAAAAGCTCTTCGCCATGAATTGAGTATTCAGGTAGCCGGGGATGTTTATATCTCGTATATATTGCGTTAAAAGTTCCCTTTCTTCGCTGCATGCACTGAGAGCCTAATGGTGAGGAACTCTAAGTCGATCCTGGCTTGAAGCAATATATATATATATATATATATATATATATATATATATATATATATATATATATATAATGAATATAGCATGTGTAAAAATAGGTGTGCGTATGTAAGTGTTTCTGCTTGTGCGTGTATGACTATTGGTGCTTATTTTATAAGTATATATAAATGATTGTATGTATTAATATATATATATGTGCGTGTGTGTGTGTTACTATGTGTGTGTGTGTGTGAACAGTGGAGACACAGAGTCCACTGGCGTTACAGACTGTTGGCAGTCGGTGTTGATCACTATGTCCACACTAGTTCTGTATAAACAAGCTTGCATATTAAAGATGTTTCCCTACAAATATAGAATTCTTTTAAATATTATTTCATTACACAAACACACATACACGCACAAACGCACGAGCATACACGCACACATATATATTATACATATATATCATTTGTTATGTCTCGTTTTTTTTTGTCTCTACATACGTATATACTTGCGTGTAGGGCACCTTCTCGTGGTGTAATGGTAAACAAGCTTCTCTCGATAGATTAGTTACGACTGAAAAATGAGATCGATCCTCACTAGGTAGGTCATCATTTAGGCATTGTGCCACATCTAAGCTACGCTTAGGAAATTATTATGCTTGTGTTATATATATATATATATATATATATATATATATATATATATATATATATATATATATATATATATATGACTTACTTTAGGATTTCGAACATATTTTCGCAAACGTAAACAGGTGTGTTGTGATGGAAAGGCGACAACCAAACTCAGTGAATGACACACAGACTTAAACCTGTTCGTCGACCAGAGAGATTCCTTTTGGAATCACATATTTGTTCGATGTACCTGGACAGAATTTTTTCATCGATGCATTTTTGGTAAAGGCAAACGAAATTCCTTTAAGCTTTCTGAAAACCTAATTCTCTTTCGTTTCGGATCATTTTACTGTTTTTCTTTTCTCTATCATAAACTGTCCAATATATTCTGAGCAATTACAGTTTTCGTGAACAACGTTCAGAGAATTTTTGTGAATTGTTACTGATACGTTTTCGATATCATCTATTGTCATGTATCGCGTCTTCCGGTCCTGACCTGGCATCTCGACTCCAGTCATTTTCTCACAGACGTGCTCTGGCTTCCCTCTGTTTGTCTATCTTCATAGCAACTGCTCTGACAAGCTACTTTCATTGTTTCCCAGACTGCATGAATTTAAACTTGCTACTAGTTTGGAATCTCGGTCCCACACTTTCCCTGTCGAAATGGCTAAATGTAACAGTCTCTTCTACTCCTACAGCTTCGTATCTCGCACTTCCCGTCTATGGAAGACCCTTCCTCTTACATGCTTCCCTGATAGCTCTAATCTTCAGATATTCAAAGGTAATGTCCATCGACATCTTCTGGTGCATTGATCCTTATCCCCGTCCTTCTCTATATCCTTTCCTCAAACCCCACTTTTAACTCTTGCTCTCACTCTCTGTAATCCCTTGCGTGTTAGTGGAACTCCCGCCTCGCTTAAAAAATCTTTTTGTACCATATGACTGTTCTATTATTGTGAAATCTCTATCTATCAAAGGTGGGATGTGGATGTGTGTGTAACGAATGCACGGCTTCAATTTTCGATGGATTTGTACCAAAATTTACATGCACATGCTCCAAGTTAGCGGGAAGGCGAAGACCGACTTTGCATTTCCCAACTCCCATCGATAGTCGAAATAATCGATTTTTTCATGCTTGGACGGTTGTTTTCATGTAGTTTGCGGCCATTTTCTACTGGCCAGAGTGAGAGCCTATAGCTGGCTGCCACGAATAGGCAGGACGATTCTATTGGCCAGCGTGAGAGCCAACAGCTGACACGAATGTTAACTAGCATGCTAGCATGCAAAAAAAAAATCGATAGCTGCATTCGTCACAAGTGGGAAAAATTTAAGTCTGCATGGCACTTTACTCCAATTGGCTCATTCGCTTGCTTAAACTCAACGTTGATTCTGATTCCGCAGAACTGGGTTGGGTGTGAAAAAATATTTGTTGTTAACATTCTTTATTCATTCGTTTTTTCCAGTTGCGAGTCCTTTTTAAAGCTGGTCGTTTTGTGTTCATTTTGTTTAGTTCTTTTTTCGTAACAGATTTAATGTTTAGTATAGAGCTTAGAAAAAGTCCGCAGTGTGAGATAGGCAAGAAGTAAGGCATGTAGCAACATCAGCACGCCAAAAGGCACTCCTTTAAAGGTAAGGAAGGGCAAAAATATTTTAAGTCAAGTGATATCGATTGCTGTATGAGTCGTACGATTTTTGAATCGAGCACGGGCAACGCCGAGCCATGCGGCTAGTAAGTTTATATTATTTAGGATTTTACTATTATTCTTTGTATTTGTCAGCTTTCTCATGGGGGTAACAACCAATTTGAGCTATTATAAGATTATAATGGCTGACCGAGTGTTCGAGAATACCTGTGTACTAATGCAGCTAGCCAATCCCTGTTGGAGTCGCCTGCTCCGACGTTGAACAGATATAGCCCTCCTGTAGTTTATACTAGAACTCTATTGAATGGGACTTAATTACAGTTTCTGGGAGAGAGTGCAATATCTAGTGTGATCAGCAACCGGTAAAATGTCAGAACCTTCAAACACTCGGTCACAATAACTTTTAACTTCGGATTCCCAAATACATCGGTCACCCCACAAGGCTTGGGTCGACCCATTGTATCGTATTCAAATGCTGCCCGCAGGTATCACAGGATCGTTTATCTGCATATGTTATTAACATTTTATTGTTATTAGCGAGATATTTTTAAGTGTGCTGTTTTAGGCATGTCTGATTGAATAAATTACAAACATATCTCTTTATTTTTATCATAGTATTGTCATTTCAATTGTAATATATGGAAAAATATTCGTGAATATGAAAGGGTTATGATAAAAACAGCAGACATAATTCTTGTATTTTATGAAATCACAGACACACACACAAAGCACACACACATGTGTGTGTGTATGTGTGTGTGTGTGTGAATTACAATTAATGAGATCGAAGCTATTTACCCCATACATATGATTATTTCGTCCATGGGAAAGTAAATGCATTTGCATTGATAAGTCCAGGGAAAAAGTTCTTTCCCATGGACGAAATGATCATCTGTATGAGGTAAATCGTTTGGATCTCATTAATTGTATTTCACACACACACACACATACACACACATATATGTGTGTGTGTGTGTTTTGTGTGTTAGTGATTTCTTAAAATAAAAAGAATTATGTCTGCTATTTTTATCATAATCCTTTCATATTCACGAACATTTAAATCATTTATATGTTCTAAAATAAAAAATTATATTGAGCTCTCATTTGTGGATCACTTTTAATATTTTATATTAATAATATGATCTACTTGCTTTACTTACCCACGGATTTTTTTACCTGTTATATATATATATATATATATATATATATATATATATATATATATATATATAGGGAGAGAGAGAGAGAGAGAGAGAGAGAGAGAATGCCTTATTATTAAGGTAGTCTCTATATATTTATGTGAGTATTGGTGACGATGAACTATATCGGTATCTATGCATATATGTATCGAGGAAATGAACATACACATGAATACAAATTAACTGAATTTATGCAATGCTGTGCACAACACACAGAAGTAGAAAAGCATCAAAATATACGTGTCTGCAGTTCTGAAGCCTTTCAAATGTGAACATTAGTAGAACCGGCACTTTTCATATCTCTTCCATTAACTTTTAGTTCTCGTTGCAAATGTCAACCTAATATAGTCCAGGCGCTGTTTTGCTTCATGACATTTCAGAAAGAGGAGGATGGAAACAATGTATACATGCATGTGTTTGTGCGTGCGTCTTTGTCTCTGCGTGTGTGTGCGTGCGTATTTACCCTTCTCCCTTTCCCTCCCTCCCTCTCTCTCTCTCTCTCTCTCTGTGAGAGTGTGTGAAAATAAATAAGAGACTTTTATGTGAGAAAGAATAGAGAACGTATGAAAAAGGTAAAGAGAGGAGGGTATGGAAGGCAGGTGGTAAAGACAGATAGAGAAGTTGAGTCGGAACTAAAAAGAAAGAAAAAAAAACTCCACCCTGTGCCCACTAATTCCAATTACATGCGATCCACAAGAGACAAAGTTTATTCAGTGACCGCCCTCATCCCAAACGAACGGTTTCACAACAATTTTGGTACTGTAAAGGCCATATATGGTCAGTGTTTATCAGAGAATTTAAGAGAATTTCTTTTCAATAAGCATAATTTTCTTTAGTCCTGACCTACTACGTTTTTTCTTTTCTTACGTTTACTAATTACTCCTTAGTCCATATCCTCGGAAATAATCAATAACAGACAATGCAGTGGACGAAATTTCACAAGAAGTTCTGAGAATAAACCAGCAATAAAAATATATAGAAAATCCCATGCGAAAAAATACATCTAAGATATGAAAACAATACACAGGAAATAGGTAATGCAGAGATTTCAATTTAATGAATTAAAATGTTGTATTTTAAACAAAATTTAACATAAAATATGTAGTGTTCTTATGATATGTTTCTTGTAGTTCGTGAAAGATGAACGGGAATAGTTAATCTGAATTGTGATAGGTAGACATACATTTGTTTGACCAATAGGAAATAAGATTGATAATCCTAATTTACAATGTATTAACAGCATGATGACATTGATTTATAATATACGAGAAACTTTAAATAGACAGATATTGTTGTTTAAATTTAACAAAAGAATTAATTTATATCTAAATATCTGGGATTAGAACTTATCACTATTTTAATTATTTACAATCAGACTAATTGTCCTCATATGTGTTATTATCAAAAGGTTTCTGTTTTCGTTTTGGGGGCTGGATAGCAGAAAGAACGACCAATAATTGAGCTTTACTAAATTCGAACAAGATGAGATATCCCGATATATGGTTGGCCGAAAGAAAAGAATCTAACGATATAGATCACATAAAGAGTCCAGTTTTTAATTTCCTGAAGGTTACACGGACTGAGAGACGCCTGAAGACAGCCGGAGGGCACAATGGTTGTAGCAAAACAATAACAACATTAATCCGACTGTAAATAATAAATATTAATCTTGTTTGTACACAGGGTATATATATATATATACATATATATATATATATATATATATATATATATATATATATATATATATATATATATATATATATATATATATATATATGAATTAGGAGATCGGCTATTCGCACTATCCTGAGGATACCGAAAATTTGAAAACAAGGTAGCGTGATTGGTTCATCTGCTTTTTTTAAAATTTAGATCTTTGTATGTTAAATCTTAACTTTTTGATTTGCTTTATATGGATATTGAGCAATTTTTAATACAATTGTTTCCTGGACTAATTCAACACTGACTAATAAAATTTTGTTTTGTTAGTTATGTTGGGTTAATAAATTCATTTCGTTTTTGCCTTGAAAATGTCCATATTGAACAAAACGCGTCGGCTAAAATTATAGTTTTCCTTTTGTCTTTTACATTTATAAATATTGTTTTTTCTACAGATTTACTCTGAGAAATTTTTCATATATATATATATATATATATATATATATATATATATATATATATATATAAATGGTGGTACTTGTTTGGAAAAAACTCGGATAGCTCAACTTACATTAGAACAAATCGGTACCCGGGAAACAATGGGGAATAAAAAGAAAGAACCAAGAACATTAAAACAAGGCGAAAACAATCGTCCAGTGTTTAAGCTCCAAGTCCAAAGAAAAGAAAACAAAACGAGTAAAAAGTCAACTACGTAAACTACTAACTCGAGCAAAACCTAAGATAAGATAATCCTAAGGAGCCAGGCAAACCTACCTAGGTTTAACCGAAACGAATCTTCAGGGTACTATACACACACACAGACACACACACACACACACACACACATATATATATATATATATATATATATATATATATATGTATATATATATATATATGTATATATATATATGTATATATATATATATATATATATATATGTATATATATATATGTATATATATGTATATATATATATATATATATATGTGTGTATGTGTGTGTGTGTGCCTTTGTGTGTGTTTATCTATATGCAAAACTGTATTTATGATAGTATGTTGTTTATCAGTGCAACTTATCGAATGCTTTGTTTACATACTAACTTAGACTATGTTAAAAGTGAAAAGTGGTAAGAATCTAGTATCAAACATAGCGCAATTATCAACTATATATATATATATACACACACATACACACACACACACACACACACACATATATATATATATATATATATATATATATATATATATATATATTGTTCATGAAAATATCTGAGATCTGTAATATTTAAGAACTTTATAACAGCTTATTCATTTTACATATGTGAAAAGACCTCATAAAATTTGAAAAACATACTTCAGTGTTTGAGCAAAACTTTCAGTGTTTGTGCAAAACTTTCAGTGTTTGTGCAAAACATATGAACGCTCTCTGTAAATATTTTTTCTTTGGGTATATTTACGTATAACTATTACACTAAAATATGGGAAAGTCTTATGTTGTTCTTCTATTCAGTATTCTTGTCGCATATTAAAACGACTTCTCTGTATTTTAAGTTCTTCAAAAAGATGTTTCCTTTTGTATTTATGTTGCAATAAACACATTTGGTACTTTTCTCCCTGAATATTTTCTGCAAAGATGAAAGGAAAGTTAAGTCACATTCTTTTTTTTGAAAAGCTGAACATCAGAGACATGAAATGAAATCAAATTGAATCTTTCTTCAATTAAATAGATTGTTTTCAAACTAAATATTTTGAATTCAGAATAAACAATTGCAGGCTATATGAGAAACCGCAGAAAGGAAAGTAAAATTTACCAACGAGTAAGGTCAACAAATCTGAAAATATCTGTGATGATTCTTCAATCAATTATTCCGGCCTCAAAGAAACTATCTACGCAGCATCGTAGACTGTTTACCTTTAACGGTACTATCTCGATATGATATAAAGAATGAAAGATAGTATGAAAGTAAAGTATATGTAGCTGGGAGTAGGAAACATCTGCTTTGCAAAACAAATTCACCCACTCCATATAATATAGAAAATAAAAGACTGTATGAAAGTAAAGTATATGTAGCGGGGAGTAGGAAACATGTTCTTTGCAAAACAAATTCACCCACTCGATATGAAATAAAAAATAAAAGATAGTATGAAAGTAAATTATATGTAGCGGGTACTAGGAAACATGTTCTTTGCAAAACAAATTCACCCACTCGATACGATATAAAGAATGAAAGATAGTATGAAAGTAAATTATATGTAGCTGGGAGTAGGAAAAATCTTCTTTGCAATACAAATTCACCCACTCGATACGATATATATAATGAAGGATATTATGAAAATAAGGTATATGTAGCGGGGCGTAGGAAAAATATTCTTTGCAAAAAAGATTCACTGAATATATAATTTATTTTACATTTTTTATAGTAGTCGTATTGGCGTTGATACGACGTGGTTGAATATGAGATAGGAAGAAAATAGATGATAAGAAAACGATGAAATGATGGAATTTTTTAAATATATTTTTTTTCATTTATTTGCGGAGAGCTCCTTTCATTGATCAATTTCTAATTTGTTTTCAGTATTTTTTCCACGTCATAAATTTTCTCTCGGTTACCCAATTTCGTTTTCGTACAATTGGGTTAAAATGAGATCTTTATCAAAAAGTGATTTGGAAGATTTTAGCTGCAATGCCATAAACAAAGCCCCTCCTCCAAAACTAAATGTTCCTGAAGTGATTTGTAAATGTTCTCTAAATGAATGGGGCTTATGATTATCACAATAAACAATAAAATTAGCAAAGCGAGGTTCAATTTCTGTTGGAGCGGTTGGTGTTTCAATTCTAACCTTGATATAAAAAAAATATATGCCTGTGTGAGGCTGCGATGAACAAAATTTCAGGAAGAGAATATATCGGTCACATTGCACTTTTATAAAGGTTATATGGGAATAAAACATCGCTACCGACACTTGTATTTGAACAGGGATCGCCAGTGTACAAACACAGGCGATCCCATTACTGAATTAAGTAGACCACGTGACCATAGAGGAAACGCATATATGCAGGAAATAGCTGACGACTAACGATCACTATTTCTAGTCTATCCTCTATTTCTATTCGGATATGCATTCTACTCTATCTTCTATTACTATACGGACCGCTATTCTCTACACTATTCATTTTACTATTTGTCTATACGCATTACTATTCGAGCGAGTATTATCAAGCAAGTACAATTAGTGCAAGTGTTATTCGAAGCCATCTGACACCAGTATTGTTTAACGACGTTACTATAGTTGTATCTGCGATTACAAAGTCTCTACTACAACGGCTTTACGAAAGTGGCAACGTGTGTTCGTTGACATCATAAAAATAAGCCTACAATTTTGTGACTCTAATATTGCTGCCACAATTTTGTTTTGTGCTTCTGCTATATATCTAGAGATTCGGGACTAAATATAAAGAAATATATATTATATTATCGGTCCTGACCTCGCATCTCGGCATCAGTCACATTCCCAATACCTTTCTATAAATATTTTCATGGTAATAGTTTTGAGTAGGTTTCCTCTTTGTACATCGACTTCACGAATTTCATCGAAGAACTACATTGGCGGATAGGTTTCATCATTTTACAATTGAAATGCCTCGACGTAACTATCTAAATGACACTAAAATTTCATGAGCAAAATAACATTCATGAAAATTGTTTTGATTACTCTTCGTTCTCACTTGTTCACTCACATACTCTCATACATAATCATATATATACACAATAACTGAGTATAATATTTCGTGAATTTTAAACGCTTTTTAACAATTCACTAAAGAGGATCATGTGTGTAAGCTTCATTTGGAAATAGATGTATGATCTTCAATGGTGGCAATGTTTGCGGTACAGTCAATAAAAAATAAAGCTTGAAGAGGAAAGACTATATTGAATCTATTACTAGGTCAGCTGCTAAGAAAGTTGGTTCAATCTCCAGAATCCATCTCATACATCTATGTTTAATTACGGCTATATTGCTTCCACATATGGTCTGGTGACCCTGTTATTTACCTAGAGTTCATTGATAAGATCCAAAGATGAACCAGCAATAATATTGGGCCTGATCTGGCGAATCGGCTTCAGTCACTTGCC
>OZ038495.1:15840018-15860018 GCA_964036315.1 Acanthosepion esculentum | reverse complement strand
TCTCATCTTCTTTTCCCTCGTATTACATTGCGCCGAGAAAGCTTCTCCCAGAGAACTATGGCATTGTGGGAAAAAAAAAACTACCGAGACAATGATTCTCCGATCATTAAATGTTAACATTTTCAAATCTTAGGTCATCCGTTATCTCATAATATCCACATTATATGCACTTCTTACTTAATGCTCTTACCCAACCTCATTCAGTAACACTCTACCTGGAGAGACTCTTTGGCCTTGTATTTGGAGAAAACAGTATAAAAATAAAGTAAGGGCTACTTATCGAGGAGAACATTTTTTAATTAAAAAATGGTGAATGATGGGTTCTGTCAACCCCACTGTAGATTTGATTACATTATATACAATGTCTCAACGACCCTAACGGTTTACAAGACTCGTGATCGTGCTCTTCTTTCGAATTGGAATTGGTGGATTTTCTATCGGCGTAATAAGAAAACAGAATGTCGAAGAAGATTGAATTTATTAAGCCTCGAGGCGACACAATTTTCTTAGAAAGATACGCCATCGTCATACGTGTGATTTAAATGAAAAATTGTACTTTTTTATGAAGTGTTTTCTAAATTTTCACGGAATGTCGAAAGAGCTCCAAAAATGAAATTAATTTTTACTTTCAATTCTTCAGCAAATCATGTGATAGTGGATAACCACCAAAGATCGTTGTATCGAAAATGACTACTTCGATCAAGACAGTAACAATACTAAGGGTCATGTTAAACCATTATTTTTCATTACAGAGATCTCCATAATTTTATGGAGCAATTACTATCTGTCTCATGAATGCAATGCAAATATATTGGCTACTCAAACTTGTTCTCCTCATGTAAACATGCCTCCTATTAGTAACTGCATATAACATTAATAAGTAGGGTTCCTAATCGATTATTTTATTTTTGCATCAGCTAATTAAGATACATATATATATATATATATATATATATATATATATATATATATATATATATATATATATATATATATATATATACACAATTTACATTATTTGGACTATTGTCCTCATCTTTGTTGCCATATTTATCACAACGTTTCAGCCTTTTTCTGGTGGTTGGAATGTCGATCTAAACACTTTATTTCGCTCACTGGGGTAAACTGTTCTCATTTATTTCCTGTTAATTCACCTCTCCAAGTTCTCCACTGCCTTAACCACGTATTGAACTCACATGGCACAGTGGATAAAGGCGTGTGTTAGATCCAGTGACAGGAGCCAAAAGAATTTTGAGTTCAATACTTGGTTAAGGCAGTGGAGAACTTGGAGAGGGGAATTAACAGGAGATAACTGACAACTGACATCCATTTGACATAGCACGAGGAACTGGAACAGTCTAGCCCTGCGAGCAAAATAAAAGGTTCCGTTCGACATTCTATCCAGCTGAAGAAGGCCGGAGCGTACAACGGCCGAAACGTTGCGATAAATATAGCAACAAATATTAGGACAATAGTCCGAATAATGTAAATAGTGCACATAATAGCTCATCTCATATATATATATATATATATATATATATATATATATATATATATATATATATATATATATATATATGGTATGTTGAACAATGTAAAAAATATTATTAAAAAATTAATGCAATGATAATGATGAATCTGTATGTAAATGTGAAAAATAATTAACAACTATCAATTACATTATTTTTTTTCTTAGCAATTCACCCCTGAAGATGATCTTGAATGAGATTGAAAGAATTTGGGAAAATAAAAGAAATGAAAAAAACTACGGTGTCATTCTTAATCAGTTTAATGACAGCACTTAGAAAATGATCCGTGATTTTGAGAGGATTAAAATAAAATAAATAGATATATTTCCAACCAAACTTGCTTAAATAAGATATGCTGCTTAAATTTATACATACATACATACATACATACACACATATATGATATAACATATATATTAAAATTCTATAACTGCACATGCACTAAATGTAAAGGTAATTTTAACTAAGGTATATATAAAACGCAGTAGATCTTAATTAATATTATATCATTATAAACTTAATATTGATTAATTTCATGAGTTTGGTTGACAACATGTACTCACTAAATCTGTTTCATTGTGTTACAATGGTGCGAAATTTAATCGAATGTAACTTTTCTGATTTGAAAAAGGCAAAGCTCACTGTTATAGCCTCATATCACGCCTAGAATCCTGTATCGAAACGGTTTATTCGAGAATTCTATGTACTGAAGCTATAGTAACAGCGGTGTGTCCAGAACAAGGTAAACTAACAGAGCCTATATTTCTTGAGCTGGTTTTGAATTTTGATCTTCCTTCACCTTGATGGATTGCCAAGTCATGGCCGGATATCTCAATCAACCGCGCTGTTTAACCCATAAGATAGAAGAGCTGGGGGAAAAGAGAACTCTTCCCGCTTTTCTTACATGTATTGTGCGAAAAGTCTCATAACGAACTCGAACGGAATCCAGGCTTACGGGCATATCACGTTGAAAAACCGGTTCACATTCGATCGCCAAAGTTAAACAACATTGAACCTGGTCAATATCTTAATGGGTAACCGCTCAAGAATACCAGGTGCTGTAAGCTTGGATGTGAGGGTGGTATAAGGGATATCAGCATGGAATAAGAAATTAGAGAGCGGAGTTCGAATTCCAGTCGGTTACATCCACTTACGTACAAATACCCTTAAGAAATTTATGAATCAGCCTCTACTCCTTCATCTATGGATTATATAATAAGATTTGTATCAGAAAATCATTATTATCTCTAAAAAAAAATTTTATATTCCAAAAATATGTTTCGGATTTAAATAGACTTAAAATTTTCGATAAGCTGTAAAAAAAAAAGCAATCGAGGGGATTTCGAACTCGGCTCGCCGAATTCTCTTTCCAGATAATTTATAAAACTAATTAAATCCTCAAACAGAGCAAGCGTTCAGTTTATAAACAGAAATTGAAGTTCTAGTTTGCATCCGCTGTCCTGGGTATGACGATAAACTACGTCCAGCAGAAAGGCCTCTGATCAGAAGGTTTTGAGGAGCGTGGAACCACCTTTTAATTGCTGGTCTTCCCAGGTCCACCCTGACACGGGGTGGTAGCACTTGTTAGGGCCCCAGCTATGGGCAAATATTTAACCCCGAAACTGTGGTTAAAACCACTATGAAAGTGTAAAAATAGGTTTTAATATCAGAAATACATTGTAAAAAAATTATTTCTAGCAGTAAATTTTTGAAGAAAAAAATTATTACCAATAATACGATTTTGAAAAAAAAAATTACCGACAATACAGTTTTAGCAGATTATTACCAGAAATAGATTTTTGACCAAACAAAATATTAATAGCAATAAAAATTGTTGGTATTAAATAACCCACTGAGGTTGATATGCCGTAAAACAAACCAAAACAAATCAAAGAGCAAAATGTGCCTATTATGAGGATATGTAGGATAGATAACGATTGACCCTAGATTTGAATATTACCAGCAAAATATTTTTGAAGAAAAATCAATTAGTAGCAATAAATTTTTGAAAATAAAAATGTATTACCAGCAACCAAAATTTTGTCAGCATTAAATAACCCATTGAGGTTGATATGCCGTAAACCAAACCAAATCTAATTTGCATCCGCTTAAAAATCAAATTTGTAATATTTTAGAAAGTTAAATTCAGGGTGAAATAGTAAGCGTTCATATCCAGTCATTTCATAGTAATTTCAGCAAATTTCCATATTTATGCTTGGAGTTAAGTGCCAACTGAATTAATTTTTAATGTATTTTGGGAATGTGTTCCGATCAGGTTTTTAGACGGGAAATGCAAAACAGATTTTCCACATTCACATAAAGTTACTGCTGATTGATTTTACTACTGTTATCAACCCTTTGCAGGTTACTTAATGTTAGAAAATATTTTTAGACTTTAAGAATATTTTTGCAGATAATAATAAAAACAATCTTACTATTTAACCCATAGCAAGTGTTTTTGCTCGTAAGTGAATATGACTATCCTAATTGGAGTTGTAACTCGGCGCCTGCGCCATGACACCACCCATACATTCAGCACCGGTTATTTTACAAGCAAAACGGTTATCCATCTAGATACTGACCAGGATTGACGTTACTCGTAGGGAAGCCGGCGTTTCTACCTGATATGCCCGTAAGTCGTAGTTGCTATAAATGAATGTGAAAAGAATAATAAACTACGCATGGAAATGAGCATTTTCTGATGCCATGGTCCAGATCCCCGTCCTGCTCTATATCCTTTCCTCAAACAATCCTCTTTAATCTTTAAACTTTCTCTCACTCTCTGTAACCCCTTGCGTGCTAGTGGCACACTCGCCTTGCTTGAGGTGAAATGCTTAAAAACAAAAAAAAAACAAAAATCTAAAAATATATTCTGGCTTCAAAAGCCGTAAATAAGCCAGTCAATCAATCGATCTTTGTTTGGGTCGAATTTCTCAGATGAAATATTGTCATCATTACGCGATATTTTATATCTTGTCTGCACTAGAAGTTCTGTTGTTGTGCACAGATATTTTGTGGCTTTCATTAACCCATTACCTGCCATGAGCCCCATTTGGGGATCTGTTAAAATTCAACTCACGACATGTTATTCCTTGTATTTACATTGAATTGCTTACATACATTGCATTTGCAGAGGTATATTTTACATCACTTAGCCTTTAAAGGTTTTTATTATTAGCCGTAAGAAGACAATTTCTGTTGTAATTTTACATTTCACGAGTAGAAAAATAATGACTATTTTGAAAAGTATTTTTTTTATTATTTCTAATCAATATTATTTTTTGATGTTTTATATGTATATATATTTGATGTTCTAATTTCTATAAAAACGACAATGGTAAATATTGAAATTCAACATAAGGAATAAATAAACTCCTAAGACACCTGTCTGGGCCAAAAGTGCGCATTAAAAAATATTTGACAGTTAATCGGTTACAAATGATAAAAATAATAAAAATCAAAAGAAAACTCATTTGTCAAAGTTTAACTTCCTGAATGATTTTTTGTTTCGTTGTAAACTCTATATATTCTATGTAGATATATATGTATAGACGTTCTGTAAATTCTGGAAAATACAGGGACACGGTTTCATCATGCTATTAGGTTGGTGCAAAAATAAAGTCGTTTTCTCACATGAAGTTGAACGTCAAAAAACGACATTATTTTTGCACCAACCTAATAATTGTTTCTGCTGTGGTTTCTGTAGCAAGTAGAGTTTTTTTTACAAGGTGGATTTGTTAGCTTAACGCACAGCCAGTTTTTGATTCAGAATTGTACTTCTCCAATAATCTCTACTATGAACCCCAAATTCGGAAGGGAAGAGATGGATTCAGAGCTTTGTAAAGCTATTTGTTCAAAAGTAAAGATAAGGACTGGAATTCAATCTCAGCCCACCAACGCTAATTTCGGCGTCGGTAACCTTTAAGATATGCCTTTTCACTCATCTATTCTACTTTGATGTTGTGTAATGGTTAGCAAGGTAGCCTTGCAAAACCAATTATGTCTGAGTAGTGTTCTCTATCCTCACTGGGAACTCCTCATTTTCGGTCTTGTGCTACATCTAAGTTACGCTTTTTTTCGACGTAATGTTTTACAAACATGTCTCGCCAAATCCGTAACGACTCGTGAGAATAGGAATGGACAATTTTACTGACAGTGTCCCAGGTAACATCAACATACAAGTTACCCAGAAGATCGCCCTCCTAGGAACATCCCTGATACTAAGAAAAGTGCTATCAATTAAATGACAATTCTCCTATAGGGCCTAAGGACCATAATTTGGACCCGGCTTTACAGGATACAAAGAATGAAACATAGCATACACAAGCGATAATAATAATAATAATAATAATAATAATAATAATAATAATAATAATAATAATAATAATAATTATTATTATTATTATTATTATTACAACTACTACAACTATTATTATTATTATTATCATTATTATTATTATCATTATTATTATTATTATTATTATTATTATTATTATTATTATTATTATTATTATTTCCTTTGATTTCTGGTGTATACTCATTTCTTTCCGCCCCCCCCCCCCCCCCAGAGACCTAAGGTTAGAAATTGCATCATGACATTTTCCACTGAGCAATTAAAATACACTTATTTTACACAGATAAAGCCTTTCGTCAGTTGTGGGCTGTACTCGTGAGAACACTTTTTTGTATTTCTTTAAGGTATGGGCTTCCAGGAATCTCTTCAATGTGTCTACTGGAATCTTTTCCAAACAATCTGAGGGCGCCAAATAGAACAATGATTGTTGATGTTCCCATGAGCCACATTTTTTAAATTTAGATTTCAAGGCCCTTGTATTTTGATAGGTTTCTAAAGATCATCAAAGATACATTGCAGTTTGCAGGGACTGTCAATCAATTATTTAGGTTGCGGTCTCTAATTACAATGTCTGGGCGATTATCTTTGTTTTATTAGCTTTGATTGTTGTTATTGTTGTTGTTGTTGCCATTATTATTATTATTATTATTATTATTATTATTATTATTATTATTATTATTATTATTATTATTATTATTACCTGTCACAGATTAGCTTGATATGTATATAAAAATAAGTATGACGGAGAGCATAAAATATGCATCAGAGGAACAACTACTTATTGGGCATTCTCCCAAAAAATCGACCAATCTGGAAAATGTCCTAAAGAATAGAAATGTTTGGTGTTCGAGCAATCAATTTAGATAAAACATGAATACCATATATGGTCACAATAAACAAAGAAAAAAAACAACAGTTAGATCAGGGATGTTGTCATTCGTGCGGAAGTGAATCAGCGAGAAAAAATGAAATGAAATGTTAAGATTTTGTTGGAGAACTGAGGAAATGGTGGAACATGACTGTACCAGTCGTGTCGGTTAGAATGCTTCTGAAAAAAACGTGAAGGAATTGCAAAAATATGGAGTAAGAACTGTGACAACTTAAACGATAGCATTGCTAAGAACAACTAAAATAACGAGGAAATTGCTGTAATATAGAGGACATTGTCTATCAATTAATTTGGGTGAGCTATCAAAGTATACTAAGCGGCAAATACTTTCACCCTTCTAGCCCCGAAAGTAACGCGTATCTAATCGTTGTGAACAAAGGATAACATTTTTACCATTCTTAAGTGTTGCTGAGATCGATAATCGCTGGGGTGAAACTAATGCATAACAAAAATGTGAAATACAAGGACCTTCCTCGCGACGCGAAGAAACTGCGAAATTTGACGATTGCAGTTGTACTCCTAATAACGTTGCCAGAATAATGGATTCTGGAAGAAAGAAATTGTAGTTTAGGGGAAAAAACTAACATCTTCATTGATTCGGAGAAAAAAAAAAGCTGTGTGAATGTGTGAAGAAAGTCGTCGTCAATCAATCTCCAGTGATAAAGACTAAACATCTTGAGTGAATATGTAAATATACAGGGTGTCCATAAAGTTCGTGTGCACGTTTTAAAAAATTATAACTTTATTTGTATTTGCGATAGAAATAATTTGTAAAAAGGATTAGAAAGAAGTAAATCTATATTTATTAAGGTTTTATTGAAATTTTATTTAAGTGTCCTCCATCTTTAGCAATATAAAGGGTAATACGATTTTGCAGTTCACGGAAAACATTTGCCAACTGATTTACAGTAATGCCTGAAATCACATTAGTTATTTTAGCTATACTTAAAACTAGGTACATTAAACTTTATAACATTTTTTACAGATTATTTCTATCGCAAATACAAATAAAGTTATAAATTTTTTAAAGTGCACACGAACTTTATGGACACCCTGTATATATCCAACTGATTTACAGTAATGCCTGAAATCACATTAGTTATTTTAGCTATATTTAAAACTAGGTACATTAAACTTTATAACATTTTTTACAGATTATTTCTATCGCAAATACAAATAAAGTTATACATTTTTTAAAGTGCACACGAACTTTATGGACACCCTGTGTATAAAAAAAAAAAAAATTTAACCAGATAAATCTGATTAGAATATTTTGGCTAACGACAGCGTTGGAATCTACACGTTTGATTGTTTAAGCCCGGGGATTTAGGAATTAGAATAATAATTGAAGCAATGACAGAAGCACACTGAAATGTAAAGTAAATGCGAGCAAACAAAGAATAGAATAGAAAATTCAGTTTTAAAAGGCGTCGTTTTTACGATCTCTGACATTAGAAAATGTATGAAAAGCAGTAATGGAAAATTCGACTGGAAAATTCGACTGGAAAATTCTCAACATATATTATTTATGCTTTGTTTTACTTTGCGTTTGTATTTCTTTACAGTCTCTGAATTCCTCGTACACTAATGCATCTAATGGAATTCACACGGTATAAGTGCGCTTTCTGCCCGGATCTTTATATGGAGAGAATTTCGCAGAATGTGTCGTTAAGATATTGCCAGATATTATGGAAGGTCATAGACGGCTTAAACGGATTAAATAAAAAAAATAAGATTGCTGATATATTTTTTATATCACTGAATAACTTTTTTTTTCATCTAAATATCAGAGATTGTAAAAAAGTAAACTGTAACAAAGAGATTGTTTTTAATAACAAAAACCAGACCAACAAAACAAAACAAGTCATTCAAAATAAAACATATAAGATAATAATTAGATGTGTAATACAACCAGAAATGTAGGTTAACATTAAAAAGGTCGAAATTGTTTCAATATATAAATAATCTATAGGGTATTACAAAATTGTATTAGGAATTTAAAGACATACATTTTAAAGTATATATAAATACATAAGTCAAGTGCCATACACACTGTTTTTAATTTTTTTATCCGCCTTTTGCAAGTTACCAGAAGCCAGAAAATATTTTTGGATTGTAAGAAGCTTTTGAAGATAATAATGATGTACTGATGCAAGTCATACTAATTAACCCATTGCAGGGGGAATAAATGTAGATTTAAACCTTTCTCAAATTTATTTGCACGTAAGGAAATATAAGTCAAGTGCCATACATGCTTTTTTTTTAATTTTTAATTTTTGTCCGCCTTTTGTAGGTTATTTGAAGCGAGAAAATATTTTTGGATTTTAAGAACTTTATAGAGATCATAATGAAGTACTGTTGTAATTCATACTAATTAATCCATAGAAGGGGGATAAAGGTAGATTTATAGCTTTCTCAAGAGTATTTGCGCGTAAGGAAATATAAGGAACTAGACGAGAATTGGAACACGGCTTTTCGATTTCCAGTTCCACTCTCGTTCTTTATATTCGTGAAACATAATTTCCTGATTTATATACATTAGACTCCGAATCGTTATCTATTATACCAAATTGACAGCCCCTGATATATTCCCAACCGGTCAATCATCTAGGTACTGACCAGACTCAACGTTGCTTAACTTCGGTGTTCGGACGGGAACCGAGCACATGATTGAGCGATCATGCCTGTTTCGATTTCAGATTGTTTAGGCAGAAGATTTTCAAGTGATAGGATACCGTTTCAAACAAGGCTATCGAACCCAGTCTGTCCTTCCCGTCAACACGTATCTGGGGTGGAAAACAGATGGATTCGTACGTGTTCCGAGGCTATTTGTGCGTAAGTTAATGTAACGGACGCGATTGAAATTCGAACACAGTTCTTCGCTTTCTTAAATCCGAGACGTTAACCTTTACAGCACACCGCGCAGACATACAAAACAGACGTTAAGGAAGGACAATGATGAGTGTATTTTTCATTATCCTTTCTCTTCCGTGGTCTTATAAAACGTATATTTCAATGTAAGTGCATTCAGTACTACATCCGATAACAATAAACAATTTTCTGATTTATATACGTTAAATACAGCCACGAGTGTAATTATTTATAAGTTAAAGAATCTACTTCTTAAGGTTTCTAAATCCGTAGAGCCTTCAAAAGTTTCCTTACATTAGACATTCCAGCGTAAGTATTAAAACAAGAGGCTACCGTTATTTACACAAGTTAGGTTTACTGCTATCGTTATTCAATACTGGGCACATCCAAGATAAGACAGAATATTTGCAACGCTACAGATTAGCTCTACTTTGGTTGGGTGATATGTGACGATTTAGCGACTTTACCTTGCAACTCTGTCACAACATTATAGCAACGTTGCGAAGGCCACGTGTTACTGAAGATGTGTGATATGAATGTAAGAAGAGAAAAGTGAAAACTCTGAAGTAATAGAACGATGAATAAATAAATAAATAACGAGCGAGCTGTGACATGAAGAGGTGAAAATTGTGGCTCTCAGGGGAGTATCCACGTACGAGTTTGCTACAAAATGTTGCATTTCTTAGTAAAAGCTGTTTGAGCGGAACGTTGTCTTTAAATATAGAATCGGAAGGAAATTGGAGTGATTCAAATCTTTGTACTTAGTAGGACAGCTCTTAGGGTTAAAAGTATGAACCGTTGGAACTAGCGTTTTAGCTGTCGCCGAAATACTCGTTCCTCTCTTAATAACGAAGAGAAAGTGAAGATAATGGGACAAAATGGGAAAAAGGTATAAGCGGCGGGCTTCAGCGAGAACGTCTACTGCCTTCTACTTCTTCAGGTTAGAATGAAAAAGAAAAGTATGTAAAGAAAATGCGATGGGATTTCTGAGGATAAGATGGGAACATAAATCAAATTACCTTATCACATCCGAGAACACAAGAAAGTTTGTACCTATCTGCTTGTTATATATATATATGTATATATATATATATATATATATATATATATATATATATATATATATATATATATATGTAAAAACATAGAATTCAACACTTAGAGCCGACAGTCTGTTTCATGCTAGACGCAATCTTCAGGCCATCTATATATATGTGAGTGTGTGTGTGTATGTGTGTGTGTGTGCGTGCGTGTGTGTGTGTGTGTTTCGTGTCTTTGTATGTCTTGAACAATAAAAAATGTTAAAAAATTTTAAATTCAGACACACTGGGTGGAATATTAATATTTTTTTGCTTTATTATTAAAATTATGTTTCTCGACTACTTTCGGCCAGCATGGCCATCATCAAGAGAAAAAAATCCCTACCTGTTAATAGCAGTTACCTAAAGGGTTGAATGGCTATCTCGGAAGAAGGTGAACTTTGCCTATAGGTTTCAATTGTGTTCTTATCGTTAATATTTGCTCACTTCTTGTATTAGTCAAAAGGCCTCTTTCAAGTTCCTTTAAGGATATGCTGATAGATATATATTAGTCTCTTTTGGATTTTAAATCAGTCCACCAAAACCAGACCGTGTTTTTTTGTTTTTTAAAATTATATATCGTTCGTATCTGTTGGATCTTAAATCAGCCTATCGAAACGAGATATCGTTATTTTTATTTATTAATTTATTTATTTATAATCCTCCCCTTTATCCGTAAAGATCCCATCGCATTTTCTGTACATACAAATTTTCCCATTTATTCTAACGTGAAGAAGCCGAAAGCAGCAGACTTTCTCGTTGAAACGCGTCGTTTTATAGTTTTTCAAATTTGTCTCATTCTCTTCACTTCGGATAATATTAGACACGCTACAAACACACATGTATAGAAGGTATAAAATCTATTTCCGTATTTTTTTTTTAAATTGAGAATCCATAATATAGAAGATAAATATACATTCTAATATTTTTCTTGAATTTATTAGCCATTTTCTGTTAAATTAAAAAACAAAACAAAAAAACAACAACCTTTTTTGCAACCTCTACGTAGTGTTACAGAACCGTTCCTGCAACGCCATTTTCTTAACCGGGTGGCATAATAAAGTAATCAGACGAATATCCATAATAACAATCGACGAAGACTTTTGCATATACTTCTCCAATGATTGACACAGGGTATATAATAGAATGATCAATCAAACAATAGTATAAACAGTGACAGAGAATCGTGCAGTCACTGCTTCAATGCCTAACACGTATTAATCAACCAGACAACAGCAGCAACAGTCACCGTGTCTATTCTAATATCTTTCTATGTGGTGTCTCTCTTCAGGGTGTAGGCGGTCATATCTTCCCACAATTTCCTGTCCTTCGTAGCTCTTGCTAAATGTTGTATTTTGGTATTTCTCCTAAACCTTGTCTCGGCATCTATTTAATCAAGCTTACTAAATAGCGTTACATTCTTGTGTTCCTTTGCCTTTAATCTGTCCTATGAGTATTAGAATTTCAAGGCCTTCTTTACTCATTCTGTGCCATGGAATTTCCAACTGACTCTTCCTGATGTTAAGAACAACCTTATTTTCTGTTTTAATTTTTTCTAAAACTTCGTTGTTGCTCATATAATCGGCCCATAGCATTCTCAACATCCTTCTGTAGAATCACATTTCTGTTGCTTCAAGTCTCTACTTCATCTTTGAGGAAATTGTCCAGCATTCACTGCCTTATCACGTAGACGTTTTAAACGCTTCTTATATTTTCTATAAGTAACGGGCAAACGAAGCTGACCCAATTTATTTTGTCTAGATCTCTGAGATGAGGTAGTATGATTACTTGCATTATTTACATTATTCGGACTGTTATCCTCATCTTCGTTGCCATATTCATAACGTTTCGGCCGTTGTACGCGCCGGACTTCTTCAAGTGATTGAAATTTCGAACCGAACAATTTATTTCGTCCACTGAGGTAGATTGTTCTAGTTCTACGTGCCATAATGTCTCAGTTATTTCCCTTTAACTCAACGCTCCAAGTTCTTTGTTCACCACTGCTGTGGCCTGGTACTGAACTCACAACTCCTTGGGTCTAGTCACTGGATTTAACCAACGGATTTATCATCAAGGACACATTTGGGTCAAGATAGTGGATCTAACCAATATCTTTACCCAATGGGTCATGTGCCCTGAAGAAGGCCGGAGCGTACAACGGACGAAACTTTGTGAATATGGAAATCAACATGAGGATGACAGTCCAAATAATGTAAATAATATGAATTTTTTCAAGTTATATATGTATATATATATATATATATATATAGATAGATAGATAGATAGATAGATAGAAAGATAGATACATAACATAGATAGATAGATAGATAGATAGATAGATAGATAGATAGATAGATACCGTATATACTCGCGTATCATGTGACCTTTGAAGACCTAATTTTGACTAGAGTAAATGGATATATAGTTTGGTCTCGGGCTAGCAGTAAATACTCTAATTTTATTTCTCTTGTATGATGCGACCTCCTTAAATCAGCTTGAGAATTAGGTCTTTAAATGTCGCATGATACGCGAGTATATACTGTATAATTGTGTATGTGTGTATGTGTGTGTATCTGTGTGCGTGTTTGTGTGTGTGTGCGTGTGCGTGTGCGTGCGTGTGTGTGTCTGTGTGTGCGTGCGCGTGTGCGCGTGCGTGCGCGCGCCTTATGGTAGGGGATGAAAAGTAATTGCCACTCCTACTTCCCTTAATTTCGTTTGACGTTAAAATCAAGTCTGAAATTAAAATATTATTCTAATTTTTCCACTGAGTTTCGGCCAGAATTATTTGTGGAAACATTGATTTTTTTTTGAAAGGGCGGCGAAAGAAAAATGTTTCTTTTTTCTTTTTTACCGTACATTTGTACCGATCAATATAAAAAATTCTGTCTACAAACTCAAAAAGAGCGTTTACTTATTCACACTGTCCATGTCGGCGGCGTTTTACATTACCCTCAATTCTAAATGCCGAGATTTCACACTAAGAATGTCCAGACACAAATACTGACATTTTATTTGCACCTTATAACTTCTTTGTTACGTTTCAAACATAAAGCGTTTAATCGTAGACACGGATTTACATTACGTATTTCTGTTTAGTTTGTAAATTCTAAAGTCAGATCAGTTTTTTTTATCTTGAAGCAAAATTGCTTAATCATATGTTGCTGGTAACATGAATAAAAATACATATGTTTGAAAACAAAATAAAAAGAATATGGAATTATTACTTTTATACTTATTAACAGGGGAACATATTTTATTTATTAAAACAATATTATTTTTATGAGCCGATGTATACTTCGTTTAAATTTAAAATTTTTTAAAAGCAAATTACGTTTGATTCGAGATTTAATTTTTAAATATGGTCGCTGCTTGAGAGGCTGGATTAGCTAAAACCTCTCCACGGCCAGTGAAAAAAACTTTATTTAAATTATGTAACTGTTTCAGTCCTCCTCTATGGAAGTGAGTGCTGGACAATTATAGCACAGATGGAGAAGAAACTTGAAGCGACAGAAAAGTAGTTCTACAGAAACATGTTGACCGAACATATGAGTAAAGCTTTAGAGAAAATGGGGAAACAAAGGACACTTTTACTTAGCATCAGAAAGAGACACTTCACATTTCTAGGGCATATAATGAGGAAAGAGGGCTTGGGAAATATGACACCCACGGGGTATATTGATGGAAAGAGAGACAGAGGAAAACCGCGCATAATCAATCTAACGAGAGGTGTAAATTCAAGGTAGAATAGGAATTAGGAGAGTCAAAATTTAATAAGAGCTACAAAGGACAGACATTTGTGCAGAGTTACGACACCAACGTCCTCAGGGGACGTGGCACGTGGAAGAATAGAATTTATCAACACTTTCAATATATATCAATAGAATCTTTATTTAACTAAACAAAATGAAAATATAATAAATATTTTGGAAATAAATTTAATGATTTCGGTGGAAAATCTAGAACTTTCTCCTGATTGGACAACAAGATAATGATCCTAAGCACAGAGCAAAATCTATGAAGAAATGCCTTCTTAAATATAAAGTAAATATCCTGAAATGTCCAAGTCAGTTCCCAGATTAAAAACCAACCGAGAATCTGAATTTGAAAATTCAAATACAATCTGTAGCTCCAACAAACATCGTGGATCTGAAGACCGTATGCGAAGAAGAATGGAACAAAATACCGACTAAAATTTGCAAATCATTAATTGAGAACTACAAGAAGAGGTTGGTTGCTATAGAAATGAATAATGGCGATTCTACAAAGTATTAAATGAAAAAATAACGTATTCTTTGCTGTATTGTACAAATAATTTTTTCACCCATTAAAATGGATAAATCTCATTCATTTCTATTAAATCTAGTCTTTTCTGTTTTCTAAGCATATTTAATTATTTTGCATCTGTGTACAGTTAATTATATGAAAAGTATGTTTATTCATTAGTTGCAAATACAATAAATTAACAAATTGTGCGTACGAATATTTGTTTCCCCACTGTTTATTATATACATATATATATATATATGAAGGGAGAGAGAGAGATAGAGAGATTTCTGTTTATACTATTATTTAAATAGATGCTTTGTTTGTAATAAACAGTATTAATTGCATTTACTTGTCTGAATAATAATTAAATAATTGTATTTAGAAAAAAAATAACGTATAAACAGAAAATATATTAAAATACTTGTGGGACTTTGTCCATTTCATATATATATATATATATATATATATATATATATATATATATATATATATATATATATATATATATATATATAAAGACATTTATATTATGTTTAACGTTCTTTTTATAGATACATCTATAAAAAGAACGTTAAACATAATATAAATGTCTTTAAATAAATTGTTGGACTATGTCCAATTCAAACATATATATATATATATATATATATATAAAGGCTTATTAAAAAAGAATGAACCGATTTCATTACGCAATATTTTAATAAGGAAAAGCTATAGAAAATACCAACCAGGTCACAAGTGTTCTACACACAATAGAATTTTCTATCCTGTCTTACAAGTGTTCAATGTGGCTACGTCTTACAGCACGGGCAACATAATGCAATCAGTGAATGCGTCCCGGACGCGTATCAGCATATATCACGATACACTGATATGACTGCTTTTGTTATTCGATGTTTAAGGACATAGAGGTCAGTGTGTAGAGGTTGAACATAAAAGCGATCTTTTACGTTGAGGTCTGTGAATCACGCAGTCCAAGTACAAAGAGCAAAGGTCTTGGTAACTGCTTGGACGAGGCGTGGTCTGTAAGGTTTCAAGTGTAGACGTCTTCTCGTCACGCGCCAGATAGTGGATCGAGAGATCGCAAGTTCGCGGCTAGCACGATTTGTGGACGTCCGTGGGCTCACCTCAGTCACAGCACGGATTCTCGCCGCTTGTTGCTCCAAAACTCTAGGTCATCCTGGATTTATTTTACACAGGCACCTGTTCCCTTGAAACTGTTTAAATCACCGTCGAATGGTCTTAGGGGAGGGCGGGTTAATGTGTTTTTGCGAACTCGAGAATGCAGAACGCCTTTGCTGAGGCCTCACCATTCCTTGTGTAAACAAACAACTGAACGTTGCCGGAGATACAACGCAACAACAAGGCCCCTGTTAAAAATTTGGAAAATCTTCTTTCAAAAGGCCACTGACGCATTCCATGACGATACTTGAAAACTGAAGCTATGCATTAGGAAATCGGTTCATTCTTTTTGCATACCCCTGTATATTATAATGTACAGTAATATATATATATATATATATATATATATATATATATATATATATATATATATATATATATATATATATATAATGCATGTTTCATTAAATAAAATAGACAAGTTTTGTCTATTTATTTTAAGTAAGTTTCTTTCATATTGTCTGATAAGCGTAATAACATTATCATTGAAAGACGAAAGGAAATCACAATATTGATACATGTTTAAATCCATCAGCTTACATCAGCCATTATCAAAGATAACAATTACATTTCAATATATCAAACAACACACGGACGAAACAATAATGATAGTCTGTTTTGTTGCATGTAAAATTTCAAAGCAACCACAAATTCGTGTATACGACATGCGGTACATATATATATATATATATATATATATATATATATATATATATATATATATAGATAGATAGATAGATAGATAGATAGATAGATAGATAGATAGATAGATCAGGGAATAATCCGGAGTAATTCTAGAGTGAATGAAAGCCAAAGGGAGGGGTAACAGGCGAGAGAAGAATAGGAAGGTCTAAAGATGAAGGAGGGATTAAAATTTAACAGAGAGAAGTTTTAAAAAGGGGGAGGCAAAAACGGTTTAAGTGAGAAAAATATGCATATTTTCAAAAGTCTGATACATTAAAGATACACCGGAAGAGTGTATCCATTTCTTGATGACATATACACACAATAGACGTAAAGATTAACAAAAACAAAAAAATTTTTTTTTTTGTTAATCTACATTGGTGATATATGTGTGAGTGGGTATGTAGGTAGACGTTTTCCCTAGTAACAGATGAAAAATCAGATAATCTTATAATAATTATATACCTAGGTATATAGGTAGACGTAAGTGATAGATATGTGTTACTCACTTATATATATATAAAGAGTGAGAGAGAGAGAGAGAGAGAGAGAGCGAGAGAGAGAGAGAGAGCGAGAGAGAGAGAGAGCCGGCTTTACCCTGAAGAACCGTTTAGGTGAAACCTAGTTAGGTTTGCCTGGCTCTTTAGGATTATCTTAGGTTTTGCTCTACTTAGGGTATTGAGCACTTTACGCAGTTGTCTTTTTACTTGTTTTTTGGGGGACTTAGAGCTTGAACACTGAACACTTGTTTTCGCCTTGTTTTAATGTTCTTGTTTCTTTCTTTTTTTTATTCCCTATTTTTTTCCTCGGACACCGATTTGTTCTACTGCAAGTTGAGCTATCCGAGTTTTTTCAAGCGAGTACCACTATTCATATTATATATATATATATATATATATATATATATATATATATATATATATATATATATATATATATATATATATATATATACATATATATATATATATGATATTAATATTAGTATTTCCGACATCCGGGAAGGGGTGGTAATTCATCAGCTCTTCGTTCTCTGCAATACTTAAGATATTGAAATATTTAAATTTTTTCATTTTTATTAGATTCATAACTAATATTTTTTTGGGGGTGGGGGAGTCAGCGAATTAAGGATGGAGAAGACTGGTGTTTTATTTTAAAATATTTCTCCTAAAAAATAACGGAGTTAATCCAAAAATAACGTGATGCGTAGTCGTATATCTAAAACTTCCACTTTTCTCCCAAATGGCAGACGAAAAAAAAATTTTTCAACGTTTCTACACATTGATTAAAGCGGTAATAAATATCAGACGACAATTGATTATTTGGAACATCCAAATATCCATCTGAAGATAGCCAATTATTGATTAAACATTTCAAAAATAATTACCACTTCTATTTGAATCTGTAGGAATCGATAATTATTTTCGAAAAGCAAACCTCATCACCCCCAATTTGAACAATTTTAAATGTTAATTTCTTTTACGCATGATTTTATTTTTAAAGCCTAGCTCTATCTTTAGCATCTGCCCAACAAGATAATAAAATAATCGACGCTGATAAATCTGGAAAAAAAATCTATTGCAGGTGTATGGAAGCAAATATTAACTTTATTATTAATAAAACAAAAATTTCCCCAAAGGAGTAATTACAGCATTCGCCCAAACGACATATGTTTCAAACGACTGCCAGCCTTTACGTTAACGTTACTACAGAAGAGCTTTCTATATTCTGCAAGGGTGGCTGTTTTCGTATAATTTTCATGGTGTATTTTGGACAAATAGAATTTTCATTTTGTTTTCAAATGGGCAAGACAAAATTCTTCTGTAAATAGATCCGAAAGGGAAATAACTCTTGCGTGAAGATCCATGCCCGGTCAGATAGTTTTTAGAATTATTCAGTCGTGTGAATTGCGATTTATTTATTTTTTAGCTTAATCTGACAACTTGTATTTTCAGGCAAGGCTCAAAATAAAATGCTGTCAATAATCTTATCGATTTACGCTATTAATACTAATAATATTATTGCAACTAAACTAGAGTCCACTGGGGTATTTAAATAATCGGTCTTATAGAGATCGGCTAATGCATATTTGTTTTTCTCAATACCCACAGAGCAAATATGTGGTTCATAGTGCAAGTATAATGAACGAACCTTACTTCCAGTTTCGGAGAGAGAACGCATAATCTGGCGAGTTCAGTGGGCTCAAACTTTCGGTCATATTTACAGTTACTAAGCAGAAATGTCTATCTAATTGCAATCGCTCGGCTTGAGTGGACGCATCATATATATTCCAGGCTCGCTGAAATTGTTCTCCCAGACCAATATCATTATCATCATCTTCTTAAGAGGGTTAGGAGGCTCACCTTCTAACCAGCCTATACATTTCGATATGCAGGGACTGCTACGACAATAATTAACACATTCTCTTCTTATTATTATTCTTCTGCTGCTGCTTCTTCTTCTTCTTCTTCTTCTTCTTCTTATTATTATTATTATTATTATTATTATTATTATTTACCTTGTTTTGGTTAGTACGAGTTGTCTCAACGAGAGACTTCAAGAGACAACAAGTTTTTTTAAAAATAAAATGCAGATAGATGAGATGCCACGCCATCAGCAAGAAAATACGGTTTTGTTGCCGCGGCATTGAGGGAAATCTATGCAAAACTTTTTGCAATTCCAATATTTTAGGGCAACCAGGAGTAATTAATATTAACGATATGTTTAATGAGTTTTGGCAAATTAAGTTCCTTATACTACAAGGGGTATAGATAAACGAAGTAACATTGCAAACACGTTATGGAAATCAACAGAAAAAAGTTTTTGAAGTTTCTGTGACATTGCAGAAAGGTTATATGTAAGTTATTACGTTAGTTGGTTGTGACCCTCAAGGAAACCAAAGTTAACACCGTTGGACGGTTTTTAAGTTGATGTCTGGAAGTTATCGTGAATCTTATATATAAGTAAATTAAAATATCTATATCCGAGTGGGTGTGCGGGGCGAGTTTGTAAAAGGCAACGTGTTTTATGTATTT
The DNA here is from genome assembly GCA_964036315.1 of Acanthosepion esculentum. Lineage (NCBI taxonomy): Eukaryota > Metazoa > Mollusca > Cephalopoda > Sepiida > Sepiidae > Acanthosepion > Acanthosepion esculentum. Next base: position 15,840,129 of record OZ038495.1, on the reverse strand, counting down.
ATACTATACTGGTGGCTTTCGGGGAATTCATTTAGTTATAAGTAATTTGAAATCAAAATCATCTGCCCTGAAATGATGAGGTTGGGGCATATTAATAAAGTATTTCCTGAA
>OZ038495.1:15812518-15837518 GCA_964036315.1 Acanthosepion esculentum | reverse complement strand
AAATTTATCCAACACTTATTAGTATTGATATTTTCATTAATATAGCAGTTTGATAATATAATATAGCAGTTTTAAGCCGTCAACTTATTTTCCACATCTTCCTCAAATTCTTTACACTATTTTTCAAATAAACACTTCATGTCAAAAGAATAATTCTAGTTTCCATACGATTTATTGTTAGGCATGTTAACATTCTTTTTGACCTGACAAGCGCAGATATAGAGTTCGAAACATCTGTTCGTCTACATAATCAGGTTCTGAAGATATGGTAACGTTTCTCATTTCAGCTTGAATTTAACCGGAGTTGCCCTGCAGCAAATATCACTAGTCGCTTCCATTGATCAGTTACATATGTTTATTCAAGCGAGAGAATTATTTACTGTAGCGTTGCTTACTAAATCTATTGAATTTTAGCCAAACGTAAATTAAATTTGATAAATAAGAACAAATTGTCTAGGTTCAAATACTTGGTAATAATATACTACCTTTGATTCTCGCATAAAATAGAGAAGAATTTTTTTTTTAAATCTGGAAGCCATTTTTGGATACCGCCATGATCTCGTTAGAGTGGATTCTCATAAGAAAACCATTGATCATCATCAATAGCTCACTTCACCAGAAATCACTTTGGCAGGCTGGAGCATGATGAGGCAACAATAAGTTCTAAGGAATATTCTTCATCGTAAATTCACGTGGAAAATAGTTCCTTACAATCAGACATTTTCTTTAGGCTTCCGAAAATATCTAACATTTCTTTTAAATTTACAACCATTTTTACCCCCAACCAACTATAAAGAACAGGAGCCAAATGAGTTTACAAATTTTGTCAAAATTGCCAACTGTTTTTCAAAAAATAAATAAAATATCACAATGACAAAAATGGTGGTAAAATGAAATAAAAATTACAATATTGTATAAGCAAAAATAATAAAAGATAATACACAATTATAGCAAAAAATGTTAATAATTCATATATTATAGATGAAAAATAATTCAATATTGAAACATATATATTTATGAGAATCTTGCAATATAGAGTTAGAGAGATCATTCAAGGCCAAGATGTAATATATATATATATATATATATATATATATATATATATATATATATATATATAAGTGGGCAATGAAATTAACACCCAAAGGCGACAGTCTGTTTCAGGCTAAACTCAATCATCATTGACTATTGAGTTTAGCATGAAACCTCTGGTTGTTGACTTCAATGTCCACTTTTATATTTACATACGCTCTATCCCAGATATTGAGCAGTTTAACCCAAAAATATAGCATACCTTAAAACTATATTTTATCACACACACACAAATATATATATATATATATATATATATATATATATATATATATATATATAAATATAAAAGTGAACATAGAAGTCAACACTTAGAGGCGACAGTCTGTTTCATGTTAGATGCAATCGTCAGGTTGCCTGACGATTGCATCTAACATGAAACAGACTGTCGCCTCTAAGTGTTGACATCTATGTTCACTTTTATATTTACACACACTCTATCTCCGATATTGAGCACTTTATCACATAAATATAGCACACTTTAAGACTATATTTCTTCATATATATATATATATATATATATATATATATATATATATATATATATATATGTATATAAGCATGTATATATGTTTGTGTACGTGTACGCGTGTGTGATAAAGCAACATATATATATATATATATATATATATGTATATATATATATATTACATATTTATTTATTGTTGAAAAGAAGACACTTCGTACATATTACATTTGATCTTTCTTACAATGTTCGAAACTAAACTTGGGGCAACAAAACATAAAATTCGGGTAATTTATCCTCATACAAAAACGAAATGACATGAGAAAAAAGATCATGAAATATAATAGAATCTATAAGTCTAGTGTTTTCGACAATATATACTTAAAAGAACAATTGTTAGTCAAATATATCTACATAGATGCATACACATATATATATTATAAGCCTATATATTTTTCGCAAAGTGCTGAAAAAAATTTATATTTAAATTTAACGAGGAGCGATAAATGTTTTTTACTGTTATATTTTTGTTGTATTCAATACTTTATACTGGATAAAACTTTTCTTATTCTTGCTACTTTGTGTGTGTATGCGTTTTTGTTTATTTGCGTGTGTGTGTGTGTGTGTGTGTCTGTGTGTCTGTGTGTGTGTCTGTGAGTGTGAATGTGTCTGTGTGTGTGTGTGTGTGTGGAGAGAGAGAAGAGATTGAGAAAGATGCAGGCATTGTGAAGTAATAGATTGCAATACAGTTTGGGGAATCGCTGAGCATAGTTCGAATTCCAGTCGTGTTCATTACATTGCTTGCTATGAATCCATGTCTTTCCCCTCCAGCTATGGCCACTCGCTTGACCAAAGTGTTCTGTTTTGTCTTTGCATACGCTCCATCTCTGATAGTGAGCACTTTAATCCGCAAATAGAACTCCTTAACTATTATTTACATTCAGCGCCTAACGAGTAAAAACGAAGCTAATGACAGGTTGAATACTTATTATTAATTCACATTCGTATCCAATATGCCGCTCTCAGTTTCGTGGAATTCGACACTGATCATTTTAATTAAACAAATCCACCATCTTTATTATGGAACGTGTCCTGTCATAATATATTCAACCGTGCCAGTCATTCCTCCACGGACTGCTGACATATTTGGTGACGGTGTCTTCCAAGCATTCCTTACTTGGAGAAACATTTACATGCAAATACAGATGTTCTTAAAATCTAATTCCGTGTTTTCATGGGTTTGAGATGGGGTTGTAGACTTCACGTCATAACAAATATTGATGGGCTATTTAATTTCGTAGGAGGTACGTGGAGTAGCGGCTCGGATTGAGTTCCAGTCGAATCCTTTGCATTCACTTAGGTGCTAATACACTTAGGAAAGGTATTAATCCTCTTCTTCTCCCTCCAGCTATGGATAAATAGCAGGACAGACTGGGTTCTATAGTCTTGGATGGCAACTGGTCTAGGAGAAGGAAAACTCTGAATTCAAAACCTGGGGAGGGTCGTTTGGAAACCTTGTAAACTAGATCTCTGTATACCTCCCATAAAAAAGTGTGGTTGGTTCTTTACAAAGCCTTCACCTCTATAATCAAAGCATGCGTGCTGTCGTCTGGGCTGTCAGTTCCTAGGAACTTAGCTGTTTGACCCTTATACGTCGAATACGTTGGGAGAGTCCACTATTTAATTTCGAAATCAGTGTTATTTGGGTTTGTTCCCTAGGCACAGTATATTATATTATTACAATTGTTATATTGTTATAATTGATTTAATAGGAAAATATTGGTTCCGTTTATGACTGAGTACATATGCAATTATTTGTCGGGTTTATACTTCTGTCAACAGGTAAGTATCGATCTGTTTAAATTTTACTTCTTAGGTAACCTGTGTTGTATTTATACTTAACACTAAGGGTCCGGGTTCGATTATCGGTATTGGATGCGCACTGCTGATGACTCCCAAATAGGACGAAACGGCAGTCCAGTGCTTACTGCATTCTGTTGAGGATTTTTTAAAACTCGATGCATCACTATAAACGATTGATTATTTAACACACACACACACACACACACACACACACACACACACACACACACACACACACACACACACACACACACACACACACACACACACACACACACATACATATGTATATATGAACTGCTGCTTTGAAGTGTTAAGAATGCAGAATCCGTGTGATAGAACGTTTGTAGTGATATACATTTATTGACATTATTCACTTATTCTCTCATGTATTTGCGTGTGTGGAATGGTTAGCAATTTTGTCTTTCTAGATCAACTGAGTAGTGAGTTCAATCCTCGCTGCATGTCCCATACTTTCAACCAGGTTCCGCATCTAAGCTACGCTGTGAAAAGCATCATGTATTTGCGCGTGTTTGTGTGTGTATGGATGGTGTGTATATGCAAATCAACTCGCAAAAACACTTGATATACCGCAGAGGAAAAAAGGTTTTGTTTTTTAGTACATTGTTATATATATATATATATATATATATATATATATATATATATATATATATATATATATATATATATATATATATATATATAACATAAATCTACATTTTCACATATAAATATAAAGAAAAATATATATGTAAGGTAATGGAGTTTTTTTAAACCGTATAATCGATGGAATCAAAGGTTGGTATCGATATTTCATGTAGTGTAGTATGATTTTGTATAATATATAAAAAGAAAAAAGAACTGGAAAAAAATAAAAAGTAGATGGAATATAGCTGATAAGCGTAACAGAAGAAGGAGGAAATCAGAGTGAAGTCGGAATGAGGATTTTTTTTCAACAAATATTCCTTTTGCGATACATAGTTAGTTTCATCGCGAATTCTCTCCCCTTAAAAAATTAAAAAAAAAACAGATATTCAATCCGAACAATTCAATGTTTAGGTATTAGATTTCATTTTTTACTTTGATTTTTTTTTCTTATAGTTATGGAGATATCTCCCTGTTTCTTTTTTTAACACTAACAACTAAATGCGTCGCCAATTTCAATACAGCTCAACCATTTTTAAAACCAGACAGGTGGAAAACATGCCGAGTAGGTCAACATAAAGGCATATATTCACATCTGGTTTAAAAAATGAACAAAACTAATCTTTCGTTTTCTTCTCGTATGCTTCCTCTCGACCTATTCTTTCTTTCTTTCATCGTTCTTTCTTTCATCGTTCTTTCTTTCATCGTTCTTTCTTTCTTTCTTTCTTTTTTCATCTTTCTTTCAGTCATTATTAATTTTCCTATTCCCTTCTTTCTCTCTTTCTTTTGCGTTTCCTTCTTTCTTTTTTATTCTTTCATTATTTCTTTCCTTCTTTATTTCATTCATTCAATCACTCTCTCATTCATTCATTCATTATTCATTTATTTATTTCAGTTTTTGTTTCTTTGTATCCTTCTTTCTTTATTTTTCCTTCATTCTTTCTTTCTTCTTTTCTTTATTTCATTCATTCATTATTTATTTAAGTCTTTCCTTTTTGTTTCCTTCTTTCTTTGTTACCGTCTTTCTTTATTTTTTCCTTCTTTCCTTATTTCTTTTCCTTTCTTTCTTTATTTTATTCATTCATTCATTCATTCATTCATTCTTTATTTATTTATTTATTTATTTATTTCTGTCTTTATTTCATTCTTTCCTTCTTTGGTTGTTTCCTTCTTTCTTTATTTCTTTCCTTCTCTCGTTGTTTCCTTCTTTCTTTATTTCGTTCTTTCTAAAGATTTCTTGGTGTATATTTTAACAGTCTGTGTTTCTCTTTGCTATAAATTACTAGATAGCTCAACCTGAATATCACAACCTGTTTTATATCTCATACTCAAGATGATATTGGCAGGGCAGACAATTTCAAGAAAAGTGCAATTTAGTTCGGTATTAAACAAAAATAGAAAGTCACTATTTACGGAGGAAATTTTATGAAGTCCTCGGATTTTCCAACTACAAAAATCTGACTACATTCCACATCTATTTATCTAATTAACGACTGGCACCTTTAGCAGGACAATGTCTATCAGACTTGTTTTAATAGTTTATTAAGTTTAAGAAAACTAATGGCCAGTCAGTGGGGCAAAATATCTCACTAGTGTCGTTTAATCTATCATATTTGATGATCATCTCAACTAGCCCTTTCTTCCACTGTAAACAGGCACGGTGGAGTAATGGATAACGGCTTGGATTGAGGAATCGGCGAGCCGAGTTCGAATTCCAGTCGATTCCATTACATTCACTTACGTGCTAATACCCTTGGGAAAGGTGTGAATCCTCTTCTTCTCCCTCCAACTATGGGTAAATAGCAGGACAGACTATAACCTTGGATGGCAACTGGTCTAGGAGAAGGACAACTCTGAATTCAAAACCTGCGAAGGGTCGTTTGGGGACATTGTGGCATCCATTGCACCAGGTCCCTGTATTCGTCCCTCCAAAAAGTGTGGATGGCCCTGCACAAGGTCTTCACCACTATAATCAAGTCCTGTGTGGCTGTCGGGCTTTCGGTTTCTGGGAGCTGATCTGTCTGACCCTCGAGTTCGACGGGAGAAGCATAATAAAACAGGCACACGTATTGGAATCGAATGGCAAATTTCTTTCAACGAACACACACACACACGCACACATACAAACACACACACATATATATATATATATATATATATATGAATGAGGATATATAATTTTGTATAGTTTTATATAGCAACAAATAGTATTTAGTAAAATATTATGAAAAATTGGAAAAGGTTTTGTTGACGCGTTTCATCTGTTAGGATTTCACTGAACTCGGCTTTCTTGATAGTGACACGTCTGCACATGCGCACGAAACGAGAGATGCTGGTAGTTTCCCAAATTTTGAAAGAATATTTTTGGAAGGATACTTGTTTTTAAAATTTTTTTTTTGTTTTTAGACAAATTCATCTGTATTCTTTTTCTCTCCATTACCTTTGTCCCTGACTATCCAACATTGTGAAATAGAAAAACTCCCGAGAATGGTTTTATAACATTGGAAATTTAAAGATGCTCATAAATTTCCATCACGTTAACGGATTTATGAGCGTCTTTAGATTCAATATATTCTTTTTGAAGATACTATATGACGTAATCTAAGTTGCAACACCTAATCTTTTCAGTTTATCTGATGAATATTTATGAGCGTTTTTAAATTAAAAAAAATGATTAACTGTCAAATAGATATAGGATTAAAAATAAAATTATTCCATTCGTCTTGATAATGTCTGTCGGATAACAAAAGACATCGGCTCACACTAAGTATAGTTTTTCTCTTGTCTATTCATTTTGCTAGATATACTCCACCTGAGAATATTTACATATATATATATATATATATATATATATATATATATATATAAATAATATAAATAAATAAATCTGATGATCCACTGTCCTTTAAAAGGGCTGTGGTGAAATAATTTATTATATGGAACCTTATAGTAATCTGTTTTTATTAAATATATATATATATATATATATATATATATATATATATATATATATTTGTGTGTGTGTAGATATATTTAAGAACCTGCCTAGATTGAGAAGTTATACCCCTAATGGGTCAAGATGATAACCTACTTCCGGTAGCAAGGCCTCTGATCTGAATAATGGAGGTTTTTAAGAGCGTGGAACCATATCTCAATTGCTGTTGTTCCTAGGTGCACTGTGACCCGTTATGGTAGCACCTGTTTGAGTCCCTACTATGGATAAATATTAAACACCGAAACAAAAACAAATACATATATATATATTACTTAGTTATATTGATATGAGTTTGTGACCCTGGGTTTCACAGCCTTGCGATCGATAGACAAACGCTATATAGCATATAAGTAATATATATAGAAATTCATATTTATTCAACATTTTCATAAATAAAAACGTCCGTTCAGCCCTCCGGCTTTCATCAACTATACATATATATAGATCCAGTTAACCTACAAGGTATTCCGAACTGAACCTCTATTATGTTTATTTGTTTATTTTATTTATTTATGAATTGCCTGTATGTTGTCCAGGTTGATATACACCTGATGAGATTTGGAGGGTACAAAGACCAAAACATAAAAATAGTGCTGAAAATGATATCTACTCTTGACAAATGCAGCTAGAAAAAATGTGATGTGTATGTCAAATACAAAGTATCCACTATAATAACGTTTCAAGCAATGTAGAATCCCCTCCAAGACTGTTGGGTCGGCAAGGTCAATACGTTTGTTTTTGTTGTTCTCTGAAAATATTTGGGTTTAAAATCACAAGATGAATGAGACGAGAATTTCAGCTTTTATTTCCTGGTATTTACAATTAGATGTGTTAAACAACTTAGGACATACCACCTTTTGTTTGACCGCACTCATTTTTTAAATGAGCAAAACTATTGGAACACGTGACTGACAGGTGTTTTGTTGCCCAGGTGTTGTCTTTGATGGTGATTGTTTAAACATTAAATAGCTCTGAATGATTGGTTTAGCCTATGGTTTGACCGGTAATGACTGTATTTCTTGTTAAAAAAGATAGAAATTATGTGAAGACAAGAGAGCTGTCTATTGGAAAATAGCGAGCCATTTTGAAGGTGAGAAAAAATATGAAAATAAATATGATCATTGAAAACACATTCGGCATAGCCAACACAGATATTTGGAATATCGTGGAAAGGAAAGAAGTTACTGGTGCATCAAACAACAAAGAATAGTTTGGCCAAGGAAAAACGGCAGATGACAGAAACATTGTGAGTGCCCTAAAGCAAACGCCTGAAAAAAGAGTCATTTATATCATCAACATCCTCCACAGTGCTATGGTGGAGGTTTCACAATTCACCGTTCAAAGTTGACTTCGAGAACAGACATATAGAGACCATAACACAAGATGTAAACGACTTAAGAATCTGAAGGTCAGAATGGAATTTGTAAGGAAGTACAGAGATTAGTAACAAAAGTTACTGAAGTAGGTTTTATGGACTGATGAGACGAAGATTAATCTCTACCCAAGTGTTGGAAAGGCCCAAGTGTGGGGATACGATCTTCTTATGATCTAAAGAAAGCGTGATTATCTGAGAAGAATCGTGGAAGCTGTGTCTTGGCTTGGGCTTGCATGATTGATTCTGGAAGAGGCTCATTCCTTTTTATTCACGTTATAACTCGTAACGGTAGCTGAAGAAAGTCTTCAGAAGTCTACAGAAATATTTTCTTGCCAATTTACAGAGAAATACATCCAAACAAATTAGGAGGATGTGTACCATGCAGCGAGACAATGACCCAAAACATGCTGTCAGTACAAGAAAGGACTTCATCAGGGAAAAATGAGGACAGTTTTAGAATGGCCAAGTCAATAACCTTAATCCAATAGAGCCTTTATTTCAATTCCTGAAATGGGAATAGGGGGAGATACAGATAGAAACCAATATAAATTGAAAAAGACTGCGTTAAAATCCTGGAAAAGCAGCTCAAATGAAGAATCAAAATTTTGACGATGTTAATGTGTCGCAGAGTTTTTGCATTATTGCAAACAAGTTTTATGCAACCAAATATAAAATGTTATTTATTTTAAAACTATATGTTCCTTTGTTTTTGCTCACCTCAAAGTGGAGTGATCTGTTACAAAAGGCCGTATGCCTTAAGATATTTAACACATCTAAAATGTAAATACCAGGAAATAAAAGCTGAAATTCTGAAATCTTGTCTCAAACTCATCAATTGATCTTAAACAGAAATGTCTTCAGTGAACAAGAAAAACAAAGGAATTGGGCTTGGCGCCAGAGTATTTTGGAAGTGGCTGTATATTATATATATGCGGGGATGGTTTATATATGTATGTATACAAACACACTCATACATATGAAGAGGGCGAGAGAAAAGAGAGCAGGAAAATATTCAGTCTTATCTTTATAAAATATGACTAATATATGTTTTGCCATGCGTAAAGATATATGATAGATGCTGAGAAATGTAATATTTTTGTAACTTTAGATATAACCTTTCTTTTCTGAACATTGAAAAGGGTAAATATGACAGTCCAGTGTCCTAAATATTCACCTACATATATATACAGATATATATATATATATATATATATATATATATATATATATATATATATGTATATATATATATATATATATATGTATATATATATATATATATATATATATATATATATATGTATATATATATATATATATATATATATGTATATATATATATATATATATATATATATATATATATATATGTATATATATATATATATATATATATATATATATGTGTGTGTATATGTGTGTGTGTGTGTGTGTGTGTGTATGCGCGGCGCGTGTTCCGGTAAGGGTTTTTTCAGGAGTGTGTATTGTTGAACACATATTTGCTTTTTAATTATGATACTTTACTGAGGTCTAACTGTTCCTCTGCCATCGACCAATTTTCTTGACATACATAAATTTATTCTGGCCTTTTGCGGATATTTTTTCTCTCCTCAAATAACGCTAACCTTTGGCCAATTCATTATTTCGTCCTTTGGGTATTTCTCCCTAGGGGTATCTAGTTGGTTATCACATGATGTGTATTCGCTAACTGCTATCATTGTAAAAACTTTGAGGGGATAAAAGCAAACATCACTAAACAGACAGGTACCGATCGCCTAATCACTGTACGTATTAGGGTGCTAGACTCTGCGAGTCGGGCACGGTCATGTGTAAGCCGGATTAATGTGATAAATATAATATAAAATTTCTGCCATTTTGCTATTGCGAATGTATTTTCGGCTTGCCATTTTAGTACACTTATGCCGGAGATACTGACATCTCCCTGTTAATAAACACACACACACGCACACACAAACACACACATATATAAACTGGTGAAAATGTATGAGAATACATGCATACATACATATATATATATATATATATATATATATATATATATATATATATATATATATATATGTGTGTGTGTGTGTGTGTGTGTGTATATATATATATATATAATAGAAAGTTTAACTCATTGCAGGACGATATATATATATATATATATATATATATATATATATATATATATATATATATGTGTGTGTGTGTGTGTGTGTGTATATAATAGAAAGTTTTACTCATTGCAGGACGATACCAGAATTCGAGAAACCGATATATATATATATATATATATATATATATATATATATATATATATATATATATATATATATTTATATATATATATATATATATATATATATATATATATATATATATATATATATATATATATGATGAGCTTGTGTGAGCAATAATTCCAGATTTAATTTTTGAGGAGTGGTTTGAGTAGAAACTGATCATATCATTTTTGGTTGTGGCCTTTCTGTCAACGTCAAATTGAGTTCGTTATTATTTCTATGTAACAAAACGTCCAGGAACGGAAGAATGTAGTTGGTTTCAGTTTTGAAAGTGAAGTTTATTGTAGGTTCAACGTTGTTAAGTTTGGAGATAAGATCCGTCAAATTGGTGTTTTGGAGATATATCTGAAATTTGAAGAGTTTGTAGGGAGAATATCTATTATTACTATTCCCCCGCCTTTATCAGAAGTAGATATGGATGTTTATGTTGCAAGTTAATTCTTTCAGGACTTTGATTTATCTTCTATTATATATATATATATATAATTCGTATAGTCGAAATATGCCGCTACCAATGTGAATACATGAGAGAGCAATTTGATAGACATGATCCAATTACCTATTTAAGGAATGCTCCTGTTGTTGTGACGCCTACGAATGTTTATCTTTTAAAATTATTTTCATTATAAGGTTTTGAAATTTATTCGAGGTAAGGGTTTTCTCCACATCTGTCCAAAATGTCACACACCTTAAACATATATAGGAAATACATTTTAGTCTATTCCATAAATTGACATCTCTCTCCTCTATGTTTTGCTTTAAAAATAAATAAACATGCTGTAAATACTCTAAATAATGATCAGCCGTGTAAGTGTAAATATTTTTTGCTCCTAGTGTGTCTAAAATGGTAACGAGAAAACGAGGCTGTTTTTAAAACGAAAATGTACCTAAACATTTCTTAAAGGATTTATTACTATAAAATATACGAAAACGAATCTGATAATTATTTCCTTGTAAGTGACGTGACTGAAATATTACTGTAGAAGAAAAGTTCGTTGGAGTTAAAATGAAGGTTGTTCGACGGTTGCTGTGTTTACGAAATTTTCTCTGATTAAATAGAAGCCATAAGGAAATCAATAACTTCTTACTGCCGTTTATTCGTTGACAATTTTGGACGTTCTTTTTATTCAATTTCAATTCAGAGAGAAATAACATAATCAATATTTCATCTAAAGTCAAAAATTAAATACAAACTGAATATGAATCGTTCCTCGATATAAAAAGCGATGTGCTTGCTTTTCAACGTTTGCTTTTAATAACAAATTTCTTGGCAAATATTCGGATACCGGATCATGTGTCTGCAATCTGTAAAATGTGATTGACTACACTAATCTTTAGTTTGTGTGTTTGTTGTAATTAATGCTATGTAAGATTGAGTAAAAAGAAAAAATATTCCTTTATATTTCCGTCTAATTAATATCAACGAAAGATTTAAATATTTATCGCTGTTATTTACATATATAATTCATAAGGCAGTAACATTACGGATATCTTTTCAGTTTTAATGTCAATAATGTTTGATTATTAGGTCTCTGTATTCATTTCAACTTAAATCGTTTGCAGGTGAAAGATTAAGAAATCTGTTTGGACTGTATTCTTGGAAATAAACTGAGAAAGTCAGGAAAAGTTGTCAGAAATGTATGCATTATTCTGTGTAATCACAATGCAGATCTGCAAATTACTGTTTTAATAAAAAAAAGAAAAAAAGAATTTAATTTATATCAGACGAAGTAGATGTGAAAGTATTATGATTTACGTGTAATCACAATGCAGATCTGCAAATTACTGTTTTAATAAAAAATAAATAAGAATTTAATTTATATCAGACGAAGTAGATGTGAAAGTATTATGATTTACGTGCCTCCTGCGATTAACGCACGACCGGACTGTTTTAGTGTATCTCCTGTTCCTACAAAATTAATATTGGAAGAAAGTTTGATAGGTTGATATATGTTAACATCTAGTTTCTGTAACGGTACAACGGAATTTTCAAAAAAATCAAGCATATGGTCACTTTTGAATTTCGTGTAGAAACGTATGACTCGATCGTTTAATGGATCATACTCGGGGAACCGGGTTCAAATTTCGGCAACGTGAGTTTGCGTTTCAATTCAGTTTAATGGCATTGGGGATATAATGTGTTCATTTTTGAGGATAGAAAATATTGATTCATGGTTCTTACTAAGGAAATTCATTCAGTGTGTGTGCTCCATGATGCTTAGAATAACATAGTCTGAACAAGTGAGTAAAGAGGAAGTTGAGGACAATGGAAACAATTTGGACGCTTATACATAGAATCAGAAAGCGATATTGAACATTTTTAGGATACATAAAACGGAAACAGGGCTTGGATAATTTAACACTCACTGTTCATATTGAAGGAAAGTGCCGCAGAGGAAAGCAGAGAGTAACCTACATAACAAGCTTGTGTAAATGGATGGAAGAACAGGGATGGGTGGGGTAATAAAAAGACAAACTTTACTAAGATATACAAAGGCGAGAAAGTAGTACAGAAAAACGATCACCCTATATGATAAAAAAGGAAGAAGAATAAATGTGTGAAAGTGAATGCAACTGATAGCTTGATTCTGAAATCGACTAGACGCTTTCACGTTTCGAGCTGAAAAATTTTACTCAATCCAATACAAATGTTTTTTTTTTTCGCATGATAAATTATATAAAAACTGTCCGAATGTTCTTTTTATCCGAGCGCTTTCGGCTATACATTTAGCCATATACAAGGATTATATTTTAACTGTTAGAATTAGAAATAGTTTGTTATATGTATGTTTTATAAAATGTTTTCATTTTATAAAACATACATATAACAAACTATTTCTAATTCGAACAGTTAAAATATAATCCTTGAAAATAGCAAAAAGGATAGCCGAAAGCGCTCGGATAAAAAGAACATTCGGAGAGTTTTTATATAATTTAACATGCGAAAAAAAAAATATTAAACCGCATGACAAATTGTATAAAAAACTAAATAAAAGCACCTTGTCAGTCGTTTTTAATGAAATGTGCATATATATATATATATATATATATATATATATATATATATATATATATATATATATATATATATACACATAGTGGGTCTCACCTTGGAGACAGTGCCGCCTACTGCCAACCATTACTGTTCTATTGAATTTAATCTTCATTAGGTACCTCTTCTTCGTGGCCTTATTCATGTTTGAAATATGCCCTTTTCGTTTACTTTTTGACACTAAATCTTACATTATCCAAAACGACATCGAAGTCTTGCTTAAAGAGAACGTAGTTGAGTAAATGTAATTATTTTGCTAGTAATCAGCCTTGCATTATTCAAGTCTCGTGCTTTTATAATGCTAATTCAGTTTAATGTATTACTTTATATTAGGCTAACCGATTCTCATAACGTCTTGTTATTATTGAAAAGGGAAAGTACGTTATCTTTGCCTTCATAATCCTCTATAATGATGGAGTTTTCTGAAGCACAGATTAGCATAATTGATATTTGTGATAACGTTAATGATTCTCCAGGAAGTCTGTTTTGGGTGCTAGCCAAAGGAACGAGAAAGAATTTTTTTTCTGCAAAGAGGTCATTGTCTTTAACAGTTTAATCATAATGTTTCGGCCTGCATTTTAATCCATCTTCCCAATGTGTATATTAACTCTGTTTTGCCTTAAATATTAAAGAATTTGTTTTTATTCTATGCTTCGTTTTCATGCAAATAATTCCGATAATGAATTATAGAGGTGGAGTTTATTATGGACTCTCACCTGCAAAACAAAATTCTCAACTGAAGTTGGAAGATTTTCGTCCTTTGACGTAAAATGTGAAAAAGTCCATTGAACTAAAATGCACTGGTTATAGTGCATGTGAAGTAAAATGTGAAGATTTTTGTCTTTTGAAATAAAATGTGAAGATTTTCGTCCTTTGAACAAAAATGTGAAGATTTTCGTCGTTTGAACTAAAATGTGAAGATTTTCGTTCTTTTAACTAAAATGTGAAGATTTTCGTCCCTTGAACTAAAATGTGAAGATTTTCGTCCCTTGAACTAAAATGTGAATATTTTCGTCCTTTGAAGTAAAATGTGAAGATTTTCGTCCTTTGGACTAAAATGTGAAGATTTTAGTTCTTTTAACTAAAATGTTAAGATTTTCATCCCTTGCACTAAAATGTGAACATTTTCGTCCTTTGAACTAAAATGTGAAGATTTTCGTCCCTTGAACTAAAATGTGAAGATTATAGTCCTTTAAACTAATTCGTTAAATCTTGATAATGCATAATGTCTGATGACATTGACAAAAGTTTTAAAATGCATCAATATTACACATGCTAATGTAAACATTATTTACATTATCCGGACTATTATCCTCACCTTCATTGCGATATTCACAACGTTTCGGTCGTTGTACGCTCTGGCCTTCTTCAGGTGTTTATAATTTAGAACCGAGCACTTTATTTCGTCCACCCAGGGAGATTGTTCTGGTTCCACGAAGATGAGTAAATAATGTAAGTTATATAAGCAATCATAATACTTCATCTCAGAGATATAGACAAATGTTAATGTAAACATTGAATTGATTCTTCTGGATTCTAGTATGGAAAAAGTATGGAAAAAGGTTAAACTAAAAGTTCAGAGTCATATATCCGTCGTTTGACGAATTCGTCAACTGAATTTTGATCTGAAACTTTCACTGTATAATGTTCACTTTACGTGGTTAACGGTAAAACAATACGATAAAAACTTCCATAATTATGTCTGATTATGTGCTCAATCCGTGGGGCAGGCTGTGTGTACCTGGACTCAGTGGAAATAGGGAGACCAATAATTGAACAGAACTAAAAAATATGTAAAAAAAATCTATACCTGTGGATTGAATAAAAGGTTCAGTTCGTAGTTCTCGGAAACTTACTAAGATCGACCAACACCTTATTATGGCCGGAGAGCACATTGGTCGAAATGTTATGATAACAACAAAATAATGAGGATAGTACTCATCGTGTAAATAATGCCCATAATAAAGGAGATTATGTTGAAAAAGAAATATTTGTGACCTAAAATAAATTCTCGTTTCAGCTTAATACTACGACTTATTGAAATACATGCATTAGATACATACATGCATATTTATACAAACACACATACATATATATTATATTTGTACATACACACACACACACACACACACAAACACAAACACACACAAATATATGAGAAAGACATTTGAATAACTATCACGCAAATAATTTATTTTTATATGTGTAAATATCTACCCTTTGCGTGAAGAAGGTCGCGAAACCAGAAACCCGTGTAGCAGTTTCTAATATATATTATAAAATAAAAATCCACATTTCAACCAAAAACGTTTGCTGTTTATCTTCTTTTTAATATATATATATATATATATATATATATATATATATATATATATATATATATATATATATATATATATATATATGATGAAAATGTGGAAAAGACAAAGCAAAATCCGAATATGTGAGTTTACTTTTTTTTATTTTGTTTTTGTTTTTTGTTTTTCTGTCGACGTCAGACGTTTCGGTCAAATAGACCTTCTTCAGGACATGGTTAAAGGAGACATATTTATATTAAATTTTAGTTAAATGAAGAGACGATATATACAGGATTAGTCAGAAACAGAAAAACTGAAATTCTAATGTCAGATTATTCTTTCTTGGATTCGGATACGCTGACGTCGCGTGGGCGGCGCTGCGAAAACCTGCTCCCAGATTAATGCTTGACAAACGTACCGATAAGCTATAGTTTTAAATAGGTCCCTCCCCCCACATTCCACTTAGGATAAAAATCTCTTCCCTGGGAAAAGACTTAAAAAGGAACCAGAAACCCAATCCTAAACGGGAAACAATGGATAAACCTCTACATCTGTTCAAGTTACGGATATATATATATATATTTATATATATATATATATATATATATATATATATATATATATATATATATATATATATATATATATCCGAGGTATGTCCGAGTGGTTAGAACGTTCGCTTTCTCACCAGGAGATTGATGGTATGGGTCTGGAGAGGGATTCCAGCGTGCCTGAAAACCATACCAAGTGTTGACCCAAGACTTGTGACTGAAATCTGGTAAGCGGAACACTTGGGGGACCACAAGTCATCGTGAGCGAGCGTTGAGTGTGCTGGCCTTGTTCAGATTGTTGATCACGCTAGATAACACGTTCTCTCCCAGAAACTGTAACTAAGGTCTGCTCAGCAGAGTTGCATTGTAAACCACAGGTGGGCCCTGTCGGTTTTGAACAAACACAAATGTACCTGAGCGAGCGTCTGCAATAAGAATTGGCTAACCGGACTAGTAGACGGGTATCCTCGATATATATATATATATATATATATATATATATATATATATATATATATATATATATATATATATATATATATATGTATCGCGTAAGGGTAAATCTTATTAATTTCATAATACACAAAATTCGAAATCCCTGCAAAATTGGGTATGAACAAACAACAGACGCTTATATGTGAGTCGGAAGAATAGAAGAGTGTATTTTAGTGCATTAAATATTTTATTCTACATGATATGGTCCACATTGAATTTGGAAAAAAACTCTCAATTTCTAGATCTTTCAACGCAGGTTTATGTGCTTTTATTGAAAGGAAAATCTGAAAATTTTAAGCTAAAAAAGAAACTCTTCAGAAAAGAAAAACTGTTACTTTCACGTTACCGAAAGAACTATATATTCACCGTGTATCGGCGTCTTACCTTTATGACCTGAAACTCAGCAGTTCTGATTATCGGTTTGGATGACAAAATATCAGAGATATTTTAAGAAAAATGCATATTTACCTGAAAATAAAGAAAAAGAAGTGTGTGAGATTTGGCGAAATAAGATGCAAATAAAATAAAATATATAAAACAGAAAAGAAAAACTGATACTAATGACATGTAGAAAGAGAAAGAAACATTTCGTATTTAGTTAAGAAAGAAACAAATACTTCATCATAAAGGCATTTTACTTGTATAATTAATAAAATATATCAACGAAATTAGATAAGTGAGAATCAGACGTTTTTTTTCTCAATTCTGAAGAATCTGGAATCGAGGAAAATTATCGACATTGAACAAAAGTAGAGGCCAATACCACAAGTTCAAAGATGAAACCTTGTCATTATCTTACGAATAATAATTCTTAGTTTTTAGGTAACTCTTCTTTCTGTCGCCTCTTTGATCTCCCTTTGATCACTAATTCTGAAATTAATCATTATTATTACTCGATATCTTATCAGGACGAGCGTTTATCTCTTTGTTATTTTGCCTTGTATAGATAAGTGAAGATTACTCTCAGTGGAAATTTGATGACAACTCCTGCAGCTACTGTTCCTTTGACAGACTGTGGGTATATATAGTTTGGAGTTGAGTGAGTTCAGGATTTGCCGTCTTGATATCTTAGTAGTTGTTAATGATCGTGAAAACAGGAATTTGATATAAGCACATAAGAATGTCATAGCATTATCTGGATTGGAGTAATTTCACGGGAAACGTGTTTTCTACTCGACGGAGTGGACGGTTCTTTACAAACGTCTCCACGTATAAATGGGCTGTCGCAAAAAATAAAATAAAACAAAACGATTCGGTATATATACTTTTCCGGTTGGTATATTGACTAACTTTTCATATATTGATTGTAATTAAGAGATGAATATTTATTCGACTTCTCTTTTTTTTACTTTGACAGGAACAAGAACAAATAATGAGAAATAGGGAGTTGACATTTCTGGGACACAATGAAGAAAGGATTTCGGAGAATCTGACATTCTTAGGGAATATGAAAGGCCAGAATAGAGGCGACTAACGAGTAATCTGCCTGACAATCTGATTTAAATCAATGGGAGATCATTTATATATATATATATATATATATATATATATATATATATATATATATATATACATACATATATATATATAGGGAGAGAGAGAAAAGAATGCCTTATTATTATATATATCTATATATATTTATCATTAGGATATATATATATATATATTTATCATTAGGATATATATATATATATATATATATATATATATATATATATATATATATATATATATATATATATCATTATGCTACATTCGCTATCCCGAAGAATTGATTATTATCCTCATCTTTGTTGCCATATTTATCACAACGTTTCGGCCGTTGTACGCCTCGGCCTTTTTCAGGTGGTTGGAATATCGAACTGAACCCTTTATTTCGCTCGTTGGGGTAGACTGTTCTAGTTCCACGTGCCATGTCTAATGAATGTCAGTTATCAGTTATCTCCTGTTAATTCCCCTCTTCAAGTACTCCACCGCCTTAACCAGGTATTGAACTCATACTCTCTCCCTTCATACATACATATATACATATATATATATATATATATATATATATATATATATATATATATATATACATATATATATACATATATACATATATACACACACACACACACATATATATATATATATATATATATATATATATATATATATATATAATGGCAGCAAGATACATTCCAAGTATGTAGTTATTAAGTGCCTAATCGAGAAACTTCAATACGACACGTCCAGTTCTCCGTCTTCTGCCTAAACTTTCATTGACCTACTAACTCCGCCGCTTAGTATCATTGTTGATAAACCTCGGCAGAATTAAGAGAATGAGTTATCGATTTTAGAATTCGAATCTCCCTGCATTTGCATGGAGAATATATTACATTATAGAGCTCATTACATTCTTAAACATGTCTGACGTCAATGTACTTTGCTTGCATTTCGAAGGGAAGAAAAAAAAAAGAAATTGCAATCAATATGACCTAAAACTACTAGGTTAGGTCAAGTAGTTCATATCCCCATTCCAGTAAGACTGCAGGGTTAACTTGGGTGGAAAAAGGAAAATAGACATAGAAAACAACCCCCAATTTTTTTTTTCAATTCAAGAACCAGGAACTGTGCGTCAGGAAAATGTTCGCAATTATTGACGGCCGAGGTTTCAGACTCAAATTATCTTAAGAATGAGACCAGATGGAGTACAAAGAAAAAAGAAAGAAAGAGACTAATTCACTGCATTACAAGATACGTGAACAATACTTGATCGAAAGAAAAAGACACCATGCCATTAGTTTACTGAAAAGTTCCCAACTTGGTTTGTAACTAACTATAAAAGTAATAATAACAAATACAAAAATAATGACTTGAATTGATCAGGCTCTTCTAAAAGAAAGACATATAAAGCGAATAAGTATATAGAAACATATACATAATGAGGTTGGACAATGAGATTGAAGAACTGTCAGAAAGGACATGAGTAATGATTTCGTTGTTGTACGTATAGTTAAAGACTTTTGGTCGTCGAACCTGTCCTTTGATGCTATATAGGAAACAAAACACAAAAAGCTAAAGAAACAAATTTATTCGGAAACTTGCAAGAAATATGCTTTCGACAGTTAGTGGTTTGAACTCAGAGCATATGATTTTCTTGAATATATAGAGATGGGAAATACAGAATATTTTTTCTAGAATTTTATCAGTTCATATTTTTCATGATCTGATAAATTATCATGTTTTTCAGTTAACGTTTAACTGTGGCTATTTTGTTAGGTAGGGAATGATTAATATATATATATATATATATATATATATATATATAAATCAACAAAACGATAGTAAATGAGGCTCAAAATTTCGATATAAATATAGATAACTCTTCTATTAAACGTAATTATTAGTTTTAAAGAAAATAACACTCTCCTTCAGGGTGCAGGCGATTATAGTCCTCCACAGATGTTATTCTTTTAGCATCTTCAAAAGTTAGGCAGTTCAGTATACTACTATATAATCCACAACAAAAGAATTAAGAGATGAATCTTTCCTTTCCCAAGGGCATTAGTGCCAACCTGAATGAAACAGACTAGATCAGAATTTGAATTCAGATTAAATATTTATTACATATAATTTAACATTAAAACACCGCATATTTCCATATTTCATTCACAAATTTCAAACGATGGGAGAAAACTATGTATAATATACATTTTAACTATATAGTTACATTTCTCACCTTTCTTGGTTTTGACAGCATAATAAATTTAACATTACTCTCAGATTGTTGCAATTGACCATGCAAAATTGGTATTGTCTTAAGTACGAAATACATGAAATTATAAAGACATGGTCTTAGCAAAATGCCAAAATGGTTTTGTTTCAGTCCCAAATCAAACATAAAATCATGATGCTCTTAAAAGTATTTCACGCATGCGCATTGTTTTTTATTTTGTCGGCTGTACATTATAGTAGGGCCATTTGGGCTGCGTCTGTGAGAAAAAAGAGCACCGTGACACAATTCACTCCGCCAGAAATTTGGAAACGGCATGCTGAACTACTTGGCATTCGCCTCGGAAGCTCCAATACGAACATTTCGGAATGTTTGGATGCCACTCTGAGGACAATGCAGGAGATTTGGAAAGCGTCCAATGGTGATACAAAGATACGGCAGCTCGTTCTGATAAGAAAATTACTTTGGAATTTTTTGGTTACGGCCTCAGACTCAACATGGAGGACTACATTAAGTGCTTTGAAGAGATAGAGCTACCCTGGGTCAAGTGGGTGGCTGCTGGTTGACCCTATGTCTAGCAACAGGACACTATCAAAAACATGCCACAGAAGCACGAGAATCCAGTCATGGATCTCAGACAATTTCTGCGGCCACATCACCTGGCATCACTCCCCAGGCTGTAATCTCCTGGAATAGTATGTGTGGGTCCATGTTGAGCGAGAGACGAACAAAATTCATTGTAACACCAAAGACGAACTGAAGGCAATGATTATGTCAGCATTTACTAACAAGAAAACCTACAGAAGAATTTTAGGAGATTTCGAAGTAGTCTGCTGTACGTGGTTGAAGACAAAGGTGATTTTGTTTCATAAATTTTTCTTTAGTATTTCAAAATATTTTTGTGTAATTTTGCTAAATATATTTGTTAAAAAAAGATGTCAGTTTTATTTTCATTTTTGCGTAAGTCAGACGATAGTGTATCCATTGCGTCCTGTATATATATATATATATATATATATATATATATATATATATATATATATATATATATATATATGTGTGTGTGTGTATGTGTGTGTGTGTGTGTGCGTGAGTATATGTATATGTGTGTGTGTATGTATATGTGTGTGGGGTTATAAGTAATGTACAAAGTGACTATAGTTTTCCGTGCAAACCACCAATTCCTCGGACGCTTTTCAATTTCTTTTGGTATTTGTTTTTATTCTTCCTCAGTCAATAGTTATATTTTCGCATTTTCATTTTGGCTGTATAGTCATTTACCGGCTTAATGTGTTTAGTTTAGTTGGTGTTTGCACGTTATGTACACACAAACAACCTTTGTTTTAGCATCTTGAGCGAGTTGAGTGAGTATTATTAAATGTCTATTTCGCAAAAACAATACAGCAAAAAAGCAGTTGCTGTCTGCCCGATTATTGCGAGCATTGTACACACGAAAGTTATAAAGAAAATTATATATATATATATATATATTTATGTGTCTCTTTGTGTGTGTATATGTGCGTGTGAAAAGAAGAGAAAGAAACATCTACATTAGAGTTCTTTCTTTAACCCATTACCTGCCATGAGCCCCATTTGGGGATCTGTTAAAATTAAAGTCACTACATGCTATTTCTTGTATTGACATTGAATTGCTTACATACATTACATTTGCAGAGGTATATTATACAACACTTAGCCTTTAAAGTTTTTTTTATTATTAGCCGTAAGAAGACACTTTCTGTCGTAAATTTACATTTTACGAGTAGAAAAATAATGTCTATTTGGAAAAGTATTATTTTATTATTTCTAATCAGTATTGTGTTTTGATGTTTTATACAGATATATATATATATATATATATATATATATATATATATATATATATATATATATTGATGTTCTAGTTTCTATAAAAAACACAATGGTAACTACTGACATTAAACATAAGGAATAAATATATTCCTAAGAACTTGTCTGGACCAAAAATGTGCATTAAAAAATTTGATAGTTCATGGGTTAAAGAATTAAATTTATGGAATATAAGAACGCTTTGGAATGACCCAACCATGGAGTAAGAACTTTCCACGACTATAGGAAAATTGTAGAAAAGTGACAAGAGAAAGTTCTGGGGATCTTGGGAAAGTTTACTTTACTCTCTTCCTGCAGCTACCACTAGACATCTGGTGTGAATATGACAGTGATATACGTTATTAATAGTAATAAAGGCATATGCATATTGTTGAGTCTTGAATCAATGTTGAATCTCGCCTATTGCATGGAATAATAATGCAACACAAAATGTACTTAGAACAAGAATGTATTATAACAAGAAAGTGTACACAATAAGTACATATAGTATTTCTGTATATTTCTGGGAAGACGTTCCTGGAGAATGTGTTGACTAGTCACTGTCGATCAGAGTCTCTAGTAGGATCTCGTGATTCCTTTTCTCAAATACAAATACAGCAAAATGGCGTCTCAATTGAGAAACTAATGAGTAGATAAGCAAGAGTATAATTGAATTTTGCAAGCAGAAGCAAAACAGGATCTACAAAAAGTCAGCACGTAGTAGAGACAAGGATAAATGGTGGAATGTGAAAACAATTGTGATTCGATTATATAAATAAATTATAGCAGAAGATTTCCCAGAAAATAATAGAATAACATTCACTTGGCTTATAAGATCCAAATCGACCACCGATTCCAAACGAGAAGATAGGATATAGTGAACGGACACCAGAGAATGAGGAATTTACCAGAACGAAGATCTGACTACACTAACGGAAGCTAAAAATGACCACATCTGGCAGTGGATAATATGAAAAAACATCATAGAAAATCTTCCAGGGGAGAAAGTTATGCAGCCTGAAGTTTAAGGTTTTTGTTTTCTATATTAGCTGGCGCTATTTGAGCTGTGCCTAAATACAAGTATCGTGACTGGAAGAATTATAAGTTTGTCGCGTTTACTCCATTGCAAGGATACCGAGGATTTTTTTTAAGGATTTGATCAGATTTTCTGTCATTTTAATTTAAGCGTTAACAATAAAAAATCTGATAATATCACAAAAATGTGTATGTTGATGATGATGATGATGATGATGATGATGATGATGATGATGATGATGATGATGATGATGATGATAATAATGATTCATATCGAAATAAGAGAAAAAAAGTCTAAAGAACAGGCTTAGGGATTTTTTACGATAAGGGCAATAAATTATTTTATCAGATCCATATATATATATATATATATATATATATATATATATATATATATATATATATATATATTATGTATATTTATGTATATAAAAGTGTACATTGAAGTCAACACTCAGAGGCGACAGGCTGTTTCATGCTGGACGCGACCTGACGATTGCGCCTAGAATGAAACAGCCTGTCACCTCTGAGTATTGAGTTCAATATTCACTTTTATATTTACATAAGCTCTATCTCTGATATTGAGCACTTTATCCCATGAATATAGCATACCTTAATACTATATTTCTTCATATATATATATATATATATATATATATATATATATATGTGTGTGTGTGTGTGTGTGTGTGTGTGTGTGTGTGTGTGTGTGTGTGTGTGTGTATCAAACTGTATTTGATGCGTGCATATGATGCATGCAATAAACTCACTAGGGGGAGGCGAGAGAAGAAAACTGATACCCACAATTATTTTGAAAACAAGAAGAAAGATCAGAAAAGGTTCACAGATGTGCTAAATGACTGCCGGATAATATGGAAAACAATAGGACCTCGGTAAAGGGTCAAAATAATGCTCAACACTACCGAGCCATCAGTCCTTCATGAAAGAGCATATAATAATATAAAATAAGCAGATCCTAAGAGATTCTGATATCGAGACACACAGGAGAAAAAAGTGCTGCTTGAAGGAAAGAAACTATGTTGAGGACTAGATTTGAAATCCTGAAATGTTATCCAGTTTTGTGTCTCTTTTTGGTCTTTATTCTTTTCATATTTTTCTATTTTATTTAAAATCTTTTACTAACCAAGTTCAATACTATTCTCCTTTGTCAGCTCAGTAGTTAATTTACTTAATCTGTGCTGAATTCAAACGATAGTATTGGTATAAACGTATTCAGTGTATTTTTGTTTCATTTCTCC
>OZ038495.1:15797518-15807518 GCA_964036315.1 Acanthosepion esculentum | reverse complement strand
CTAATTCAGCTTATTTTTTAATTTTTTTTTCTCTCTTTCCATATTTTTTCTTTCTTTCCATATTTTTTCTTTCTTTCTTTCTTTCTTTCCATATTTTTCTTTCTTTCTTTCTTTCTTTCTTTCTTTCTTTCTTTTCCTCCACTTCAGTTTAATTTTCTCAATTCCCAATGTGTTCCCTCATTGCTCCTCGTATTTAATTATCAGTTTCAATCTTATTCGAAAACAGCCTTTGTTCTACATAACGAGTTTCTTATAAATTCCATGCTTTTATTCATTCTTAATTTCACGTTCTTTTCTCTTTTTCTGGCTAATATAATCTTCAAACATTTCTTTCTTTCTCTCTTCCTTTAAAAAAATCCGTTAATTTATCTTTAACATTTATTCACATTATTTCTTATATCTAATAAGGTCCACTCAATATAAGGCTCAAGTGCCACTGCTGGTAGAGGATTAATGAATGACGTGTGTGACAGGAATGCAAGATGATGTTTTGTAGAGGAGAGCGGAAATTATGAGCATGAGAAGGATAGATAATTAATATACCTTGATTTGCATAGATTAAGATTTTCGTGTTCCGGGAGGCATTATTAACGGTGTTTTACTGAATTAACAGTTAACGGGGAAAAAACGCTTACTGAGGAAACTTTCTCCTTGGAATATGGAGGAAATACACGTCTTTCGACTTCATGTAATTGTTTCTTAGCTATGAATGTCTGAACTGGTCGTACTAAAGACTGGAACTCACCTGAACATTTGTCATGGAAATAATGATAGATTAGCGACAGGCTGGAAACATTGAGACCGTGAGCAAGACGTTGCTGTAGAAAATAAGTTCTACCTACAGAAATGCGTAAACGACTTAGAAATCTATCAAAACTGGAAAGTGATGACTGAGCAGCTCCAGAATGACAGCGATATATCTTTGGCCGATTCTGTCCCTTGTAAAGTAAAGCATGCTGGGAAAAAGTTAGCTTCATAGTAGTTAATTTATTCCGAATATCATTCTCTCACGGATTATTCAATCACGTTTTTTTTTTCTCTTTCAATCTCTTCAATCACCCGGACAAAAAAAAGACCACATTCCGACTGTTTCACGCTTTAATAGACTCCATTTTCTTCTCATTATTTCCTCTTTTATTAGAGAAGCAAAGAAGTATTTTCCTTCCCTGAAAAAGAATATATGATGATCAGAAAAAAAAATAACCAAAAAATGGCGTCTTCGACTTTTTCAAGAAACTTTGGCGTGCCGTTAGACATGACTTGCTGATGCTCAACAAATTCTTAATCAATAAGAGCATATTTGAGGAATGAAGAAACGAGAGAAAAAGTACTGTACCACGTATGGTCGACCGATTGTAAGCTTGTCATTTAAAAAAAATGCAGATCTAAGGTGTATTGGCAATACTGTCATGTCTGACGCTTGGAAAAAATGCATTCAAATATAGAGAAATAAAGGGTAACCTATAGAAATGCATGACACGAACATACAGAAAGAGAAGATGTTAGTGGATAGAAAGAAACACTAGTGCTCTCCTGAGCGCGTGTATTCTGATATAACACCGCACCAGACGAAAGATTACACATCGTAGGACTCGTAGGCATTCGAGCAGAAATCGTAGGAAATAAAATAAATTTAGTACAATGGAAAACAATAAAAAGACATGAGCAACAGTGACATATTTGAGGCGTTATTTTATATATAACCAGTTGTGTACATTCACATAGTTTTAACAGCAACATACGTAGATATATATTTCACGCCAATATACGTTGGTTTTCAGGACATTTACACACCTGGGAACTGTGCGAAGAAAATAACTGAATCATACTCAAATACCGACACTCTGCAAAGAAGACAGGTTGTAAAGGGCGAAAAAGATAAACGAATCGTATTGCCATAATAAACGTTCTCGTGGAAATAACAGACTGTACGAAAGTGGAAACAAAAAAACTATATAAATGTAGAAAACAGATGGATATTATTAAGATACTAGATATTCATTTAGAAGGAATAGATTGTAATTACATGTAAATATGATATTAAGCATTCTTGTAAAGGAGTTAAACTGTATAAGGTTAAACGATACACACACACACATATATATATATATATATATTATGCATATTATGTTAAAATATTTTACATAAGGAGAAACTGTATAAAGTTTAAAAACTCAAATGGATATTACTATAATATTAAAAGGACTTGCAAAAGGAACAAATGGGAAGGATGTAACCCACAGCTGGATATTATTCAGATGATAAATGTTACTATACAAGAAATATAATAAATATACTTATGAGATGAGGTATTATGTACATTATTTACAATATACGGATAATTGCCCTCATCTTTGTCGCCATATTTATTAAACGTTTCGTTGTACGCTCCGGCCTTCTTCAGGTAATTGGAATGTCGAACTGAACCCTTTATTTCGCTCACTGGGGTAGACTGTTCTAGATCCAAGTACCATGTCTAATGGATGTCAGTTATCAGTTATCTCCTGTTAATTCCCCTCTTCAAGTTCTCCACCACCTTAACCAGGTATTGAACTCACACTCTTTGGGCACAGTGAATAAATGCGTTAGATAGATCCTGTGAGTTCAATAGTGTGCATAGTGTAAGAAATTAAATGTATAAGAGTGACAATATATTATTAAGACGTTAAATGTTCTTTGGAAAGGAACAGAGTAAAATACAATTTGATATTTCTAACATTAAATTTATGGAGAATGATCTAATTTTGACAAACGTGAAGGTTTACGCTAAGATATTACAATTCTTGTATAGGAATTGTTTTACAATAAAGGCAAGTACACAAGCATATTACTGAGATATTAAACATTCTTGTAGCAGGAAATTATTGTATAAGGGTGAAAAATACAACTGCATATATTTTGGAAGAAATATTGCATTCTATTAAATATATATATATATATATATATTTAATAGAATGCAATATTTCTTGCTGTGCTGTGTCTCTAGCATATTTGGTGGTATTACTTTTAATATATATATACACTTTTTTTCTCTTCCCTAGCAATTTATTCATGTCATCCATTACAGACTTTTTTGTTCTTCATAATTTCTATTCACCGCTAACATTTCTGATGAGAGGGGACGAAACCGGTTGACTGGTGTTTTTATTTTAAATCTATCTTGGCCTTTAATAAAAAAAATTGTTTTTTATGCCTTAATACGCTTTTGTACCGTTGCAAATATATTTAAATATATATATATATATATATATATATTTACTGTATCAAGTTAATGAAACCCCTACCCGCCCAGTTGAGCCGGCTCTGTCAAATAAACACGCTACATCAGAACAAAAGCCGACCAAGCGTAGCAGAATGTCTATTCATTTGAACTTGTAGGGGTTTCAGTAGGAATTTGGATTTACAAGCGGTTCACATCTGCATTGATATACACTTTTACTATAATCCGATGCAATTTGAATTCAGAATTTCCTTCTCGTAGACTGGTTGCCAAGCAAGGTTATAGGAGTCAACCTGTCCTCTAATTTTTTTCCCATAGGGGAAAAGACATGGATTTATACCTTTATGAATGGTATTAGCACGTAAAGGAATGTAATAAACTCGACTGAAATTCGAACTCCACCTTGTTTCATGAAATAGTGTCTTAACTGGTAGAAGATTTATGCAGCTAGAAATAAATCTAAGCTTAACAGAGATATTAGCAACTACTAGAAATAATAGTTTGAAAGAAACTTAGAAACACTTTTATATATGTAAGAAAGACATAAAATGTACATAGATAAGAGAGCGGAAGTTGCAAAATATATGTACGTCTTAAATAGATATAAACATTATTTTGTAGACAAGATAAATTTAATTGGGCTGATATATGACTAAAACTGAATGAAATATTGTTATCTTCTGACTGAGAAGACTAATAGTTAGTACAGAGCTCCTGTAAATTATTACAAGTGAAACGATAATTATGAGTGTTCAATCAATATTTTACTTGCATAGAACGAATGTTAGTGTCTCGCCAAGATTAGGCTTTGTTAACTTTCGTCATGATAGTTGTTAAAACAGTTACCAAAATGGAACCTCAAAGACGCAATTTGAATATAAAATTCTGTAGATTATTTTGACTATTCTATTAGAAGAAAATAACAAAACAAAACAAAAAAGAAACAAATATAGTTATTCATCTATATAAGTTATTTTCGATCTTTTTTGTCCACTGCCCACTTTTCACAATATCTCAGAATATCGTCCCTATTTTCCATGAGCGTTCGACCCAAAAGGTACATTCCGAATAATACAACATTGTGCAAATTAATTGAAACAAAACGAATAATTTCGTTATTATTTACTTTTTTTTCTTAATTTTCCAAGGAAACATGACCCAGTGCACATCGTATGTTTATTCCACAAAGTCATTCCTTGGAGGTTGACCCCAGATTCTCGACTGGATTTAAATCAGGGGAGTTTCCGGGCCAGTATATAGGACTTTGATTTTCTCACTGGTAGCATTTGCCAATGTGTTCGTGCAGCGTTACAAATTTTCGTACGCTTCTTTGGAGTAACGTCCATCGCAGACAATATCCGTAGGACAACTAATCGACAATCCAGACAATAGTGTCTGGGCGTGTTAAAAATCTGATGCAATCACGCATGACGCAATATTTTTCAAAGTCAAACAAATTTCATCATACATTCCGAAAATAGATTCGTATTACTGCACACCACTGCAAATTTCCTAATCCGAGGTAAAAATAGAAATCGATTACACCCTGTCACTCCAGTGGGTCTAAAACTGGTCGTATGTTAAAAGAAAGGTATCTGAAACCGTTGTTTCAATTAATTTGCACAAGGGTGTATGCATATATTAATGAAAAATCTTCATTCTTTTCCATATAGGTACATATATATTTACATAGGTTTTTTTAAGGGAATTTTTACAAATTTAATAGTAATAGATAATGTTGGTAGGTTTGAACTTGAATACAAATACAATAATTTTGACTAATCATTAAATAAATAAACTGAAGTATACTTCAATAAACAAAATGGTCAATAAAAGTCGATAGCGAATTCAAATTGAATATAAGATTCATCATACCATCTTTTTCGACACGCAAGAAGAAGTAAAAGATCCTTCCCCTGAAAACCCATCCTGGGGGAGGGGGTGTAAGACCACCCTGATCTATACAAAAAATGCCTTTAAAATTATCATTGTTTATGAATTACACTAATATAACATTCCTCTGTTTCATCGTTAAATATTTGCGAAAGAATATTGAATATAACAATGATAAACAAGACAGTGCTACATGTTTACGGGATGTCAGTGATCAGTTATCTCCTATTAATTCTCCTCCCCACATTTTCCACTGTCTTAACCGGGTATTGAACTCACACTCTTTGGGTCCTGTCACTGGATCTAACTAACGCCTTTATCTACTGTGCCATGTATCCTCAAGGACAAATGGTATAGTGGATAAAGACGTTTGGAGATAACTGATAACTGACATTAAACATGGCAAATGGAACTAGAACAGTCTAACCCTGTGAGCGAAATAAAGGGTTTAGTTCGCCATTCCAGCCACCTGAAGAATGCCAGAGCGTACAACGGCCTTAATCTTGTAATAAATATGGCGACAAAGATGATTACAATAGTCCGAATAATGTAAATAGTGTACATAATACCTCATCTCAGAAATATAGACAGATACTGAAAGACCGAAACGTTGTAATAAATATGGCGACAAAGATGAGGACAATAGTCCGAATAATGTAAATAGTGTACATAATACCTCATCTCAGAAATATAGACAGATACTGAAAGGCGGAAACGTTGTAATAAATATAGCGACAAAGATGAGGACAATAATGTAAATAATGTAAATAGTGTACATAATACCTCATCTCAGAAATATAGACAGATTATACCGTTTTGGAAAATATATTACCAGCAATAAAAATTTTGTCGTCATTAAATATATTAACAACAATACATTTTTGAAAAGAAACATAATTACCAGCAATAGAGTTTTGGAAAAAATATTACCAACAATAAAAATCTTGTCATTAAATAAGCACATTGTGGTTAATATGTCGTAAATTAAACCAAACCAAACCAAACCAAAGCCGATGTCAAATGATACGTTTAACAACGAAAAGTCAGCATGTGTGTATATCGGGACAACTCGGATTGGTTATGGTTAAATGTATTCTGCCTGAAGGTGTCCCGCTACAAATTTTTTATAATGGACTAAAACTTCATGTGTTCGTTTCTCACTGGGTGACTCAAACTTGTGCCTTTGTGCATAATCAAACTATGGTAAAATAATAAAATGATAAAATTAGTTTACCGTCCCTTTAAGGGAATTATGACGAGAATTAACCATCTCCGTCTCCACAGTTTCCTTTACAGAGGCATGCATCCCCTCAATATTTTTCTTTCTTTCAAGTTTTAGCTAGTCAGCTTTTATTTCTTCCAATCTCTTTTGATCCTTCAGATTCAAAGAGTTAGCATTCTCCCCGTTTCACGCTATAATAGACTTCAGTTCCCCGCTTTTTCTTATCTCATTGTTATTATCACTTCGACATTTTGTTTTTTCTCGGTTCAGAAAATAATATATATGATGATCAGAAAGCAGAAAATAAAAATAACGTCTCCTACTTTTTAAAGAAAATTCGTCGGTACCAATAGACTTGATTCGGTGAGGCTTAACAAATTCCAAATCAATAAGAGCATATCTGATAAATGAAAAAGAAGAGGGGGAAAACACCGTAGCACGTTTGGTCGACCGATAGTAAGCTTGTCATCTAAAGAAAAAATGTAGCTCTAAGATAGATTTGAAATACTGACATGGCTGACAATTAGAAATATGTATTCACAGATAAAAAAATGAAATATAACCTACAGAATTGCTATCGAAGCAAGTATTTCTGTGACGATAACTGTTACATCAACTCCCCAGCCCTACCCAGATTACTCACCCGCACAAGACAGACATGTTTGCAGAGCTGCTGAGGTCTCAAACTTATACACTCTCTCACACAAACGTATACACATACACACATCATATACACTTCCAAAGAACTAAAATATAAGATACATTTAATACTCACATCCCAGTAGCCAATAAAACCGTCAAATTGAACAAGGAGAGAATTCTTAGTCAGGAATCTGCCATCCTCTATCTTAAAAGCAACTTAAAAGAGGCCGTTTGACCAACACAAGGACTGACCAAAATTAACGATGAAAAACAAATGAAAACTACACTTTCTTCTGAAACAGTCAATCACTCCTGTAAATCAAGGCTATTAACAAACAGGGATTTTTTCTCCTGATGATGTCAAACCTCGTCGAACCTAATTGAAATAATAAAACAAAAAGTAGTGGTATACAACCCAGTGTGTCTGAAAAGTTTAATTTTAAAAAATTTTTAATATTTTTTTTATTGTTCAAAACACACATACATACACACACGCGCGAGCACACACACACACAAACAATGACTCTTCATCGAGTTCTCCAGTCACTGGCGTGTTTATCTAAAACATAAATAAGTCTACATTCAACTTCATCACTACCGTGCGCCAATGGCTTAGGGGGATGACAATATATACGTGCTCCTGAAAGAAAATTATATCGGTTGAGCTCTCGGGGAGAAAAGTGAATTTGTAAACAGTGACTATTACTACTGCTGATGCAAGACTCTTCTTTATTCCAGCTGTGCACCAATAGCTTAGGGGTAGAGTTTCCGAATTATACTAAATCAGTCGGGTTTCGATCCTGACTTGAGGCAGTCGGGTGTCTAGTGAAACAGTCTCTCTCTGGATGACAACATATATATATATATATATATATATATATATATATATATATATATATATATATATATATATATATGGAAGAATATGCTAGTAAATCGTCTTTTAGACTTATGACTACTTTTAATTTTTCCTCTTGTAAAAATATATTTGTATATATTTTACTTGTAAATGAAAGACACCGTTGCTATTATTAAGCAACTCTTTATTTAAATCTTTACATGAAAAAGTTTACTTGCTCCCATGTT
The DNA here is from genome assembly GCA_964036315.1 of Acanthosepion esculentum. Taxonomy (NCBI): domain Eukaryota; kingdom Metazoa; phylum Mollusca; class Cephalopoda; order Sepiida; family Sepiidae; genus Acanthosepion; species Acanthosepion esculentum. The sequence goes on along the minus strand of OZ038495.1, from coordinate 15,799,455 downwards.
AAGGGAAATATTTTCATGATTTGGTTTCACTAATAGTTTTGGATTTGCTTCCTGTTTCTTTCTTGATATTCTCAAGCTAAGAAATGTTCTAACTTACGTGTGTAGGGATAAAGAAGACGATGGCCGAGATGACGCAGCATGGGTTACATGACAGCCGCTTAGTGAACTCACTTCATACAGTGACGAAAGTGATCAGTCAGTCAGCTTCCAAGAGTCAAATCGAGCAGTTGATTTTTTTAAATCCTGGTTAAGCTCTTACATCATACGTGCGGTAGTTTAATATGGCTCTCCCAACTAGCTGTAACGTGGAGCAACTTGGAAGTCTATGGCGGTGTTTTCCTAAAGAATTATTTCTTCAACAATATCTCCGGCTCTCAGTTCTCATTTTAGGAAGAAAAGCAGACCTCTGCCTTTTACGTTAGCGGAATATGTACTTCCTAGCGATAAAGAAGAAAAATCTAGTGCGCTCGAAACTGGAATCCTAAATATGTCTTCTCCAGAAACACAGAAGAATCTCCAGTTTTCATTGAGAATTGTACGTAAGACTCTTTTTTTTTTGGCAAGAGTTGAAAATTGTGCCAGGGAAACGGGTTGGCCATTGTTACTTATCTAGATCCTAAGAAATTATTAAATGGAAGTCTGAGTTAATGTCTAAATGTAGGCATCTTAATGAATACATTCTAGGACTTTCCGAACACGAATGAAGTTTAACAATGGAGAGTGGAAGGAAAAAAGAATAAGATAAAAATGAACGGATGGGGTCAGAAGGAAGGAGTGAATTTTTTTATTTTATTTTGCATTAAACGTCATCTTCAGTGGACTTCCGGCAGCTATATCAGTTTGCAGGGGCTTTGGATAATACAATTTGCCTCACCAACGGATGATATATTGCGATATATATATATGCACATTTCATTAAAACGACAGACAAGGTGCTTTTATTTAGTTTTTTATACAATTTCTCATGCGATCTAATAATGTTTTTTCTTTTCGGATGTTAAATTATATAAAAACTGTTCGAATGTTCTTTTTATCCGAGCCCTTTCGACCAAACAAACCAACACTTAATAATATTAACTTTGAATATGGACATAATATCTTGACCGTGTTTTGAAACAAACAAAAAAAATGAAACATTTTCTAAAACATACATATAAAAACTATTTCTAATTCTAACAGTTAAAATATAATCCATGAAAATGGCTAAATTTATAGCCGAAAGCGCTCGGATAAAAAGAACATTCAGATAGTTTTTATATAATTTATCATCCGAAAGGGAAAACATTATTAGATCGCATGAGAAATTGTATGAAAAACTAAATAAAAGCACCTTGTCAGTTTTTTTTAATGAAATGTGCTATAAAGAAGGATTGCTGCCTAAATAAACATATATATATATATATATATATATATATATATGTGTGTGTGTGTGTGTGTGTGTGTGTGTGTGTGTGTAAGTGTGTAATTTAGCAGCAACTTTTCTTTTAAACATGTTGTGTTGAATGTTAAAGACAATATCGTCCTGCATATTTTCTTTTGAATTTTCTCATATTTTCTAATAAGATTTTTTATTTGAAAATGATATCGAAATAAATATTGTCCGTACGATATCCTAGTACTTTCGAACATCATTGTTCATCTTCAGCGTCAAAATATTTTAGTCAAAACTTTTTAAAAACATTTGCCAATTGTCTTGAAGCGGAATCATGTTGTTACATTTTATTTTTTTTAAATAAACGTTAAAATCCTTTTAATGTCAAAAGAGGCGATGATGTTATCACGTGCATGGCGAAGATTTTTAATCAAATGACAGCATGAAAAAAATTGTTATTATACAAGCCAAAAGATCGAAGAATACGTTATAAAATTATATATATATATTTTTTAAGCTTATCACCCCAAGCAAGGCTGGAAGTCACTAGCACGCAAGGGGTTAG
>OZ038495.1:15790018-15792518 GCA_964036315.1 Acanthosepion esculentum | reverse complement strand
GGTGAAATCAATTTCAAGGAAAATATCTTTAGTAATCGATATCTGATTAAAGAAACAAATGAGACCTTGTGTCTGATTGAAATGGATATTTCAGTATCTGATTGAAACTGGAGTGCCAGAAATTGATTCTTCCTTTTTAGTAAGATACTGATCAACGGCAAAAATATGAGATCATCTTTGTTCTGAAATTTTTCTCTCGAGTGTCCGAGAAAGAAATATTTACACGAGTATACAAAATTTGCAGACATTTATATATTATACAGACTTAAATACAAACCTCCCACTGTTTCACACAAAGATATATATATATATATATATATATATATATATATATATATATATATATATATATATATATATATAGTTGCCTGACGATTGCACTAGCATGAAACAGACTGTCGCCTCTAAGTGCTGACTTCCATGTCCACTTTTATATATATATATATATATATATATATATATATATATATATATATATATATATATATATATATATATATGTATATATATATATATGTATGTATATATATATATATCTGTATATATATATCTATATATATATATATATATATCTGTATATATCTATATCTGTATATATATATATATATATATATATATATATATATATATATATCTGTATAAACAGAAAAGTAAACATAGAAGTCAACACTTAGAGGCGATAGTCTGTTTCAAGCTAGATGCAATCGTCATGTGATAAAATATAGTTTTAAGTTATGCTATATTTGTGGCTACAAGGGATAAATATTTATTATACAATTACCCTGTCGCCATCATGGACTGCCTATTTCTAGGATCAAAATCATTATATCTCAAAGTGTTTCGTTCTCAATATAGAACATTCTTCTAACGTAAATACTTTGAACAATATATATATATATATATATATATATATATATATATATATATATATATATATGAATGTTTTATTTAAAAGCGAACACTTGCTTATATTAAGAAATTAAATTTACATGCATAGATATATATATAAATATATACACACACACTGAGTAACAGCAAAATGGCATAAATCGTGTAACAGCAAAATTGTCCAATTGTTATATTAAGATTTGAATAGTTGTGTCTTAGAAATGATTAAAGATGTCTTACTGGAATTCTCCGAGCTTTTATATTACACTGTCGCACTATACTTTTAGCAATAAGAATGTATAATTAGTCTCCAAGCTTAACTCGATCATAAACGAAAAGGACATGTTCATTATTAATTAATTATATCCCAGTGTCAAAATTTCACGAAGGATTGAAATAAATTTCAAACCTATATATATATATATATATATATATATATATATATATATATATATATATATATATATATATTATAACCAGATCATTTCTCAACTTATTCAGATGATCTTCGCCCTCTCTAATCTTCTACCTTTCTGTCCTGGAGTAACAAGTTGCCTAGCACGTTTCAATACTCTTTGGATTATAATACGTGAGACTCCCCTCGAACCTGTCAAACGTCTTATAGATTGAGTTGGAACTTTTCATATTCACCAGTTTGATTCTAATTGGAAATTATGATCGCTCTTCCGGTTGTGAACATCTGACCCAGTTTTCCTCTATACTGCTGCCATCTTTTAAAACTTCTTCAAAAATAACCGACAAGTTACTGCGATTAAGTTTTTTTTTTAATTTCATTTTGCTTGTATAAGTGTTTTTTCTGTACGCAAAATATGGGACAAGTATCCGTATGTTTGGTATGTTCGTGTGCTTTCGGATATTATTTTAGTCATTATCAAGAATCACTTTTATTTTTATTTTTAACTCAATCTATTGATTTATATTTTGCATAGAAAAATACATTGCACATTAGCTTTCCGTTTTATACTATACACATGGCTAAATCTTCTGCTGAAACAAAATTGAACGTTGTTAATTGTGGAATATGACTCAAAGAGAAGCTGTTTTGAAATTATCACATAAAGACTGTGAGAGTCTTGGTAGTAAACCGAAATTAACAGCCACACAAATGAGGAGTGAATACAGTCCTAACAGTGGGCTCTCAACGGATACAGTACGCAGAATATTTGGAAAAAAAAAAGAAAAGAAAACAGAAATGATTAACTAAGAACACCGGAATAGAATATTGAAGTGGAAAAGACAGCATCTAACATGGGATGCTGGAATATAGCATAACGTAATATTTAGCGATGCATGACAACAAGATACATTCTATTGCAAGAGAATGAGTAAGAAGACCAATGGAAGAAATAAACAACACAAGATGCACCACAAAGACGGTAGAATTTGGTAGAAGACTTCGTAAGAGTGACATAAGAAAATTGGTAAAAGTCATGATAATATTAAAAAAAAATTAAGTTGGAATTGTTCCATGTTATTAAGAAGAGTGCAATGTGCCTTGTAATTGTAGTTTAATATTATGCTGCTATTTCTACATTAAAATCACTGCTGAAGCAAAATTTGTGATTTTGAAGAGGAAGAGGACTTAAGAATT
>OZ038495.1:15737518-15785018 GCA_964036315.1 Acanthosepion esculentum | reverse complement strand
ACTGTGTCCTTTGGTTGGCTGGACTGAAATCTACTGTTGCTGTACAAGGAAAGTTTAGAATTGAATACAATAAAGAACCACCTCATGGGAACACTGGTGCTAAATGGATGAACACATTTAAAGAGACAGGCTCCGTCCATGATAAGCCACGGTCTGGAAGGCCATGGATCAGCGACGAAAGTGCTGCATCCATAGAAAAATGATGGAGGACATGTGGAAACTTAAATAAAATTTCAATAAAACCTTAAAAAAATATAGATTTACTTCTTTCTAATCCTTTTTACAAATTATTTCTATCGCAAATACAAATAAAGTTATAAATGTTTTAAAGTGCACACGAACTTTATGGACACCCTGTATATATCCAACTGATTTACAGTAATGCCTGAAATCACATTAGTTATTTTAGCTATACTTAAAACTAGGTACATTATACTTTATAACATTTTTTACAGATTATTTCTATCGCAAATACAAATAAAGTTATAATTTTTTTAAAGTGCACACGAACTTTATGGACACCTTGTATAGAAATGAACGTTATCAGGATGATAAAATATTTTGTTTATATTCTGGCATTTTCGGAACGTTTCGTCTCAAATTCCAGAATGCGTCTATTGCATAACTGACGTATAAAAACTTTCACAGACCTTGAAAGTATTAGAAAGTAAATATGTCAAATATTTTATATACATTTTTATTGCTATTTATGTTATTATTTTACTATTTTTAGACGCTCATTAAACATTAAACATTTTACATATAATATAAAACAACGTCTCCTGAGTTGAAAAACATTTCATACATGGTGTTTTATTTGGTATAAGAAATTTGAGTATTTTGAGTATTTTGTGTCTCTGTTTGTAGTGAGTGCTACGTACATTTTGGCTATTTCCTACTAATATTTGCCTTATATTAATAGTCACAGTCTGGATGTAGGTGATCTGATGATCGATATGTTCTTGGTTAATCCTTACTACATACTTTATGTATAATTTTTCTTTCTTATTGCATCAGCCATTAACATGGTATAACTTGCATATCTTAAGACTGTGTCCGTCAGTAACAAATCCAGTTAGGGCTTCTATTTCTATTCGGATCGCTTCGCTTTATAGGTTAAATAAATCTAGCCAGTAAACAAAATTTTCTTAGAACAATTTCTGTATTTTTGTAGAGCTGATATCTTTATCTCTCTTTCTCTCTGTCTACACACACACACACGCACACACACATATATTATATATATATATATATATATATATGTGCGTGTGTTATATATATATATATATATATATATATATATATATGCTAATAATACAATATGGGAATTTGTATGTAATATCCAGGAGGATATACATCCAGAGAGAGCTCTGTCCCAAAAGACAGAACAAAATATTTTTTGATTAAATAATATCAAACGGTTAAAAACGCATATGGGATTGTAAGTATTTGATATTCTTTAATCAATAATATATATATATATATATATATATATATATATATATATATATATATATATATATATATATATATATATACTTTAAAAATAAGGAGGTCAGTTGAGTCCGCTACATTGGTTTCAACCTTACGGTATCCTCAGGCGATTTTTATCAAAAGACCTCTTATCGCTTTATTTATTTTTTAAACTAATGAACGCTGTATTATTATTTTCAAAATAAATAAAAACAGGCACAACGTAGGCTATAATAGAAAGGGAGGAGGATGTGAAGAAGAAGAAGAAGAAGAAGAAGAAGAAGAAGAAGAAGAAGAAGAAGAAGAAGAAGAAGAAGAAGACAACATGTACAATTCAATTAACCCCTCACCGATGCACTTACAATACCATTGCTTTCCGTCCATTTTCTCTTTTTTCTTCTTTACATCCTCCTCCGCCATTTCTAACACACCGAATGTCCTGCGTTTGTTTATTTCTTTTTGAAAATAATAAGCGTTCATTATCTTTTTAAATAATGAAGCGTTAAGATGTCTTTTGATAAAAATCACCTGACGATACTAATGTAGCAGATTCAATTGATTTCCTGATTTTGAAAGTTAAAAGCTCTCCATGTTATTTTAACTTTTAATATATATATATATATATATATATATATATATATATATATATATATATATATATATATATATATATATATATATTCATAAATTATATACTTATATAACTGTATACTAGTAAGTATCCGTGAAATAATGTTACCTGTGTTTTGTTGAAATTCAGTCCATTCGTAGTGGGACTGGAGATACCTCTCCAAGAATTAGGCCTGGGTGATGGCATATGGAGGCCGCGAGCTGCCTTGAAAATTTGTCCTACACCCGGCCGTACCGACATCATCCAAAGGAATATATTGGGGGCCGCTTTGGCTGCAAGAGTTACCGGAAGCTTGTCAGTGTAGACAGCCTTCAGGACTCCACTCCGGATTTCCTGTCTGGATTTTCTTTCATAGTCTCTTTCGTGTATAGATATGTCCGAAATGCGGGAGATGTCTAAAATCCCTTCTTTCATTCTCTTAATTACATAGTAATAAATAATATAAACCTTTAATTAACTGTTAATAAATAAATTATATGTTCATTCATTTTATCTATATTCCAAGTTTATCGGCGATTAAATTCATAAAACAATTACCTTTCATATACGACATGGTTGTTTTATTCTCTTAGCTACACAAACTTTCTTATTGCTTTAAGAATACGCATATATATGTGTTTGGGTGTACACATGTCTTATGTGTATTTATATAGTTGGGTAGGTATGTTTATGCGCATATGCGTGTGTTTCATTTTGACTGGCATTTTTTGTAATCATTTCACTCCAAGCAAGGTAATAAAGCCATTAAAAGGCAGAGTTACTGAATGTGAAAGAATATGAGAAAAAGAAAATATTATACAGTAATATCAATAAAAGAACAAGCATTAAAAAGACAAATATAACAGCTGGCGTTGAGTCAAGATTTTTGAGGATCAATATTAACTGGATGTCAAGAGGCTGGAGAGGAAGACATTTCCACAAGCGGGAAGTGCGAGAGAAAAAAAAACTGTTAGCACAGAATTTACGGTTATATCTAGCCATTTTAATTATAAAATAATGAGACCCGGCTGCCAAACTAGCACTGTGAAAATATCGTAAACTCTAGGTAACATAGTTGAAATTTCATTAGAAAAATTACCATGAATGTATTTATAGAAAACGCACAGGGAAGCTTCGTTACGGTGGTGGGAAAGGGACTGTAGCCGAGATGCCAGGTCAGGACTAATAACATTGCAGATTCTTCTTTTGATTCTATCCAGAATCTCTAGATGTATTGCTGAATCACCAGATCCGATGTAACAGAAATATTCAACGCGTGAACAAATGGTAGATTTATAGATACTTGAAGGAACACACACAGGCACACACAAACCCACAGTTATATACATATATAATATATATTTCTACGTATACACACAAACAAACACATATAGTATATTTCGTAAACACATACGTGTGTGCACGAATATAATTGGTGTAATTAACACAACTAAACGCAAATCAAAACCTGACATTTCATTCATAACAAAAATGTTTTTTTATCAATTTCTCAAGACATTTTTTTTTAAATTCCTATTATCAATGGTGTATAAAATCGCACTGTACGGTTTATTTTTATTTCTCTGCCTTTGTTTGAATTTTTGGCAATTTTTCACGGTTGATTTTTGCTGTTACAAAATGGCGGAGAGTAAGAATATTGCATTTTTAAATGTTATATTTTATTGCAAACTTTAGCGCGTGAACGGCCATATTTCTTCAGTTAGAAATCTTAGAGTCTTGCTTTTCATTCTTTTGTCTACTAGCAAATTTGATTTATGAAAAGTTATAATGTTATTTATTACTTTTTTGGTTTCAGTACTTATCATCTTACAAACACACACACACACACACACACACACACACACACACACACACACACACACACATATATATATATGTATGTATTTATATATACATGTATGTATTGGAAAGAAGCGATCAAATGATGGAGATGTATAGAATACAGTATAAAATTGACAATAAGTATAATTGCGGATTTTCTGGAAAATCTGTAAGAAAGCTGATAATGAGGGCTAAAAAATATTTGGGAAAAATGAAGAAACAAAATTTAATGCGTAGAGCGAACCACGTGATAAATGATAGAATTTCAGACGGAAAGACATTTCTTGGAATATAAAATGTTATAATATAATAAATTCCAGAAGAAATAAGAGGTGCGAAGAAAAACAAAGCAAACAATATTAACGATAAAATGTCTCTTCCTTGACAAACTTTTAACAGCTCCGTCGAGAAATCGAGTTTACACGTCGACAATAAAGTTTTCGACTTGTGAATCGAGAGGCACTAATCATGGCAACAATGTTAAGAATACAGTTAATGTGCATTAACAAACTATTCAGAGAAAACATTTTTAGAAGGTAAGTCCAATAATAAACACTATACTATTTACTATAAAAAATGGTTTCTGTTGAACGCCGTTATACAATCTCGCGTATAATCTTACGCGTATAGAAAACTTCAATAAGGAAGATGGAGTTATTTCGCATAATATCGCAAGTTACTACACAACTAAAACATTGATATAAAAACGCGATTCATGCAGTTAGTCCCGTCAGATCGAGACATTCATATGGATTTCATTCAAGACGCCAAACCTCTTCAGAAATATCTAAATGTCGACTGTATACGACTGCTTTCTGAGATGGATTTTTTATAATGGCTTCGAGCGAGTGAAGCAGGTAGATCACAACGAGGACCTTCTTTTTCGAACTTCGTGGACGGATCCACAAATAACAGTATCAAATAAGAGAAACCACATCAGTTGATCCCATCAAAAAGTAGCAAGACCTATAAAGGATAGGGCGTTTAACTTGAAAAGATATAATGACATGGTCAAATGTGCCAACTTTCCACACAAGGAGTCGGCAACCTTTTGCTGCTTATGTGCCGACTTATGGTTTTAAAATTATTTAGTGTACCCACAGTATAATTATTTTTAGGTAAGTCAAGGGCAATATCCCTGTTCTACAATATATATATATATATATATATATATATATATATATATATATATATATATATATATATATATATATATATATATATATATTAGTACTAATTAAAATTGAATTGGTTAATATCTTCTTTGCGTTGTAGTAGTTATTGGTTCGGACATCGTGATGTCATTTATGGCTGCGTGCCATTGGAAATTGCCATGTATAATGAATGTCAGTTATCAGTTATCTCCTGATAATTGCCCTCTGAAAGTTTTCCACTACCTTAACCGGGTATTGAACTCACACTCTTTGGGTCCTGTCACTAGATCTAACTAATGTCTTTATGCACTGTGCCATCTGTCCTTGAGGATACGGCACGTGGAACTAGAACAGTCTACCCCAGTGAGCAAAATAAATGGTTCAGTTCCACATTCCAAACACCTGAAGAAGGCCGCAGCGTACAACGGCCGAAACGTTGTAATAAATATGGCGACAAAGATGAGGACAATAGTCCGAATAATGTAAGTAGTGTACATAATACCTCATCTCAGAAATATAGACAGAATAGATATAATTATAGAAAATATTGCTGCCATAGAGTTACTTAGAGCGATAAAAAGACGTTGTAGAGAGTCATGATCATAAACATCCTGAAAGTACATGGCATAAAAAGAAGTGTATGTATTTGCGTCTCGGTGATAAATCAGAAATTCAAATGGTGATAACTAAGACATGTGTTCATTTCTAACTTCGAGTATTGGCGCTAACTAATGTTCGACTACCACTGGGCAAAAGATGAAAAGCTAATAGATATAAATAGAATTTGAAAATAGTTATGTAATTTGAATTAGAAATAGGGTTAGAATGCCCGGGGGGCACCTCGGCGTGGTGTAATGTTTAGCAAGCTTGTCTCGCTAAAACAGTTACGACTGAATAGTGAGTTAGATCCTCATTGGTTGCCTCCATATCTTTGGCCTTGTGCTATATCTAAGCTACGCTTAGAAAATTATTTGGGGCGCCTCGGCATGGCGTAATAGTTAGCAAGCTTGTCTCGCTAGAACAATTACGACTGAGTAGTGAGTTCGATCCTCATTTGGTGCCCCATCTAAGCTACATTTAGAAAATCAAAAAGTGTGTAAATCCCTCTCCTGGGGAGTTTGTAACACATCTATTTATCATCTCTCATTTGCGTCTCTGTCTTTAGGCAGAATGCGCTCAGATGCGGCTCCGTCAAAGGACAGAGCCGCAACTGAGGAAAATTATACTGAGATGTGTCCATCCCTGAGGAACAGCTGCCCGAGGGCGCACCCTCTCATTGCACCGAGGCCAGCGCAACCGACGTTTGCGGGGGCTGCGGACAATTTTTTATTTCTGGCGCGGGTGTACGCGCTCGGGTCCCCACCTTAAAAAAGACCTTGTGTCACAACTCATTTTACTGGGGAGACAGAGTAAGTACCTAGAGTTAGAATGTCCGGTCTCGTGAAATGGTAATTGTTCTGTTAATATTAGCCGTTTACTTAAAAGCAAACACTCAGAATTCATTGACCGAGTAGCCAGACATTGTCATGAGGTGAAAATGGTTTGTTTTATAGCAGAGTTTGTTTCTCCTCGGTATATTACCAGTAAGATGGTTAATGAGATCTAACCATTTGGATTTATCTCAGTCTGCCTTCTCTTGGATAAATGATTATTAAGATGGTTAACGAGCTCTATTTACCCGTTTGGATTTATATTAGAGTTTGCCTTCACTTAGATGAATCTTAACATGATTAATGAGCTCTATCTATCCATCTGGTTTGCTTGCTTCCACACAGTTTCTTTCGATATGAATATTGTGGCTTAAAATCTATAATTTTTCTGAATATTCCAGATGAAGTTTTATAATTACACATTGATTTGTTCATGCTGTAATCTACTGGGACTAGTGTATTAGTATGGAGAGGTTAATCTAAACAGTCCAAACCCGTGGACTGAATAAAGGATTTGGTACGAAGGAAAAATCCCCTGAAGCAGAGGTTATAGCGTCCGAAAGTTTGTAAGAATAACAGTCAATATGAGGACACTAATCTGAGAAATCAGTATACAGTGTAACCCGGATATAAAAGACCCGGATATAAGAGAAACCCGGATATAAGAGAGGTTTTCGCTGGTCCCAAATTAGAGCCTGTGTTAATGTATATATAATAGACCAAACCCGGATATAAGAGAAACCCGGATATAAGATACTTCTTCTCCGGTCCCGACAACTCTCTTATATCCGGGTCACACTGTATATTTAATATTTTCACTTAATATTTTTTGATTTTTGCACTATTAATCGTACTAAATATTAGATTATTTGCATAATTATAAAATCAATGTCTCTGTCTGCCATTTATGTATCTCAAATTATCTGTGAAATGAGGGTGAATCAAAATACATTAGGATTTAAATAAATTCTCGCTGTTTTTCAACAGATGGCGTTCCCAGAACTGCGTGAGTGTAGTTTCAGATGGTAATACATCTGTAAGGAAGTATTATAAGCTAGTTTGGCATACAGTGTATGTCATTTCGTCGAAGTGTAAGGAACTTTTTTTATAGAGTTAAACATATTGGATTTCGCACCAAAGAAAGTGTATTTGCGGGGAATTTTATTGCACTACTTTATTCAAAAGAAATCTGCAGCTGAAGCACTTGTTGAGAATTTCGGCGACTATGCTCTGTCGGAGATACCATGCAGAGATTGGTTTAGACGCTTCAAAAATAATGATTTTGATGTTGAAGAATGCTCTTGCGCCCCGAAAAAGTTTGAAGACGAAAGATTGGAGCCATTACTTCATGAAGACTCATATCAGGCGCAAGCTGAACTTTCAGAATCATTAGGAGTTGATGACACAACAGTTTCGAAACGTGTAAAAGCATAAACAATGTTTCAAAAGTAAGGACATCGAGTCACTTACGAGTAGAAGCCGAGGGACGTCGAACGGCGTCTTGACTCTCGTGAACAGATGCTTCAACGGCAGAAAAGGAAAGGTTTTTTTTAAAATCCTAAATTAACCAGCGATGAAAATTGGATACACTACTATAACCCTAAGCGTAAGAGATTGTGGGGTAAGCCTGGCCATGCATCAACACCGGCGACAAAGGCGAATATACATGTTTCGAAGCTTCTGCTCTGCATTTGGTGGGATCAGCTGGGTGTAGTTTATTATGAACTGCTCAAATTGACCGAAACCATCACGGAAGAACACTGTCAACTATAACTGATGTTTTTGTGCTGAGCATTGAAGAAATAAGGGCCGCTATACGAGCAGAGACACGAAAAAGTGATTTTGCAATATGACAACGCTAGGCCACATGTTAGAAAACGGGTGAAAACCTACTTCGAAATACTTAAATGGGACGTCGTACCCCACCGGCCGTATTCACCAGACATTGTCCCATCCGATTATCACTTGTCCCGATCAAGGACACATGGCCTGACTCAACAGCAATTTCATTTTTATGAAGATGCCAAAAAATGTTTCGATTCGTGGTTATCCTCAAAAGACATGTCGTTTTTGAGACGAGGAATTCAAAAGCTGTCAGAAAAATGTGAAAAAAGTAGTGGCTAGCAATGGGAAATACTTTCGGTGATAAGTTTTTTAATATTTTTTGTAAATAAAACATTAGTTTTTTATGAAAAATCAGCGAGAACTTATTCAAGGTCGTAATAGTAAACAAGGAAAGTATACAAGAAAGGTGATTAGTCGGTAGGTCTCTTATATCCGTTTCCTTATAAGGAAACATCCGTCGTTCATTTTCCTAACAGCCGATATTACTGATGGGTGAAATTTATAAAATGTTTCACTTCAAACAAGTTTTCGGGAAAATAAGTTTCTCAAATCCGGTAACTATTTTCGCTCTTGCTATTATTGATGTGGGATTCCTTCCTAACCTTTTATTTGAAATAGTGTGGAATATCAGTATGTTTATTACGTGATTTTCTTTTTTGCTTATTTAAATACTAGATCCATTTTAGTTGTTACTGTTGCATGTGATAGGTTATTCTTGTAAGATATATTTATTTTTGATTCTTTAGCGTCAATCCACAAGGTTCGAAGAAAGCTTCACACGCTCAAAGTCATTTTTAACCATTCGTCCTAGGAAATGGTTGTATAGTGCTGGCAGTTTATATGTTTCTTAACGAGTTTGGCACAATGCATGATATCCGTATGAAACTTTAAACCTAACGAGGGTGTAGTTTAATGCTTTGGATTTGATAAATGACAAAGGACCAGTTGCTACCCCATGCCTGGCTCTCGTGGATTCTGATTTTAATTGATTGCAAGTCTTAACAGGGGCATGTTTTGGTAAATTAACACAGGCTAGACTAGATACCAGGTTCAGCCCAACAGATCAGCTTCTCAGCAGCCTGGTTTTAGCAAGTTGGGTATATCCCAATGGGGATGAGGTACTGTAGCCTCCTTCATGAGTGGGATTATTAGCGGAGAATTATGGTCGGGTGTCCATCTTTTTTTTAAAAGTTTGTTCATTGCATTCACTTACGCGTTAATACCTTTGGGAAAAGTAAAATCCATCTGCTCCCTCATAACGATATCTCTGGCCTTATACACCTACTGAAGAAAAAACAAAACAAAACAAACGCGATGTGTGGTAATATATAATCTCGTATATATCTGTTTCAAACATGATACTATTTTTCCAAGGCGACTTGGGAGTAAAATCTAGATAGTTGGAAATGTTCAATCTGAGTCTTAAAAGGGTGGGTTACTCGACCTGAAGGTATTTCTTAACGAGCCTCACTTGCTAAATTATTCGCTATTTTATCAAAGCCTGTCTCCGTCTACCTCAGACTTCACTGTGAAGTATATATCTCGTATATCCTTATCAGATAAGGTGTCATGGCAGCTGTTTTGAGTTTTGTATATTTGTACACCGGCGTCAATTTATTCGCCGGATGCTTTATGTCGCAATAATAATAACGACAACAGTTGCACACGCATGCGCAGATATACATTTAGTCTTCTGAAGCAAGTTTTATGTCAACATGAATTTACATATTATTGTTTGCTATCGGGCTTGGGTGGTGTAGTAGTTCCGTTCTAGTTTCATGAGAAACATGCAAACGCTTGCTTATTCATCACACGTGAACGTGCACACATATGTAATCATTGATTAAGACACATATTATTTAAAGACGTGATAAACTAATTATGCCTAGAAGGTCATATACATACTATATAGATAAAGCAAGAATTTCATTGAAACATTGATTTATTGATCGAAGGAATATTGTTGACTCGACGCCTACGCCACTAAGTACATTTCAGACAATCGTAGACGATGACATTTGTTCTGTCATTATGGAGAACAGAACAACGTAACCATTAATGCAATAACTCTGAGAAATGTTTTATTACAACATTTGTCGAAAAGAACTGCTTTTGCTTGTCGAACCGAATATTCATTTTTAACTAAAATTGTAAGTCATCGCAAGCCAAATTCTAGGAGTATAGTTCGTCTTTTTCTACGTGTCGTGTCCCTTAAGGACGTGGGAAAACATAGCTCTCAACAATTTCCTATGCTTTTTAGATCTTAACAACATTTTACTGTTTTCACTCTGAAATCGAAGAGCCGACTTTCTCGCAAATACTTTTGGAGATAGTAAAATTCATCTCCCCCATTAGAACTTTTAAAACTCATTGTCATTCTAAAACTGAAAGAAAGAGATTATTCTTAAAATCCAAAATATGTTTAGATTTTAAATAATCCACAAAAAGTTGATAAACCGTAAAAAATAAAACAAAAAATCAATCAATAAATAATAATTTCTCCTATTCCCCGTCCTACAATGCGACGCACGTGCTCACCAGGAAGGTGTTCTGTTGACATTCTTCTGTCCATTTTGCCGTCCTGTGAGTGTAAACTTTTTCAAGGCTCATCATGTATCCCAGATATTTCAGCTGTTTCTTTCTGATTCGAAATGTCTAAGGTTTTAAGGAAAGTAGAAACAATAAGGCAAGTTAAAAAAAGGGTATACAAGTAGAGATGGGGAATAAATTTCGGACATGAACCAAAAAAATCACGTTGTGAAATCGGAGATGCATCTCGTCTCATACACCGACTAAAAACAAACAAACCGACTGAAAACAAACAAACCAAACACAATATATGGCAATATATAATCACATTTACATTTGTTTGAAACAAGAGATTATTTTTCCACTATTCCGTTTGCGACCTTGTTTTTTTTTTTGCTAACTCACATTCCAAACGCTTAAATTACTCTTTTGATTGTGGGTGGGTTTCGGCTTGTCCCACACTGAAGAAGGCCTGTCTTTGATCTTTTTTTGGGGGATGGACTGACAAAATAAATAGATGTCTATTATCTAACCCCTTTTAGTTTGAATCAACATCCCATTCAAAATGACAGCTTATCTCAACCGGCTATTTTTCGTTAAGATAAATTTCAATACATTATATGAGTAGATGCATATTTTTTTATATTTTAAAATTTAAATATATATATTTATTAATTTATTTTTATAGGTGTCCTCTAAATGACATAATATATTTAGCAACTGTGTATGAAAATGGGGCGATATGGTTGACGTCATCAAAGAACATATCTCATATTCCGTAAGATGAGGTGATTAAACGGAGACCCACAACCAAATATGTACACATTGCTAGCCACGGGTTCCCTACCGGTGTGTCTCAATACTTTAGTTTAATGAATTAAACCGTTTTGTTCCTTCATTATAAACTAATTTTTAATTTATTTATTTATTTCATGTTTCTTTCATTTATGAATTTAACTTGGCTAATAAAAGTTAAGTAATATGTTTCAAAAACTGTACTTTTAAAACGTGTACACGCACGGTATGATGTGAAATGTTTAAACTCACGTCACGTATACTGGCGAACAACTGACCACGTGTCCGGTTAATGTTGATTAGATCCTGGAACGCACAGATATCATAATCGTAAATTATTCCTGAATAGAAAAGGTGTTTTGCAAAGAACATTTACATTGGTATTCGAGCACGCACGCAAACCGTTGCTTCGGTCCCGTGGTTGCATCGTACTGGACGGGATAGCACCGATGGTTCAAGATGAGACTAGATGTACAAGCAAGACTACTAAAGCTTCGTGTTGGAAATATAATAAAGGAAGAATAACTTTTCATATCTATACGTCCAAATGAAGTGAATGTAAACAATTTCAGAGTAGCAAGCTGTGTTGTATCTTTATAATCGTAACCTCGAACATAACAAACTGGTTCAATTTACGTCCATATAAACTGGTTCAATTTATGTCCGTATAAACTGGTTCAATTTACGTCCGAATAAAGTGAATGCTAACAGAGTAGCAAGCTGTGTTGTATTTTTCTAATCGTAACCGCGAATATAACATACGGATTCAATTTACGTCCGTATAAACTGGTTCAATTTACGTTCGAATAAAGTGAATGGTTACAGAGTAGCAAGCTGTGTTGTATTTTTCTACTCGTAACCGCGAAGATAACAAACGGGTTCAATTTACGTCCCAATAAACTGGTTCAATTTACGTTCGAATTAAGTGAATGCTAACAGAATAGCAAGATAACAAACGGGTTCAATTTACGTCCGAATAAAATGATGTTGATAATTACAGAGTAGAAATCTTTGTTGTATATTATAATCGCAAACGCGAACAGAACAAATAATAATCTAATAAATTAATCTTGGGTTATTTTTAAAGCTGTTTAAGTCAGGAAATCGTCTACTTTACAACATTTGTCATAGATTTCTTTCTCCTATGTCATGTGAAAACATTTTTTATGAGGGATTCAAACCAGATACAACAGTTCCTCGTCTAGGTTATCCTGTCAGAATCCATGAAGAATTCTGAGAGAGTTGGTGGGTTGTTCAGTTGAGATTCTCTCGGATAAGTTCATGAATTAATTTTCATATCTTCCGACGTCTTTGACATTTGTTTCACCTCATGGTTGATTACTTTGAATCGACATTAAACCTGCTTTTAAACGTCATTAAAAAAATCCTTTCTTCAACTTGAAGGTTTTAGAAGGTATCGATAGGTGGCCTGATGAGCTTCATGCAAATTTTGCAGAAGTCAAGTTGCTTGAATTTGTCAGGCATTATTAGCTAACGTCGTGTAATAAAGGAACACGAAGATCTATCAGGCATATCCGTCAAACGACCAAATTACAGTGCATACAAGGAACTTTCAGATAACACTTCATATGTTACTGCGAATGAATGAAGAGCAAAATATAGGGGAAAATCGATCAACCTATCACTGAAAATAAAAGATTCTTTGGAACCAAATGATAACAGTAATTTGGGGTCGAACAGCAAACCAAATTCTTGTTAGTGAATCATTTGAGTAAGTGAATATTGACCATCAGTTATTCTTTTGTATTAGGAAAAATGATTTTATTGTCTGTGATCATTTGGCACCCTTCCATTGATAGGCTTGGCGAATAGCAGGAAAAGATGGAATCACTAGAAATATAGCAAAGATAACAATTATGGCTTTATTATATATCACACAGAGAAATACGCAGGGGATCTTGAGAGATAATATCACTTAGCTTTCAACGTTGATCTTAAGACCCATCTAGTTTGAATATTTGGAGATATCAATTTATTCGGGTCACGAGACCAGGCCTGCTTATTATAAACAGAAACTATGAACGAATGATCTGTGAAAATGTCAGTAATAAAGAACCCAGCGGAAGGAAAGGTGAAAGTAGAAGAGAATGAGAAAATATCAATGTAGATGAATATCAGGCCTTCACTGATAGGTGTCAATATTATGGATTATGATTGCGATGGTAATGTCCATAATTATTTGAGCTCGTTAAGCAGTTTCAAGTAATCTTGCAACGAGACTGGGAGAATCGAGTCGATATTAACAACGGTTATGGTTGGCGAAATTACTGAGATAAATGCAATGAATTCAAAAGGATTTGTTTTTACTTGGTCTCCAGCTACGACTTGCAGATTTTCCATTTGTAAATATAAATAATGATAGTAATGGTAAGAGTAGCCGTTTCCTTATAAGGAAACATTCAGAATTCATCGCTCTGACGGCCAAAGCTACCGACAGTTGAAATTTTAAAATCCTTCTATGAAAACAATATTTATGGAAGACATCTTTATCAGGTGAACTCTTATCTCTCTTTTCAGTGTTTACTGGCAGGGGGTATTTAATCCTAACCTTTTCTTTTTTTAAATAAAGCGGAACGTCAGAAAATTTTTTATTCTCTTTTTTTTAATCTATATTTCTGAGAAGGAGTATTGTAAGAGTTGACATTATTTACATTGTTCGGACAATTATTCTCGTCTTTATTATCATATTCACGAGTTTCGGCCGTTGTACGCTCCGGCATTCTTCAGGTGATATACGCATGACACGTGGAAATAGAACAATCTGTCCAGGTGGATGAAATACAATGTCCGGTTCGAAATGAGAACGTATATCACCTGAAGAAGACCGGAGCGTACAACGGTCGAAACGTTGTGAATATGACAATAAACATGAGCACAACAGGGTAAATAGTATAAATACTCATTTTTTTTCTGCAAACAATCTCAGTTGTTGCTATTGCTGAAAGTGTTTGGATGGTGTGGTTTCAAATATTTGGTACATTTGTCTGTTCATGAGTCTGTAGTGCCAGTCCACAAATTTCGAATCTTTTGGAAGACCTGCAGGTTTAATTCGCTGGAAGACATTTTTTAACATTGATCTGAGAATGTGGTTGCTATTTAGACATTTTAGAACGAGTTTGTCTTCATGCATGACACATAATATTGCCGTGGCTATTTAAGAAGTTGATTCGAGTTCATAGGTTAATGTTTAGGTTCCGTAGCATCTTATATTACTGGAAAAACTAACTCTAGGGTTTCGTATTCTATGTTCAGTAAGAGCAACAATATAAAGCCCTAACAGACCAAAAAAGAAGAAATAGCCCTTACATGAATGGTATCCGTTACCAACAAAAAACCTTGATTTCAACAAAGTTTCACTCATCAGTGTTTACGGGGTTCAATATTAAAAGCAAGATGCAGAGAGTAATAGATGCTGCAACATAACAAAAAAATCTCTCGGTTCACATATTTTAATTAATGTGAAAAAAAATCGTTTTTGTATAAACGCTAATGGTAATTTACCAAGCGAAGCTTAGGTGTGGCATAGGGACGAAATTATGGGGCATCCTGTGAGGATCAAATTCACTATTCAGTAGTAATTGATCTAGCGATACAAACTTGTTAACGATCACACCATGTCAAAGTGCTCGGACAAACGCTCATGTAATCCAACTTAATTTAAATATAAGCATTATATGATAGAGAATTACCTGCATTGGAACATGCAGTAATATTATAAATTTCCCCATATAAAAAACAGGATAAACGAAAAATACCACACGAGATAAAAGATGTAACAGTACTCTCTGCCTTCCCTATAAATATAACTAGCAGCATGGCCCGGCGTTGCCGGTGCTTGATTCAAAAATCGTACGACTAATACAGCAATCGATATCACTTGACTTAAAGTATTTTTGCCCTTCCTTGCATTTAAAGGAGTGCCCTTTGCCGTGCTGATGTTGCCACATGCCTTACTTCTTTCCTATCTCACACTGCACATTTTTTCTAAGCTAGATACTAAACATTAAATCTGTTACGAAAAAAGAACTAAACAAAATGAACACAAAACGATCAGCTTTAAAAAAAGGGCTCGTAACTGGAAAAACCGAATGAAAAAAGAATGTTAACAACAAATACTTTTTCACACCCAACCCAGTTCTGCGAAATCAGAATCAACGTTGAGTTTAAGCAAGCGAATGAGCCAATTGGAGTAAAGTGCCATGCAGATTTAAATTTTTCCCACTTGTGACGAATGCAGCTATCGATTTTTTTTGCATGCTAGCATGCTAGTTAACCCTCGTGTCAGTCAGCTGTTGGCTCTTACGCTGGCCAATAGAATCTTCCTGCCTATTCGTGGCAGCCAGCTATAGTCTCTTACTCTGGCCAGTAGAAAATGGCCTCAAACTATATCAAAACTGCTGTAGAAGCATGAAAATATTGATTATTTCCACTATTCATAGGATTTGGGAATTGCAACGTCGGTGTTGACCTTTTTATTAACTTGGAGCATGTGCATGTAAAATGTGGTGCAAACCCGTTAAAAAGTGCGGCCGTGCATTCGTTACACACACACACACACACACACACACACACACACACACACACACACACACACACACACACACACACACACACACACACATCCTGCCTTTTATACATTAAAAACCTAGAGAAAACCCATGACTGAGTCTGTTTCAGTAGACACCACAATAAATCTGACGGTATTTTTTCATTCATTTCACTCCAAACAAGACGTGAAAAGCCACTATGATGCAAGAGGTTACTGAGAATGAAATAAACAGATAGGAAAACAGAAAAAAAACAGGATTCTAGAAGATGACGATGGACATTGCATTCAAATTTTTGAAGATCATAGTTGACAGGAGAAGAGGAAGCCTAACAAGATTTCGACGAAGCGTTTCGAAGGAATCGCTAGGTGATCTGAAGAGGAGAAGAAACGTTTAGTATAGAACTGACGATTGCAAATTGCAATTTAAACAGTGAAATCACGATATGCCGCTTCAAATCTAGAACTGGCTTTAAATTCAGGAAGCTGAGACACGAAAGAAGAAAGTCCATTTAGCGTGAAAACATTTATAGACGCTACATTACGGCGTTAGGAAAATGCCTGAATCCGAGGGCCAGGTCAGGACAAAGAACACTGCAGATTCTGATTTGAATTTTTGAGAAAGAAAATTACATTAAAAAGTGAGGAACCTGGAAAAGAGAAGTAAAAAGTATTAGCTATAATTAGAAAAAAAAAAGGAGCTGCCCTGAAATATTTTCAACGATATCGTGGGTATTCACAATAATTGAGTCTATTCAGATGTCGGTATTGTTAATGTCAATGCAGGAAAAGCCTATGATTTTAGAAGATTTCTTTTCATTTGATTTCTATCGATGACAATCTCGAAAACAATGAGATCAATCTTTTTAAAAATCTGTTTAACTTGGGTTGCAATATAAAGATCCAAATAAAAACACGAGCTAATATAAAGTATCTCAACTTTACCGTGTAAATTCTTTGATTAAACGCACAAAGAATGAATTCATAAGCATTGCTCAAGTCGAAAACAATAGACATTAATGAGATTTAATTAAAACATTAATAAAAGGCGTGGAACGAAAGAGGAAAATAATCAGCTCATACGTAAAACGCAATGTGTATTCTCTAATATATTTCTGCGCACATCACTGTTCTGCGTCACCACAAGATTCACGAGATAAAGATAAACAGACTAACTCTACGTGGTGAACCCGTTCCGGCATAGCCCATTTGGCGTCGCTGATTTGACATGGCCAATGTTTTCTTTCTTTCTTTCTTTCTTTCTTTCTTTCTTTCTTTCTTTCTTTCTTTCTTCCTTTCTTCCTTTCTTTCTTTCTTTCTTTCTTTCTTTCTTCCTTTCTTCCTTTCTTTCTTTCTTTCTTTCTTTCTTTCTTTGTCAAAATAGTACTTCGTCCGTATATGGTCGAATAGTACAATTTAAGAAAAAGAGTAGTTGGAGGCATTTGTAAATCTAAGAAAAAGAGTAGTTGGAGGTATTTTTATATTTGAGAAATGGTGTAGTTGCAGACATTTTTAAATGTAAGAAAAAGAGTAGTTGGAGGTATTTTTACATGTAAGAAAAAGAGTAGTTGGAGTTATTTTTAAATGTAAGAAAAAGAGTAGTTGGAGGTATTTTTACATGTAAGAAAAAGAGTAGTTGGAGACATTTTTACATGTAAGAAAAAGAGTAGTTGGAGGTATTTTTATATTTGAGAAATGGTGTAGTTGCAGACATTTTTAAATGTAAGAAAAAGAGTAGTTGGAGGTATTTTTACATGTAAGAAAAAGAGTAGTTGGAGGTATTTTTACATGTAAGAAAAAGAGTAGTTGGGGACATTTTTACATGTAAGAAAAAGAGTAGTTGGAGGTATTTTTATATTTGAGAAAAGGTGTAGTTGCAGACATTTTTAAATGTAAGAAAAAGAGTAGTTGGAGGTATTTTTACATGTAAGAAAAAGAGTAGTTGGAGACATTTTTACATGTAAGAAAAAGAGTAGTTGGAGGTATTTTTATATTTGAGAAATGGTGTAGTTGCAGACATTTTTAAATGTAAGAAAAAGAGTAGTTGGAAGTATTTTTACATGTAAGAAAAAGAGTAGTTGGAGGTATTTTTACATGTAAGAAAAAGAGTAGTTGGAGACATTTTTACATGTAAGAAAAAGAGTAGTTGGAGGTATTTTTATATTTGAGAAAAGGTGTAGTTGCAGACATTTTTAAATGTAAGAAAAAGAGTAGTTGGAGGTATTTTTAAATGTAAGAAAAAGAGTAGTTGGAGGTATTTTTATATTATATTTCCTTCAGTGCAGCTTCCTATTTTTCAGTCGTCAAAGCCGTTTTATTCCAAAATGGAAGCAAATATTTTATCACGACGTGAAAGAACCAAAATTGATAGTAGATGGATACCTTTTTTATTTTTGGCGCAACGAACAAGAGGAATCCTGAATTAAAGTTTTGCCGATGTGAACAGAAAGATCGATGTAAAGATTTTAATTTACTTTATTCTATTAGTGTTTTATTCAAATCTTTAATTCCTTAAATGAATAAAAAGTCATATTGAAAGTTGTGTGTTTTCAATGCTTTTATCCTTGGCGGGGGGCGTACTTCCGATCAAAGAAAGAGACGTCGAAACTGTCTGACCCCTAAACGGCTATGCCGAATCGTTCAATTATTTTTCTGACGCCGAAACTGTCTGACCCCTAAACGGCTATGCCGAATCGTTCAATTATTTTTCTGACGCCGAATCAGCCGCGCCAAATGGGCTACGCCGAAACCTACAAAAACCCTGAAATTTAATGTCATATTTAGGTTCTCTGTGAATTTGTGGTATATGTAGTAATAGATGGTGAGGGGTGAACTTCGTGACAAATTCTAATGAATGAATGAATGAGTCATGATTCAGATTGTCTAGATCTAGGATAGAAAATGTCGACCAGCCCTTCCCCATTTTCCCTCTGGCCCTGTGCCACCGTTGTTTTAATTAAAACAATAAATATATATTAATTCTTGACAAATAAAATATAATTTATCTAGGTATTTTAAACTTCCATATTATTTTTAGCTCGCTGAGATTAATTTTGTAATTGTGTTTATATGCACACGATATCTTAAATATTTCCGCTATTTTTCGATGTTTCGGAAAAGACAGTCTCTAGGTGATAAATTATATCCGCATCTGAAAGATCACTATAGATTTCTTGTGTATATACAAGGAACAAATATAATTATGAAATCAGAATCAATTTCTCAGTTTCTGGTGTATCTCCTTTCGTTTAAATCAGCGTTCACTTCTCTCGCACTATTTAAATAGACTGACCGACTCGTAAAATTATGGATTTTTTTTAAAACAGTAATATTTATACTTGCATTATTTACATTGTTCGCACTGTTATCCTCATCTTCACAATATTCACAACGTTTTGGCCGTTACAAGTTCCGTCCTTCGTTGGAATTTCGAAACGAAACTTTTATTTTGTCCAACCGGGGGTAGATTGTTCTAGTTCCACGTTCCATGCCTCTTCCGGATATCACAGTTATTTCCATTTAACACAACTCTCTAATTTTTTTTTTTTTGTTTTTCCACTGCTGTGGCCTGGCCTTGAAATCAAAAGAGAGTTGTTGATATTCCAGATTTCTCAAGCAAGGTTTTGGTACTTTTATAATTTCATGTATTCTGCTGTACATCATTTTATAATGCTTAAATATTTCTCCGGCGTGGTGGATTATTATTATTAGTAGTAGTAGTAGTATTAGTGGTAGTATCAGCAATTTTCATGATTCGTCGTTAACACAATGCTTTACGAAGGCTATCATCTGAAATAATGGAAGTTACGTAGAATATTGTATAGGACAGAATTCACATAGCCCAGTGGATAAAGGCATCAGTTAGATCCTGTGTCTACATCCAAAGTGTTGTGAGTTCAATAAAAGACCACGGCAGTGGTGAACCAAAATTTGGAGATTTGAGTTAAAGGGTAATAACTGAGGCATCTGGAAGAGGCGTGGCATGTCGAACTAGAACAATCTACCCTGGTGGACGAAATAAAATTGTTCGAATCAAAATTCCAATCACCTGAAGAAGGCTGGAGAGTGTAAATAATGCAAGTAATCATAATACCTCATCTCAGGTATATAGACAGATAATATTTATACATTAGCATTTTTAGACATTTCCCTGGGGACCAGCATTTATCTGCGTCTAGAAATATTGTGTTTTATCATTTGAAAATGGAGGCGCCCTGTTTATATATCAACACAGTGTAAAATTGATCCCTGTTATTTACAGAATTATTGCACTTAATTATTATATACAGTGTTGTAGCCTAAGGAACACGTAAAAAAAATGGTAAGACTACTTAGGTAGTCTTGCTTTTTTGTCATAAGGTGTTGGTGTTTGTAAGGAGTCACCTAAGTTCTTGTTAAGTTCACCGTTGCTTAATTTCTATGGTCAGGAGAGTACGCTTTATTTCAGTGACAGAATAAAATCTGAGTTGTCCTACAGGTCTCTTTTTTTTCGTGTATATTTTCACTCTGGCGTAATATGTGGCGATATTCTAAGCATAGCTTAGATGCGCTATAAGGCCAGTGAGGATCACACTTTCTACTCAGTCAATAATTAATCTAGCCTGACAATCTTGCTGGCCATTACACCACGATGAAGTGCCCTAGTAATTTTCTAAACGTAGCTTAGATCTGGCACAAGGCTGAAAGTGCGGGACATCCCGTGAGGATCGAACTCACTACGCAGTCGTTGCAGTTGCATCAGGTCGAAATGCCCGTCTGGCTTAACATATTTAGATGTATTTGCTGTCGTCGAAGACTCTCTTTTCAGACGAAGAGTATCGATTCCTTACATGATGGATATGTCTGCGTGTGACAATCCAATACTGAAACAGCACAATTTCCTGCAAGTAGCCGGCAGTAAAGGAAGGATTCTGCGCGTGACGTCTTGGACGTTGTCTTTCGGCCTGCTGGTATCAACAGTGTCGATGTCTCTTGGAAAGGATAATTCGTAAAATTCTGACACGACACCAAAGTTTGCGTACGGTTCCTGCGGCTCCTAAGCAGTTCGAATATCTAAGTATCGATCAGCATTGATACTCCTTAATTTTAGTGATCAGATGGAAATCGATGATTAGAGAATAGCATTACTAGAACCCTATTTATGTCTCTCTAAG
Source organism: Acanthosepion esculentum (assembly GCA_964036315.1). NCBI lineage: Eukaryota > Metazoa > Mollusca > Cephalopoda > Sepiida > Sepiidae > Acanthosepion > Acanthosepion esculentum. The sequence goes on along the minus strand of OZ038495.1, from coordinate 15,763,620 downwards.
ATATTGAATACTGTTGCCGTATATGGTCTTGTGATCCTGCTGTTCATCTAGAGATACTTGGCAAAATCTAAAGAAGGATCTCTAATGCAAACTATCCAGAGTTAATTTCTCCCCGACGTGACGTGGATTCCCGTTGCCTTTTCTACAAATATTTTCATGGCAAGTGCACTGGAGCCCCGACTATATAAATTTAAGCGTGCTATTAAATTGCTTCCTAGACTCCAACCTTTTACTGTTGAAGTATTTAAATGCAACCGCTACTTCCACCCCCAACAGTTTCTTTTCTTGCACTTTCCCCTGTGGGACTTCCTTTTGTTTCCTTGCTTCCCTGATAACTATCATATTCAAAGATTTAAATGAAGCGACAATATCCATCTTTTGTCTTCTTGAACAGTGTTCCTCTTTTGTCATTTCTTAAGTCCTCCCTATCCTATCCTCAGTCTTCTGTTTCAATGTCACTCGTTGCTTACTAGTGGCATTCCCGGCTTACTTGGACTGAAATGATAATTAAAAAGAAACAATAAAAATCGGTAGCTGAATTCACAGCCGTTTCGATAAAAAAAACAAAAACGAACACCTATAATTCAGATTTTTGAAAGACCCATCACATTTGATATGTTTAGTTATCTAGTTTCCTTTCGGGAAATGATGTGAATCATATTATATTTAAAAAAATAAACCGTCATCTTCTATAAGTATAATATATTATATAATTATTATATAATTATAATTATAATATATTATATAATTATAATATAATTATAATATATCATATAATTATTATATAATTATAATTATAATGTATTATATAATCATTATATAATTATATTTATAATATATTATATAATTATTATATAATTATAATATATTGTATAATTATTATATAATTATAATTATAATATATTATATAATTATTATATAATTATAATTATAATATATTATATAATCATTATATAATTATAATTATAATACATTATATAATTATTATATTATTATAAGCATAATATATTATATAATTATTATATTATTATAAGTATAATATACTATATAATTATTATATAATTATAATATATTATATAATTATTATATAATTATAATTATAATATATTATATAATTATTATATAATTATAATTATAATATATTATGTAATTATTATAGTTACGACATTATTTATGGTTAAATATTGTTGTGGTGTACTACGCTATTTGAATTCGGACTATTGTCCTAATCTTTGTTGCTTTTATCACAAAGTTTAGGCCGTTGCCATAACAACAACAAAAGTTGAGGACATTAGTGTGAATATAAATAGTTTAAATAAAATATATTTATAAGCGAAAGAATCATGAAAATTCATATATAATAAAGAAAATCTGCGTTTAGTTCTAGTTACAAACAATAGTCAATTTATTGATGTTTGTACTTGATGTATTATGACTTAAATCGTGAAACGCTTCCATTTCTTTCCTTCAGATATCACGAAGTCCTTATCTTTCATTCAATAGGAAACGTTTCCGAAAAAAAGACTGACATATAGGAATATATGTTCATTCAGATAAACATTTTTCGTGCAAAATAGTTGAGCAAACACTTTCTTGTTTTCCCTCTGATAATTATAGACGTGTAGGATCAGAACGAAATTCTCTGGTACTATTGGAAAGTTTTGCCTCGTTGCCAAAGGCGAATTTCTGGCTTCATGTCAATCAAAATCCAAGAAAAATTATCGGACACCTCGCCGTGGGACATTTCTTCACAAAGGTCTTCTATTCTCATTTGTATCATACACATTTGATCTTTTGCCAGAACCGTCTAGTTTTAGTAGTTACTTATAATCATAAGATTTATTTCGACATATACCTGAGTTTAAGGAAAATAAAACGATTCTAAAAATTATACCAATACCTATCCAACTGCACCTTCTGTTTATTTACCGGAAAGATGAAGCTTGAGTATTAGCCTTGGTGGTGTGACTTCGATTTTTTCTTGTTAAGTGAAGGTAGTTTGACAACGCTTCAGGGGAGCTAACTAAGGATGGTGTGTCGAGATTTGTTCAGAAAAAATACTGAAACTATCAGTGCTAACCTTGACATTTTTAACTATCTATTGTACGCATTTTAAAACATTTCTGCAGTATTCATAACTAATCTTAAGATCTGGTATCAATTTTTTAATATAGATAGCTTCGAGAACTTTTACTTAATGTTTGTTATTTTCATGAAAAGTTTTGATGTATCTTAAACAAGAGTTCTTCTGAATTGCGAATGTGAACGAGTCTTCTGTTGTAAATGTTTAGAAATGTTGGACATATCATTCAAATGAAACCTCAGCCGCTAATAATACGCTGTTGTAGTGTGTCCAGCATAATTATTATTTTTCCTTTGGAGAGACAATCTCCGAGAGGGTATTTAAATTTATATACAATGCTGGTTTTCTGCAACACGTTAGTAGATGGGGAAGAGCCGTTACGAATGTTTAAATTAGATATACTAGATTTAGTCTAGTGTAATTATTTTTTTTTACTAGGATCTGTGGTGGATATATTAGTGCTGTTTAGTATTTTAGGATATTTACGTCTTTTATTCTCATTTGTGTTAATCCTGAGGATGTGATTTCGATTTCATGCATATTCTAAATGTTGATTTTCAAGATTCCCTTAGCATAGACAGGTCGATGAGTTACAATCTTATTTCACTATCTTTCCAGATTTTGGGAAGGAATTTTAAATTTTATTTATCATAATCCTCAACGAAAATCGTTTTTGATCATCATATCTAGATGCTTCTTGGAGAAAACCAACTCTTTTAAAGAATTATATACATGAGATTCCCTGTGAGACTCTAATATATGTTTAATCCAAGATCACACCGTATATTCTCAAATAGTAGACACTTCTACAGATCAGAATACAAGATAACATTTCCACCGAGAGGAATAAATAAAATTATTCTGGATTTGCAGTGAACGGTAAGAGACACCATCTTTTTTTTAGGAGACAATAATACAGAAATATTATTTTTTTTTCAGATTTATTCAGCTTCTAGAACTTTACCCAATGTGGAAACTAATCTAATTCTAGCTTTCACATATATTTTTTCCTTCATATTAAGTGTTTTTTTTATTTTTCATTCTTTGCAAAAGCAAGAGTCAATAAATTAGAATTAGGATATTTATCTCCCAAACGTTATATAAAAAATAAAATGATTCATTTGCCACCACTCGGAATTTTAATCTGTGTAGATTTAATTTAAACTTAGAGTTTAAAAAAATTTGTAAGATTTCCTCAAATTTCCTCAAAAGAGACAATGAAATACCTTCTGGGATCAATTCACATCATTCACTTTTTACTCGATGTCAAAAGCATTGATAGATTACTTTATCAATTGAACCTATTACAAATAAATCCCTCGCTTTGCTGAAACAGGGAATGAATAACGAGATTCAAACCACTAAAACATACATATTTGATTCACACACACACAAACATGACAATATATATGCTCCTGAAAAATTTATTTCGGTTGAGCTCTCTGGGGAGTATGTGTGGGGTTTTAAACAGTGACTATTACGGCTAATAATGCAAGACTCTTCGGTAAATCGAATCGAGTTCTCTCACTCACTCTGTGTTTATCTAAAAATAAATACGCTTAAATTCACCTTCATCTCTACCTTGAGCCAACGGCTTCAGGGTATAATTTCCGACTGACGCGAATTCAGCCGGTTTTCGATTCTAGCCAGAGGCAACCGGACGTCTAGCCACACTGATGAGCTGTGATACAGGGAAGCAGTCTCTCTGAGGATGACTATATATATATATATATATATATATATATATATATATATATATATATATATATATATATATATATATATGTATGTGTGTGTGTGTGTGTGTGTGTGTGTGTGTGTATGTCAGAGTGTTTTTCTCTGTTAGTATTTTTCCCCAATACGAAATCGATTGGCTTGCTTCGTATCAATCTCTACTTAAGGCTGAACATGTCCCACACAAATGCAATTCAAGTGGAAGCTGTCTATAATCCAATTTAGTGGACCGCGTCCTGTCATGGGCAAAAACGCAAATGACCAGCATCCTCTTAGTGAGTTTCTGACGTCATTGTTAAAAGACTTGCCCGGGCTGGAGATTCAAGCAGATGCGTGTCGGCATCTGTCGGTACCCATCAGTAGAATGAATTGAGGCTTCATTTAGATAAGTTTCATTTCCTCGAGGCCGAGATTTCGAGTGTCGACTTTCACCAAATTAAATCAGGCTCTTCCAATCAGACTGTAGATAGAAAAAAAAGTTAAAGGAAAGAAAAAAAAACCTTCAAGAGAAAACGCTTTCTATTTGAAACCGTCAACAGAGATAATATTAAGAAGCCTTAGTTGAGAAACGTGCTCGTGTTTGACGAGGGAAATATATATATTGCCGGAAGTAGATACAACTGTTGTTAGATTAAAGTACATTTAACACTTGTGAGTGTAGCCTTCTAGTTTGGGTGTGAAGAATTTGACTGATGTGTGGAATCTTTTTTCTGGTATTTCATCTTGTGTTAACACCGAACCTACGTAATGGGTTTCCAAAACAGACACGTAGCTAAACAACGTGCTCAACAAATGGAATCATTTTATATTTCAAAACCAGTTAGTCAAGTCTCCAATATCATCTATAGAAATATATATATATATATATATATATATATATATATATATATATATATATATATATATATATAATTTAGACAAGTTTGGTCTACTTATTTTAAATTGGATCTTTTCATAATCACGGACAATAATTATAGTGTTCTTATTAAAGGAGGAGAGAAAATCGCCCTGCTAATACATATTAATGGTTTGAGAGTTCTTTCGACATAGCACAATGTCACCATCAGGATTTTGTTTATTTCATTACAAATATTGCTGTGTTCATCTGAAAGTTACATTTCTTTTGTGAAGTCAAGGTGAATTGACAGCGCTTCAGGGGAGATAACTAAGTATGGTGTGACGATTTTCGCCCAGAAATAAGTACAGTAACTAATAGTGCAAAACTTGATATCTTAAACTATTTATTGTACGCATTTTAAAACAACCCTGCAGTATTCATAATTATCTTATTATGGCTTGGTATAATTTTTTTTTTAATATTGATAGCTTCGAGAACTTTAAGATTATGTTTATTATTTTCCTGAAAAATATAGATATATTTTCAACAAGAATTTTTCTGAATTGCGTATATGGGCACGTATGTTGTTGTAAATGTTTAGAGATGTCAGACCTAACTTTCAAATAAAACTCAACCGCCAAGACAACGTTGTCTTACTGTGTCAAACATAAATATTATCGTTTCCGTTGGAAAGACAATCTCCGAGAGGATATTTAAATTTATATACAATGCTGATTTTCTGCAACACGTTAGTAGACGGGGAAGAGCCGTTACGAATGTTTGAATTAGATATACTAGATTGAATCTAGTAAATAATTAATTATTTTTTATTACTAGGGTCTGTGATGGGTATATTGGTATTTATTAATCTTTTGAGGATATTTTCGTCTTGTTTATAACTAGAATGTATTTGGTTGCAATATAAAAGATTAATATATTTGTGGTTAATTGAAGAAATATTATATTCTATTTGCATAGTATTAAAATTTCTGTAAGAAAAAAATTATTTGTTCGTCAAGTATTAGTGCAGTTATTATTAATAAGAGTTTGTTTTATATTTTTTTAGCGTTCTTCTTTTTACAAGTAAACAAATTAAATTTCAGAAGAACACAGTAATTTTGTCTTTGAAAATGATGAACACTACAATATGTGTTTTGAAATAAACAACACCCTGATGATGACTTTGAGGTATGCCGAAAGTACTCAGAATAACGAAATATGTATCAACATGGCGATTTTCTCCCTTCCTCTAATAATGACACGAAAAAGCCTTTTCGTGTATATGAAGGGATACAATAGAAAATAAGTAGACAAAAGTTGTCGAAAGTATTCAAAGAAACATGTCATAATATATATATATATATATACATATATATATATATATATATATATATATATATATATATATATGGAGTAATTAGCGAGATGATGAGATTTACTAGAACAGAAGGAATGGTAACTATGAAGCAGATCACTTCCTCGTCCTCAAAGCAAATTTATGATTAATAAAACCCAAGATGTTATTTTGGGGTCATTCTATGAATTCGTTAGCGCAAAAGATTGTTGGCTATTGTATTATCTTAGTTCTCTCAAAGAGACCGGCATATATATATATATATATATATATATATATATATATATATATATATATATATATATATATATGTATGTATATTCGATTCTAGCCAAAACAGTCTGTCTGTGGATGACAATATATATGCTCCTGAAAAATTTATTTCGGTTGAGCTCTCTGGGGAGGATGTGCGGGTTTGTAAACAGTGACGATTAATAATGCAATACTCTTCGGTAAATCGAATCGAGTTCTCTCAGTCACTGTGTGTTTATCTAAAAATAAATACGCTTAAATTCACCTTCTTCTCTGCCGTGCGCCAACGGCTTCAGGGTAAAATTTCCGACTGACGCGAATTCAGCCGGTTTTCGATTCTTGCCAGAGGCAACCGGACGTCTAGCCACACTGATGAGCTGTGATACAGCGAAACAGTCTGTATATATATATATATATATATAAATATATATATATATATATATATATATATATATATATATATATATATGTATGTATGTGTGTGTGTGTGTGTGTGTGTGAGAGAGAGAGAGAGACAGACAGACAGACAGACAGACAGAATCTGACTTAGAATGATAGTTATGAACTTCCCGTGGCAGACGATGGTAAATGATGTGGCTTCTCATCACTTGCATTCGCAATTAACCCGGAGACAAATTCAAGTAAGCTGACATTGTAGGATAATTGTTTAAGGAATAACATATTATGAGTTTCCATATTTCCATATAAAGAGTTTTCAATATATATCCAACATGGCCGCCAAATCTAAATGCTCGTTATATGTTTACTAGACGTAATTATCCTAAGCGAGTTTTTTGTTATCTTAGTGTTAGGATATTGATATATGAAAGTGTTGCCTCAATCTGCCAGTCGCAACGCTATAATTTTTCTAAATGCCGCCAGCCAATTCCTTTAAAATGTATATCATTCATTCATTATTCTTCCTAGAATAATTTATTTCCCAAGATGGCGTTCAAAGCATAGTTTCATCTTTCTTATGAACTAGTTTAAGTATTTTTCAGAAATGGAGGTAAGCTGATTTTCTTTTTCAGAATATTTCCATATACTCTTGAATATCATATTACAATTCCCTCAGTTTTTTTTTTCTCTTTGCGTTTTTGATAATAACTAAAAAATAGTTGCTTTTGGTTAAAACTGGATTTTTTCTCATCGTCTAAATAAATACTGTTTCAAATACATCTCAACCGAAGATTCGACTCATTTTTCTGAAGCAAACAAGTCCATTTAGTATTTTTTTTTATATCCACACGGGATATTATACTACAATTATAGTTTATTGGGTTAGATTAATTACACATATGTAAAAGAAAAATAAAGTAATATGACTTACATAAGAAAAGATAATCTATTAAAATACGAGCAGTTTCAGATTTCAATCATGAATTTAGCTTATATAATCAATAATAAAACAGATTGCAATATTACCACCCGTCTGACCCAAGCAATGAGTGTACATATCTGAACAAACCCTCGCAGTTTTCATAAAATCAAAACAGGTTCACATCCTGCACCGCAGCCACAAGTTACAAGGTTCAGCAAACAGTGACAATTGCAATCAATTTATTTGTTTTTTTCACCTTCATTTAACCTGAGGTAAATATGGCGCCAAATGTTTGATCCTGAAGATGCACTTTGTAAGAGTACCTCCTAACAGCTGCAGCGGTGCGTGTAAGACTATCTAATGTCAAAGTGCCACTTACAGATGTCTCAATCACGGAGGTTTCATATGGCTCATAACTGTATTTGTTGAAAGTAGCAATCCCTTCGATTCTGTAAATTCTGAAGGGAAACTTTCCCCCTGAACTGGACAAATCGTCAGAAGTTTTGAAAGTTAGAGTAAATCTTATATATAAAGTACAGTGTATGAGTGTGTGTTGGTGCGTGTGTCCAAGCAACTCCTCCGTTCCCACTGATCCGATTTCAATGATTCATAGGTCATCCAAAAGATTTAGAAAAGTTAGGCGCAGAGAGCGATTGTCGTCGAGTTCAGATTCAGGGTTGCCAGATTATGCCAGGTTCGAAATATATATTAACATATTATACGAGCCATTATCGTTGCTTTCAGGTTTCAAGAGAAGAACTCTTATTTTCCTTTTATATGCAAAACTGCAGCTAGCTTAAGTTTAAGCTACTTTAAAAGTCGCTGTATCGGGAGGCATTTAAGCTAGCTCCTGTGGAGGAATCATGGTTTGGCGATTATCACAATATCTAGGGAGAAGTAGATGCGATAGACAACATCAAACTATAGAAGAACTGAAAACTGATCGCGCTGCATTTAAGTATTGAATTAATGCTTAAGCTTACCATTTAAAAGTTCAACGATAATTCTTCTGTTGCCACTTATTTTAAAGACGATTTGATATAAGTAGATCCTCATTTTTCCGTACAAACAATTATTTTTATTTCATGGGTGACAGAACATGGGACAATCTATAAGATAAAATTAATATTGTTTATAGAGGGGGAAATAGAAATTAGAATCAGTTTTCAGTCTACATTTGAAGAGTTTGAGAAACATAATAGCTAATTAAGTAAAACCTATATTATGGGATCTATATGAATAAATGCGAAATTGGAGCTCAATTCTCCCTCGAATTCTAAGATTAAAAAGCCCCACCTCTACTTTATAGTAATTTGTATTTACTCACCCCACCACTAGGTCAGGTTGTGACACAAGGTTGGTTTAATGAGGGGAGCTCGAGCGCATGCACGAGGGATAGGAACACAAATTGCCCGCAGGCCCCCGAAACCACTGGTTGGGCCGGCCTTGGTTCAAGCACCGATACATCTCTCTGGAGTCATGAATGGGCGCGAGACAGGCAGCTGTTCCCCAGCGCTGGGCACCTCTCAGTATAATTTTCTCAGTTGCCCCTCTGTCCTTTGACAGAGAAGCCCCTGAGCGAACTCTGCCCAAAGACAGAGACGCAACTGAGAGATGATAAGCCATGAGTTACATAATCTCTCCAAGTAATCTCCGATAAGTAATGTGTTAAAAACCACTCAAATAAGTAATTTACACGCTGTTTACTCATTCCCCCATGTTGTGGTAGGATCCACCTAATTTGCATAGTGGAGTACCGACGATAAAAATATGGTTGGTACCGGAAGACAGGAGGGCGAATCAAGAGATTCACTAGAGACTCTGCCCGACTGCGACTTAGTCAACACATTCTCCAAGAACGGTCTTCCCAGACATATACAAAAGACTATATGTAAATATTGTGGACACTTTCTTGTTTCAATACATTTTATTCTAAGTACATTTGGTGTTGCATTATTATTCCATGCATTAGTCAAGTTTCAACACACCATGAGAATGAGATATGACACAAGGTGTTTTTAAAGTGGAGCCCCGAGCGCGTGACAAAAATTGCCCCATTGCCTTGATCGATCCCCTATCTTTCTCCGCATCCTTTACCACTCCTATCTGCTCTTCCTCCAAACCTTCTGTAACCCCTTGCGTACTAGTGGCCTCCACCCTTGCTTGGGGTGATAAGCTTAAAAAAGAAAGAAAAAAGAAGCACCAGACTAGTGGTGACAGCAATATTCAATATATGAACGAATGGTAGATTTATAAATGTGCGAGATAAATCCTGGCGAGAAAAATTGTCTGGCACGACTCAGTGAGCCGTGAAATGTGCCATTCTGTTGTAGACTTAACGTTGCATAAGGCGATTTCGTCATGGAACACTGAACAATATAAAGAGTATCATCACACTTGACTGACTTTTCTTCTCTTGTCCCATTTAATGAGTTGTTATGGTGGATTACAACACTTTTTCAGTTGTATCTATTTGCAGACACTCTAATGCACCGAAGCAAATCTCCATCTAACCAAAATATTTATGACATATTTACATATTCTGATCATTCAACGCGTCTTTATATGTGATACGTGTACGGATTGTCAAGTTTGAATCTTTTAGTTAAAATGGCAATAGAGGAAAATGCGAAGCAATTTCATCAGTTGATGCGCTGACAATTCCGAAATGGAAAACCGTTATACAAATAGAAAAATTGATATCTGCTCTTTCGCGAGGTGCAATAAATAAGAGCAGTATCCGTAAATGATGGGGTTGGTTCAAAGGTGAATGATTTAAACAGGTAGATTAAGAAAGATCCGTCAAGCCTGCAGTCAATGTTGATGATCGAACTGAAGCGTATATCACAGGAGGTAGCAGAGGTACTCCACATATCTCATATGAGGGTTGTTAGGCGTCCGAAAAAATTGGATACGCGGATCGCTACGATGTTGTAAAACATATAACAGAACGGCTTTATATCTGCAAATCTTTACTCAACCGCAATAAAAAAAATACGCAATTGTAAAAGGAAATATCATTGACGATGAAAAATGGATGATTTACAACAATAAGATGCGAAGAAATTGATCCATCAAAAAAGCCAGTTTGTGTCTGAAAAAAGTGTTACAGTATTTCCGGTGGGGTTTTGAAGGCATTGTGTATTATGGGCTCCGTTCACAAAATCATGTGTTGAATTTCAGACTATCACTTCTCTTAAATTGACAGATTAAATATAGCGAACGATGAATGGCTTTGGCTAATCAGAAATGTATTGTCTTCCTTCGGGACAACATCATGCATCAAATCTCTTTTAAGACCCGGCAGAAATTACTACGAAATTGGAGCAACACACAGACACACACACACACGATTATAAATGGTGGCTGTGCATTCGTATCCGATGATGACAGTGTAGTCGGCCTGGTAGCCAATCCCTGTTGCAGAGGCTTGTTCAGGCACATTTGTGTTTGTTCATCATCCCCAGAGGCTGTGGTTTATACTGAGTGGACCTTAGTTACAGTTTTTGGCGGAGAGCTCGTTATCTAGCGGGATAAACCTTCTGAATAAGGCCAACATGCTCAGACCCTCTGTCACGATTACATATGACTCCGTGCGAGTCACAAACATCGATATCTACTAAGGCGTTCCTTGTACCTAATTTCACTATGACACTTGGGCCAAACCGTGGTATGGTTTTCAGCCATTATCCAAAGGTGCCGCACAACATATATATATATATATATATATATATATATATATATATATATATACCTACGTTTGTGGTTTGACATAAGTTTCGTTGGTTACCCAACACTTCAGGCACAATTTATAACTTATGATATATATATATATATATATATATATATATATATATATATATATATAAAATAGCTCAAATTTAAAATAGGACAAAACCAACACTGGGGTCCAAATACAGTAAATATGGTGTAGCCATGTCCATTTGGAAATAAGAAAGAAAAAAAAAGTAGCAAAAAGAGAAAACTGAAGCAAGTTTAAATTGTACATTTACATAGAGACGCCGATATACGATATGTTAGGATGGTTAAAGGGAGGTAATCGGTATAAGCTATAAACCGAAAAATTAAAAAAAATGTTATATTTATCAAGGATTACAATATGCTAAGAGAATCCTCTTCTTGTGGTTAAAACTAAGCATACCACCATTACACTTATTAAGCAGATTTAATAGAAATATTAATAACTTAGATCTTCTTAATAGGCGTAATGTTTGTGCATTACACCCTATGGTAAATCTGTCGAATATTTATTTGCTTACCTGCGTATGCAGGTTAGAGCGCGTATACAGTTGCTGATATCTAGTTACTTGATTTACCTACCCACCTCACTCTCTCTCTCTCTCTCTCTAAATATATATATATATATATATTATATATATATATATTATATATATATATATACATACATACATATATATATATATATATATATATATATATATATATATATATATATATATATATATATATATATATATATATGTGATGCTCAAACACTAATATACCGTGGTTATAAATTATTACATTGGAATCGTAGTCAAGATCCTACAAATTTCTCCAAATATTTTTTATGAATTTATCATCCATTGACTGGTTTGAAAATAATTGTAAATTTTATTTCAATTTATAAGGTAAAAATGATCATTAACCTAATGTAAACTTAATTCCTATTATATGAAATATGTTGCTCTGTCTAATTAAAACATTAAGAGCTCTTTGTGTGAATCAGTTTTCCCCTTCCCTATTACTATTAAGTGTAGCGTCAATCGTCATCTCCAGTTGCCTTGATCTATCCACTTCCTGACATCTTCCATTCCTATCTGCTCTCGCTCTATATCTCCCGTAACCTCCCTACCTCGATCGGCCCTCCGTCCTTCTCTTTCTCCACATCCCTTCCTTTATCACTCCTATCTGCTCTTCCTCCAACCCTTCTGTAACCCCTTGCGTGATAGTGGCCACCGGCCTTGCTCGGGGTGATATGCTTAAAAAAAAAAAAAAAATTTAATGTTTTATATTGTATTAATAGGATTCATTTGGATTATATACCAACGGATTATTATATATATATATATATATATATATATATATATATATATATATATATATATATATATATATATATATATTATGGTAATTTACCCACGCACGCATGGACTCTGCCAGCTATAAATAGGAGCAGTTACTGCCTTTTGCGGAGGGAAGATTCCAGCAGTCAGCTCTGACAGTCGGACCGAACATTATTGCTGTAACACTCTCGTATGTATATGTTTGTATCACTGTTTCTGTTAATTTTTTAAAACTCAGTTCGTCTGTTTGTGTCTTTATTTCTGGCTCTAACATGGCCACAACAATATATATATATATATATATATATATATATATATATATATATATATGACAGGGTGGTGTTTTGAAATTTTCTCATTAGTATTTAATTATCATGCAAATGTCGCAATACAGTATTTTGCATTTGATTCAAAGACGCGGAATGTTACAAACACTTATACATTCAGACTCTGTTGTAATATTCAGAATCTTTTTAGTCCGCTAAGTATCAATTTGAAACCTTATTCATTCGTTATAAATATTCAATGCTTGATCAGCTAGAATATGTTCTGCAGCATTTGAAGTATTTAAATTATTTCCGAATTGAAAAGAGATTAACACCTTTTCAGTGTAAATAATTTCGCGATTATCTCAGGTGGGTAGTTATTTTAATCCGTGTACTATAGTGGCGATACAGAACACATTAATAAAAAAAAAATGCAACCGACCCTGAAAAAAGTATCATCTCTTTTTAATATCTGTAGTGAGATATTGTATTTGCTAAATCGTCTTCCGTTGGAGGTAATCATTTTTTGTTCATTTTATCTGTCAGTAACCTTTTGTTAATCAGTTTTTAATATGAGAAAAAAAACAAAAAAAAAATTTGAACGTCGTCAGTTTGAAAAAAGAAAATTCATTCGATATTTTTATATTCATGGAGATAAAAAATGAAACGATTAAGTTGTTATGATGTCAACATCTGCATCACAATCTCAAGAATTGCGCACCATTTTACATTCAGCTCACGAAAATACACTTAGAGAAAATAATATTGCAACACCATGTGAATCTTTGTACGAGTACATCATCTTGTGTCATCGTCTAAAGCTCAAATGTGTATTGGTATACGAATTACTTGCTTGAAATATGGCCGCAGGCCTTGTAGATCTTATAAGAATAGCTAATAATCCCTAGCACGCAAATATGTGTTCTCAGTGAAGGTGTAACAATATTATTTCTGTCAGTACATATTAACATTAGCTTTACCCTTGACGTTGGCTAACAAAATAATGTTGCTGGAGGCATATTTTCAGCGTTGTTCAATTCTGTGATTTAGGGCGCCTGTTAAACCAAAAATGAATGCTAAGTGCACGATTTAGAAATTGTTCCATTGTTCAATTTGACGATAAGATCTGTGCGTGAGTTATCAGACATAGATATGCTGATTGCGACGTCTTGTCAGACGATTACCATTCCTCCATTGATTGCTCTTCCATGAACCCGTTATGACTTTTCATTCCTGCCAGCGACTTGCATATCTTGTAGCAGATTTGGCATTCAGGAGCATTGGCGTTGGTTGTGATAACAGACACGGTGTTGGTTTCACTGTTAACTTTCATGTGACTCTTGAGACAACCAGCTGACCAGCATACCCCAGAGCAGTGGGTGCATGAACATTTTCCTGGGATTCAATATATATATACATACATACATACATACAAGTGCGGCAACAAAAACAAGGCCCCAAAATGCCCTCAGCAGATGATGACGCTGAGTCTCAGGCTTAGTTTTAAGGCCAGAACATCATTGCAATTAACCCCAGGCCTCAAAGCATTACCTCGTTCTCCGTCAATCTCTTCCCCGGTCTTGTAGCTTGTAATTTGTATCATTTGATGTCAATCAGACATCAGTCAGATAATTTGAATGACACTGTGCATCTGTGTGTACAAGGTGAGTATTAGTAGTAAAAACAAAACAAAGAAACGACGAAATATATCAGAATAAATCATGCATTTGATTAAAGATATGATAAGGAAGGAAAATCAATAGCTAATCAATGAGAAGACCAATGACTAATCAGTATGAAGACCAATGATTTGCCAAGTATTACCGCGTCCCTACGACAGAAGAGTAATGGATAGCGGCTCGGATTGAGGAATCGGAAAGCCGAGTTCAAATAATATATTATTTTAAGCATTACTTTTAGGGGATACCCGTAATTGAAATAGACGTCCCGTTTTCATTTCATTCTTTTTGGAGCTTAGACATTGATAGCACCTTATTGGGCATTATTCCGTGACAGGGGGTTGTAAAACATTCTCCATCAAACACTGTTTTGCATAAAAAGGGAAACTCAGGTTCGAGCCTGCAAAAGAGCATATTTTCTTTAAGTTTTCCTGAAGATATAATAGAGATTGTTAAAAAAAACAAAAAAAAAACAGGTTGTCTATTTCAAATCATGATATACACTCAGAATAACACCCGTAGTAATAAAAATCTACTAATTCTTTGTGTGTGTGTGTGTGTGTGTGTGTGTGTGTGTGTGTGTGTGTGTGTGTGTGTTGGAGATTCTGGTATATCTTGTCGTCTCTTTCACACATCAATAACTTCACTAAAACAATGAAAATATACTTTCTCAATATAAATTATCTTTTATGGGAGTGCTATTTGGCGCCTTACACTGATCGATTTTAGCAAAACTGACCTATATTAATCTATCTAGGATTTATATATATATATATATATATATATATATATAAATATATATATAGGTAACTATACTCGTGTCGAAAAACTTTCGAATTCTTGATTTAACAATAGCTAAATCAATCTCGAATGGAAAAAAGGTTTTAAAATAGAAAGAGTAAACAACTAACTAAAGAGCTAGATAGAAACGTAGAGCAAACCTAGTAAAACCTAATGAGCCAGACAAACCTACCAAGGTTTCACTTAGGCAGATCGTCAGGTTCAGCTGGCCCTGACGATCGGCCTAAGTGAAACCTTGGTAGGTTTGTCTGGCTCATTAGGTTTGACTCTCTCTCTCTCATATATATATATATATATATATATATATATATATATATATATATATATTTATGTATATATATATGTATGTATATATATATATATATATATATATATATGTGTGTGTGTGTGTGTGCGCGCGTGCGTGTGTGTGATGCATAGAAGAAAATCTATACTCAGGTTACTGCCTTTCGGCGACTAAAAGTCTCCTGGGGATATCCAGATAGTTACGGGGCTGTCTCACAATCTTAACTCCGTCCTCTGTTAGCTATATTAGTTCTTGTAGATTCCTTATTTGATTTTATCACACGTTACATACGTACACATATACACATATATATATATTTGTTTTTTCTGTGATTATGTGTGTGTGTGTGTGTGTGTGTGATAGAGAGATAGTGTGAGAGAGAAGCAGAAAGAGGGAGAAAGAAATTGCGTGTGTATGTTTTTGTTATCTGTCACTATATGCACTTACACAGGCGCTTAATGGATGAGGAATCTGACGGAATGGCAACGATATAAAATATATAAAATTTTTAACGTGACATATTTATGATGATACGACTTCCGCGGTGAAACTTACGAAGGTAAATGGTTCTTCAATCGATATATATATATATATATATATATATATATATACATGTGTGTGTGTGTGTGTGTGTGTGTGTGCGTGCGTGTGGAAGTTTGTGTCTGTGTTTGTGTTTATGTGTGTGTATCTGTGTGATAAGGATATATAATTTTATATATCAAGAGCAGTATTGAGGAAACTGACGCGTTTCATAAGATGGCGTCTTAACAGATCAACGCGTCAAAATAATTTTTTTCGATTTTGTCTTATATATATATATATATATATATATATATATATATATATATATATATATAAAATACACACACACACACACACACACACATATATATATATATATATATATATATATATATATATATATATATATATATATGACGAAATATAGTTTTATGGTGTGCTGTATTTATGGGTTAAATTGTTCAATATCAGAGATAGAGCGTATGTATATATAAATATAAAAGTGAACATTCATGTCGCCTCTGAGCGTTGACTTCAGTGTTCATTTTTATATATATATATGTATATATATATATATATATATATATATATATATATATATATATGACAAAATCATATATATATATATATATATATATATATATATATATATATAATTTTGTCACAATTTCAGAAGAGCCAGCACAAAGTGGGTTTCAACTCACTAAAATTTTACCGTGAGAATCTCTTTTAAACTACGCGAAATCCTCTAGTTACTCTGCCATGAACTTCTAATGATTTATGGGCGAATGCACACACGCTCTCTCGCCCCATCTCCCCGCTTTCTCTCCTTCTCCCACTTCTCATCTCCCTCTCCACATATTAACACACAAACGTATATATAAATTTGTGTATTCAGTTAAGTTTATTAGTATTTATTAACATCCATCCTTCCATATATATATATATATATATATATATGTATATATATATATATATATATGTGTGTGTGTGTGTGTGTATACATATGTATATATATATATATATATATATATATATATATATATATATACATACACTCACGCACGCGAACACATACAAACACACACACACACACAGGCACACACACACACACACACACACACACACACACACACATATATATATATATATATATATATATATATATATATATATATATATATATATATATGACTATTACTTTTAGTTTATTGTCGGACTTGATTCGACGCTGTGTTTTTTTTTTAAACAGTACATATTTTGTCTCCCGTCCTGCAGACTTGAAGAAAATTATCACTGAGAATGCGCTCTTTGGATTGGAACCCGTGTCCCCCATTTGCTGAAGAATCTACCAACTGATCCGGCGTGCTTTCATCGCCACAACTACGAGTTGCTTCACCACATGTTCTACTGCTTGACCTTCCCTTTGGAATCTCCAATCCGAACATTTCAGAGTGTCAATCTTAGGACAGTGCAAAGGATTCGAAAGAGTTGTATGACTTAACTAGTGATTACGAAGATAAGACAGCACGGATAGCTCACACTGATCATAAAAAAAAACACCTGAAGTTGTTAGTAAGAGCCTCAGACTCAACACGGATGCCTACATCAAGTACCTTGAGGAGGTTGTGCTGCTCTGGGTAAAGAGAGTGGCTGTTGGTAGTTCTATGTTTGATAACAGAACTTTGCACCATGTCACACAAGCAGGATAATCCAGTCACGGCTGTCAGACAATTTTTGCGACCACATCAGCCCCTTGCATCTGTCCGCCTACCTCAACAGACTACAATCAGCTTGATTATTATGTGTGCGGCGCAGTTGAATGAGAGACCAACGAAACTCCTTGTACCACCAAAAGTGAACTAAAAGGCAAGGTTTATGGCAGCATTCGCCAAGACTGTCCCGAAGAAATGCAGAGGATTCTGAATCGTTTGGAGGCCGTAATTGGAGCCAATGGCCATTTTGGTGAATAAATTAAAAAGTATATCTGTAAAAATGATATATCAATGTTATTTTCATTTCTGCGCAATTTAGACAACAATTTATCGATCTCACGTGATATATATATATATATATATATATATATATATATATTAGACTCTCCCGTCGGTTTCGACGTATGAGGATCTGACAGCTTAGTTGATTCAGTTATGAAATTTTGTGCGATAAACTTAAGTGGCATTTAAGACCCGCTAGTGATTTACAAAGGAGGCTACATAGGGAGCAATAGTGAGTATTGTGAGATGAGATCACTGTTAGATTGGCTGACCTTTTAGATCATGCTCTCGCTTCTTTAAGATTATTCAGACAAGCAGTTTGAAACTTGGACACGTTGATCTCCATTCTATCCGATCCAATGCTAAGCGCTCAAAGGTGTTATGTGGTATATTGACAGCTGACAATATTATAAAAACATATTCTAATAATAATCTTTTTTATATATATATATATAATTTTTATTTAAGCACGCATATTCTAAGACGACATGCGATAATATATATATATATATATATATATATATATATATATATATATATATATATATATATATATATTCAGATAAAAATTCTGCATTAAACATGTTCTCATATAAATGTGACGCTGATTATATGTTTAGCCATTTTGCAGTTACACCTCATGTCTCAAAAGTTGTTTAATATCAGTTAATTTTTCTCAAGTTCCTTTGCTAATGCCTATTTAATATTATAAGACTATTTTCCAAATCGATGTCTGAATGTTTACTGAAGTAATCTTGTGGCTGCCGTTTTAAAACGGGCACCGTTCCTAACTGAGCAAAACAATACCATCTTAATCTTAAATTACCCTGGTATTCAACAATTTTTACCGACGCCCTTAAGCGATGTTAGTTGCAATAAAAATTTATTGCGGACAATTTTAATGATTTTCTTGAGAGGGGGAGAGAGAGGGGGGAGGGAGAGGGAGAGAGAGAGAGAGAGAAACAAATGGAGAAAAACAGCCGACAAAAGTCAAATCGGTATACTCTGTCGGCCTCACGCAATATAGAAGGTCACAAGAGAGCGGTAACGATGCTTATTCATTTTAATAAGAATGGTTGATGACTCCTCCTTGGCCCAGAGGAGGAGTGAATTTCTGTCCTGAAAGCTACTTTTAGAAAAATGATACACAAATGTTTAAAACTGCGCATGTTTTATAATATATAAAAGAAAAGTGCAGCTGGCCTTGGTATATAAGCAATGCGAAATGAAGAACAGAAAAATGAATAATTAAAAAAAGAATCCGTTGTTGAATACGTACATAGTGTATGCTAGCTTTGCGCATAGAGGTCGAAGCTTCCATTAGAGATACAGTGTTAATTATAACCATGAAGATATAATAACTAATTTAGTACTTTTTAAAAAATAAAGAAATCCTCATCGGTGGCTACTTAAATTGCATAGTTGTTAACCTCGTGAATGAAATTGTTAGTTATTTCCTTATGATGAAAAAGTTCCGTATTTAACACATTAATTTTTTTAACCATTTCACTGAAAGGAAGGCAATAAAGCCAGTACGACTCAAGAGCTTAGGGAGTGTCGGAAAATACACGAGAAAGAGACATTATTAAGGATCTATACAATAAAAGAACAGAAATTAAGAAAACAAAAAATAACAGTTGACATTGCATTTATATTTTTGAAGATCAAAGTTGACTGGAAAGCACAATTGTTTGATTGAGTTTTTTTACAGTTTATCAACCTTTTGCAGGTTATTTAAAGCCATATAATATTTTAGACTGTAAGGATTTTTCGAGATAATAATAATTTTCTAATACAGGTCCTAGAAATTAACTCTCAGCTGAAGGGATATCCGGTTGATTTATGACGTTTCCAAAGGTATTTGTGAGTAAGTAAATATAAAGAATCCGACTGGAATTGGAACTCAGCTCTTTTTGAACCATCACCAGTACACCCTCCGCACATCCATGCTTACAGAACGTGTTACCCCGAAGCGGTCACTCATCGCGGTACTGACCAGTTTCGACGTTGCTTATGATTGGCAAGCAAGAAGCCGGAAGAGAGTCCCCCAAGTGAGAAGTACCACATAAGAAACCGTATGCATGGAACGTACGGTTACATCTAGGCATTTTAGCTGTAAAATAATGGGACACTGCCGACAATCTAGTACTGCACCTAAATTTGCACATATATGGTACCTAAAGCTTTAGGTACGTTAGAGGAAAGATCATTAGAAGAATTACCATTACGGCGGTGGGAATGTGACAGGGGCCAAGTTGTAAATTCTTCTTTGTATTTTATCAAGAATCTCTAAATACATATCAGGAAACCCAGACCAGATGTGAAAGTAATATTCTGTGCATGAAAGAATGACACATTTTATAAATGTTTAAGAAAAAAATATCTTGCACGACACAGTGTACATACTTTACTAACAGCAGACCTAGCAAATGATTCTATAAAACTATATAATACTTGTCAATGTGTATTTATATATTTCCTGTCCCATCTGTAATGGAAAGGGAGGTAAATCCACATTATTTAGTACATTTATGAGTGATTACTTCCCTTAGTCGTTTTAATAATCTCTACAATTCAAAAACTTATCTATATTTAAACAAAATTAGTTCCCGAGCAAAATGAACCGTTTAATTATTTTTTTTAATTCTACGTTTCTTGGGTTGTAGTCTTATTTGTTCAAGCCTTTCATGTGAGGAATTCAAATATTCTGTCTATTAAGTGACCATCTTCCTTCAACTTGGTCTTGAAATATGCTTTGAGTTTTGCCGAGTGTATCGTCCTGCTGCTAATTTTTCTCCTCTCAGAGATATTTCCATTTCACTGTTATATTAAAGACATAAAATATGTTAACATTAAAAGATATTGGGTAAAAAGCGATTTATATAATATAAGGGGTAATCAATAAATCCTAGATACGATTGAACGTCCGAAAAATATAAAAGGAGTGGATTAATTAAACGGTTCACTGGTCTCAATTTCACTTGTGAATTCTTTATCTCTCTTTATTGATTCTCAATACATTGTTTCAAGACTTTTGTTTCAGTGCATCTCACTATTAAAACCTAACAATTGAGGGCATTTTTGACGGCACAGTTATGTGGGCATAATGATGATGGCCAAGATTTCGAATTCTATGGCAGTCAAATATTCCCTTCTCTAACCAAATCCAAAATTGATCCTCGACCACGATATGAAAAAAGTTTTAATTATCGATACGGTTAACGTATATGTAACTGGAAATTACTAATCTTTACTTTATAGTAAATCAATTTTACTTTTTATTAGTCATATATCATTACTACTACTATAATTATTATTAGTAATAATATTATCAATAATGTTCTGATTCTTCTTACTACTTTTATCGACAACAACTTGCACAAGACATATTACCAACATACCTAGTCATTGGACAGATGATGATGGTGATGTTAAAGTATGGCATAAGGCCATGTCTAACCTAAACTGTCGGGATAGAATTAAGTATATTAGTAGAAATGACTTACGAGATTAACGTATTAAAATTTCTTCAAGACAGAGGCGTTTGTAGTTTATAATGGAACTGATATGTATACGACATTCATATTGTGCAACCTATAATGCGTTTGGATAACTTTCAATAAATATATGATTTGCTTAGTATACCGTATATTCACTCTTGAAGGCGAAAATACTTTCAAGTATCGAATAGAGTAGGTTAGAAAATGCACAGAAAAATGAAGTAAAGGGTGTTTGAATAAACAGACGGGTTGGAATAAATTAGTTAGAAGAAATTTAAAAAAAAATGTTATATCTACAACTAGGTTGGAAAAAGACACAAAAATTAAATAAGTCACCCGGTCAGTCTATTCCTGGCGTGAGTGTTTGCCCGACCGAGTGATTGAGTTATTTTAATTATGTCGTAATAGAGTAAGTTTTCAAAATGAAGTTTTCAAATAAAGATTACTCGCCTCATTACAGACTTTGGTAAATATTTTAGTCCTACCATGTCAAATGTATTACGAATATAAAACTGAAAATTGTGATTCTACATTTAATCAACATTTAAATAACGGTAAGCGTAAAGATCAAATAATGTCTTAATCTAAAAATGCTTTTTGTACATTTTCAATATGGAATTGATAAATGGCGGGTAGTGAAACCGATATCATCCCATGAAGTGGAATCAGCGAACCGTGTTCAAATTCTGGGCAAAGCCGTTGCGTTCAATTTAACACTTAGCGGGAAGGGCATGAAACAACCTCTGGTCTTCTACGCTTTGTCTTAAATAGATTGGTAGACAGGCTCGTCTAAAATAGTAAACTACTGGTCAAAAGTCTGATGACCCAACTGCGTGGAAGTATTTTGAATCCCATATGTATGGAATTCTTAGTGAGGGATTGTCTTTTTTTTTAGGTTTTGATATAAGACCAAGATTGCGGAAAAAAAACTGTATGGCTGCAAGAAAATAAATGGTCAAGATGTCTAGTGACACCCAACTTTCTTAGTAAGACAGGCCATCATGTCGGGATAAGTTTTTAGATAAAAGGTTTCTCCAAGAACAAATTCTTCTTCTTGAGGGGTTAATTGAATTGTACATGTTTTTTTCATTCGTTTTTATCCAGCCTCATACGTGCTTAAGAGGAATGATTTCAAATTCTTCTTCTTCTTCTTCTTCTTCTTCTTCTTCTTCTTCTTCTTCTTCTTCTTCTTCTTCTTCTTCTTCTTCTTCTTCTCCTCCCCTTCATCCTCCTCCTCCCCTTCCTCATCCTCCTCCTCCCCTTCCTCCTCCTCCCCTTCCTCCTCCTCCTGCCTCTCCTCCTCACCCTTCCTCCTCCTCCTCCTCCCTCCTCTTCCTCCCTCCTCCTCCTCCTTCACCTTCTTCTTCTTCTCCTCCTCCTCCTCCTCCTCCCCTTCCTTCTCCTCTCCCTTCTTCCCCTCCCCTTCCTCTCCCTCCCCTTCCTCCTCCTCCTCCCCCTTCCTCCTCCTTCTTCTTCTCCTCCTCCTCCCCTTCCTCCTCCTCCCCTTCCTCCTCCTCCCCTTCCTCCTCCTCCCCTTCCTCCTCCTCCCCTTCCTCCCCCTCCTTCTTCTCCTCCTCCTCTCACTTCCTCCTCCCCTTCCTACTCCTCCTCCCTCCCTCCTCCTCCCTCCTCCCCTCCCCTCCCCCTCCTCCTCCTTCTTCTTCTTGTACTACTACCTTTTCTCATTAGAAAAGCGAGTAACATAAAAACTGTCTGACGATGAGTCAGTGTGTGATGCAGTCGAAAGAATTGAAGCCACATAGGATACAAAACGCAAAACTAAATAATCTGCCTCATCAAAATATAAAAATGTTCTAATCTCCATTCGAACAGGAATTATTTTGAGTAGCAGAAATTTGCCTTCTAGTGTGGGATTCATACATATATTGAGCCATGAAGTATTGTTTTCGTAATCCGGAACCTTTTCACAGCAATAACGCTTAACTTCTATAAGCCTCTATAATCTGATTCATCTGACTTTATTATCATGCTAATGAACATACATTTTTTTAAAAAATTCTACCTCATGAAACCGCTAGCAACAATTAGTTTAAGATATCAAGCTGTATGAAAATGGAATGTACTTTATTGAATTGAAATTGAGTTCAAGCAGAGCTTTGAAACTTGTAGAGAAGGCGGGAAAACATTATTCTGCGTCAGTTCATCTTGTAATATTTCAGGTTATGATTGTCACACCATTAAACCCTTCATTACGGCTCATTTGATTTGTTTTATTTGTGGTTATGATTAACGGTGGTAGTGATCTCCAATGCTATTTTTGTTCTTTGCTTTTACATTTCTCGGTTCAGCCATCTTGTTTTTCTTCGTATCACTATCTGCCTGCTATATATTTATCCCTCGTCATTGCTTTTATAATGTTGTGTCCTTTCCTTTCCTTTTTAAAATTTGTTCGCTGAATATTCTTGCATTTCATTATTTACTTTATTATATTTCTTTCTATCTTTCTTTCTTTCTTTCTTTTTCTTCATTGTATTTCTACGCTTTTTCTTTATTTCTTTTTCCTTTTCTCTTTGATCCATTATATGTTTTCCATTTTCGTCCTGTCTTTTGATTCTTTACTTTTATATTTTTACTTTTATTTTCTCGCCTGAGTCCATCCTTCAAATCTACAAATCAACCATTCGCACTTGCATTGAATACTGCTGCCATATATAGTTTGGTACCCCCGCTGTTCATCTCGAGGTACTCGACAAAATCCAGAGACGGATATGCAATGTGATAGGTCCTGATCTGGCATCTCGTATACAGTCAGTTTCTCACAGAGGTGCTGTGGCTTCCCTCTGTCTTTTCTACAAATATGTTCATGGCAACTGCTCTGACGAGCTACTTTCACTGGTACTGCATGAACTTAAGCATGCTACTAAGCTGGCATCTTGCTTCCACCATTTTACTGTCGGAACCTCTTCTAATCCAACAGCTTCTTAAATCGCACTTCCCGACAGTGGAACTCCCTTCCTCTTACTTGATTCCCTAATAGCTATAATCAAATATTCAAATGTAATGTCAATCGGCATCTTCTGAAGCCTTGTTCTTAATCACCGTCTTTCACTTCAGATGAAGAAAGGCAATAAGTCTAAAGTGAGGGTGAGGAATAAAATTTTAAAGAGAGATATTAAATCTGTTTTTCATCTTTCTTTACATCTCTCGCTAGTGCTTCATACATTTGCCTCTCACCTTTGTTTCTCATTCCCACATATACACTATCACTGATTGTTTTTTAATCTGGAGATATATTTTCTGTTTTCTTTTTGAACTTTTACGTTTGATGAATTGGGTCTTGATTAGGATACCAATGTAATAAATTATAACCATTAAATATTAGTGTTTGAGCTTTTTATATTATATTCATGCTCCGTCTTTGACTGTATTTTATCATCTTGGATATATATATATATATATATATATATATATATATATATATATATATATATATATATTTTAAACAACATCTAAAATATTACTACAGTTAGATTTACGTTAGAAATATTCAAACACAGTTGCATCCCATATCACGTGACGTCTGCGTCTCGCGACTGACGCTACTTAATGAAAACAAACTTCTGAAAACAGCCATTTCTGATGAAATATCGGGGTCGATCTGAAATATCAAATATATATATATATATATATATATATATATATATATATAAATAAAATATAAATAAATACTTTCACAAAAAACATTCAATTCTTTTTAATTTGCAAATTTTCAGTTGTTTTATATATATATATATATATATATATATATATATATATATATATATATATATATATTATGTCATTCACAGACAGTACTGTTTCGCTGTATCACAGCTCCTCAGTGTGACTAGACTCCCGAATGCCTCAAGGATTGAAACACAACTGATTAGGTGTCAGCCAGAGCTATCTTCACTCGGTAGAGTTACACAACTAAATCAAGCGTATTGTTTTACAAATGTAAACAAATGCCAAATAGCCAACGTGCTCCATTCATTTTACTGAAGAGCTTTGCCTTAGTGCAGATTGAACACTAATATTATCTGTGTCTATCTATATGTATATATATGTGTGTGTATGAATAAAAACATACATATATATATATATATATATATATATATATATATATATATATATATATATATATATATATATATATATATATATATATATATATATATCGTTAATCCACGCCAATTAAGAGGATAATGTCATTCAGACGCAAGAGTTTACTTGACGTGAAAGACAATGAGAATACATTTGAAGGAAATCGAAAACCAATCATTAACATCTACTCCTGTTCAAAAAACTCGGAAAGGCGGAGGGTGACATCTTTTTGTCTTCATTCAAGCATTTGTCAGGGTGATTTACGCGATTTGAGAGGT
>OZ038495.1:15720018-15730018 GCA_964036315.1 Acanthosepion esculentum | reverse complement strand
TTCTATCATGCAATCAGATAAAAATCAAATCCAATTAAAAATAAACGATATTAACATTTAATAATGATGTCTATGTATGGCATTCATATATATTAAACTTGTAGTGCATTCATCTTTCGACGTCTCGTATACAAGATCTGGCATGAAGCTTCTCGACAATTTACAAACAGTTGATACTTCATTGTATATATTTACTATAAATCCACATTTATAAAATCTTTCAAAATGTAATTTTTTAAAAATTTCATATCCCTTTAAGATTAGACTTTTTTTCCTTTCCACTGCATTCGTTTCTTTAATGACTACGATTTGCTAAGAATTTTTTTATTAAATATTATTTGGGTGTTTTCTCTACGATTGGATTTTACAAGTTTCTACCAAATAAAATGAACCCAGTTTCTTCTTTCTTTCTTTGTGTCGTGTCCTTTCAGGACGTAAGCGATCATGGCTCTCCATCTTCCTCTATCCCTTGCAGCTCTCAGCAAGTTACTTCCCTCTGCCACCTCCAACAGAACACGTTCTGTCATCCACTTGCTTAAGGCCGTTGTTTTCGCTTGTCTCTCTTTATCTCTATTCGACCTGTGAGTATCAGATTCTCTAGACCCTCCTTCCTCATTGTATGTATCAGGAACTTCATCTGCCTCTTCCTGATATTAAATATGTCTCCTCCTTGTTTGGAACCTCTCTAAGACCTAATCTTTGCTCACACGCTCGGTCCATGTTATCCTTAGCATCCTTCTGTAGAACCACATCTCCCTCACCTCGAGTCTCTTCTTCATCTTAGAGAAAATCGTCCAACATTCGCTGCCGTAAAAAAGCAAAGATGCCACGTAACAGCTCAGTAGTCTTTTCTAATGCGTAACAAGAGAGAGAAGAGATGTTTACCTGCCTTTCCGAAGAGCCATTGTGCAAAAATTGACGCAACCGACAAAGCCGAAATTTGAACTCGGTATTCTTATTTCACCTTTTGGCGCCGAAATTCTGCACCACCCAGTTGGTTACCTTTGCTATTTAGAATAGAATCCCCATTAATTTTATTCTTCTTGTGTTTTTTGATAAATTATTTTCATAATCTGTAGATCTTCATCGGAAATTTTACAAGCAGTATTCTAAATGCTAATAAAAGTTTGTTGGGAGATTAGATTGCGTTTAATAAATTGTCACACGTTGTTCTTTGTATTAATTTTCATTTTTGGGCCCCAAACTCTTACATTGCATCAGTCCCATACTCTGTGTAAGGGGCAATAAAAAGATCGGTCGTTTGTTAAAACTGTAGAGTACTGTAGAACAGCTCATCTATGCTAGGTGACACTTTTTTGAGAGTTACTAGTCCCACGTCTAACCAGATAGGGATTCAAAGTTTTCTTCTATAAGACTGGGTACTATTTACTCGGCTTTTAACTATATGGGTCGACTCAATTATTAAGTTAAATTACTGTTAAACAATCAACTTATTGTTGGCTAAAATTAAGTGAAGTTTGTTTTAGACTGCTTGAAAATTGAGGGAGATTTTAGTTTAAACTTTGCGTTGAAATCGATTTGTGTTGACATCGATTTTTTTGTTTTTCGCGGTTTTTCGCTAAACGCAGTGGCGTAGAAATAAAAATGAGGTATCATTGAGCTCGTCATGATGTAAGTAACCTACATACCGTATTTGAACGAAATTGGAGGAAAAAAGTTGAAAATTATCGATTTTTGATCGGATACATCGATTAATCACTATTTTAAAATTATCGATTTCTTACGTTAAGAACCTATATTTTACATTGTATAATGTATGTGCCAAGTTTGGTCAAAAATCGGTTGGACGGATCTTGAGTGAAAAGTTATCACACAGACAGACATACAGACATCCTCTGTTTTATATATATAGATAGACTAAGCATAAAATCATAGGGTTTATTCAGAGAAAAAAAAACGATATTTAAAATCCGATAATAGGATTAAAATGAAGAATGAGAATTAATAATATGATCAGATTCAATCGCAAATATGCGGGAATTCATGGACCCCATTTATGAATCTAACCTTGATGATGTACGATTAGATAACGTTTCCTTTTTCATCTCTACTTTCGACATATTATTTTTAGCCAGATCAAGTGCACTTTACATATTTGCCTTAGCAGCCAATAAAAAAGAAGTTTTCCATAAAAATGCCGCTTCAACAGCTGCAGTATGGGATTTGTAGAGATTATCTTCTTCTTAATCCATTTCAGCATTGACACTATGGAGTTGTTAATCTTTTTTCCTAATTCATCCCCCTAGCAAATTTTACTCGCACCTGCCAAATTGTTGGTGTAAGATGTCTCTAGTCTGTTGAACGCTCATTAACGACAGGAGAGACTTATTTGATGAACAAGTTTCTGCAGATCTCCCCCCACCAAAACAAAAACTACTATTAAAAACGGGTCTGCATTTCCTGCTATGGAGAATTTTCGTCAGTAAATAAAGCCTCTACAATTCGCTAAAGTTGCTGGTGAAATGGCTGGCCCCTTGTTCTGCTTCTGAAAGTATCTAACACTTCCTGCTATACCGCATCTTTAGAATAGTCAGATCATATACGGAGTTTTAGCGTTATATCTGTTCTGGAGTCGACCGATCTTCTCTTCCCAGCCTTGATAGAGTTTAAAATGTTCTACACAGCCTTGTAGGTAATGAAGTATTTCCCACCCTACAACTACTTTTCCACAGATGAAACATCTCTCTATCCTCTATCGGAATTTCTGTAGCAAATGGTCTGACTAACTATATTCATTAGCTCCACCAGTTCAGACCTTCACAACTAGGTGAATTATCCCAATTCTTTTTTCTATTCAATTTGTTAGAAGGAATTTCTATTCGGACAGGTTGTTCCCAAGAACCGTTATTCTGTGGACAAGATACATGAACCGATTGCAACATTCTTAAATCTAGTGTTAATCGTTAACACTATTCAATTTTAATTCTTAGAAAATAATGTAGCAACTATTTCTAACCACTAAAAGATATATCTTGACGAACAGATTCTAAATATTTATCCACAGTAGCTTATACCAACAACGATGAGGATGATAGTCGTATTAAATCTGCATAATTCGGATAAAATTCAGACGGCAATTAGCATATTTAATGAAGTACAAGTCAAACATAATACAGAAAATACTAATTAAAATAACGACTGTCAAATTTTCACACAATGTGAATACATTAAGTCTTATTAAACTGACAAGTCAGATCAGTTGAAAGTTTCTTTGGATGTTGTTTGTTTCTTTTAGTTATATAACTTTTCTAGATATTTTTTCGTCTTTATCTTTTACTTAACGGTTTTCTTTCTGTAGATGGCGAACAACAGAACACGCCTTAACTCCGAAAACGTGTACAGCCTAAAAATTCTCCATGAGGAGAAAAAAATCATAAAAAGGAAAAATATATATTTTGACAGTTTTTGCCTTAGACTAAACATAATTATCGAACAAGACACACACACACACACATACGCACACGCGTGGACGCTTTACATAGAAAAAGAAAAAGGAGATAACACCTATTATTCTAATTGCCTCGTTGTTGTATTTATGAATAATTCAAAGATTATTTGAAAGGCTATTTAGAACGATTTGCGTGTCAGGGATCGTTACGGATGTAACACTACTTGGTGTAATCAGGAAAGATAATTGATTTAAATTCGACTGTGTCTGGACTTTTCTTCAGTCAACACACATTTCTTTGGAGATTGTTGCAAAATATGAATTCTTGTTTCTATCGAAATTTCTATAACAAAAAAATTCCAGTTTAAAGAAGACGTATTATTCAGCGAAAATAACACTTTCATTTCATGTTGGTGGTTATTGGAATCTCGGGGAACTCTTGATCGACACTGGGTGAATCCGTTCCGTATGCCATGTTTTATATATATATATATATATATATATATATATATATATATATATATATATATATACACACACACACACACACACACACACACACACACACACACACATATATATATATATATATATATATATATATATATATATATATATATATATATATATTAAAACACGTTTGGTTAAATAATTTAGATATAACATGTCGATTAGTTTTCGTTGTGACTTTTTCAAGTTCGAGGATTTATATCAGTCTAGACTTTCGAATAGTTTTTTAAATTTTACCAAGTACTTTCAATGTCATCCGAGACAATCTTCAGAAGGGTTTCTATGTCTCCACTTATATGAATCCGCGAACTTGAAAGGGTCACAACGAAAACTAATAGACATGTTATATCTAAATTATTTAACCAAACATGTTTACACACACACACACACACACACACACACACACACACACACACACACACACACACACACACACACACACACACACACGTGCGCGCGCGCGCGCGTGCGTGTGTGTGTGTATGTATGTAATTTATATTCAGGTGGAGTGTATCGGTAAAGGGACAAAATAAATAAAAAGACGAGAGGAAAAATATACTCATCGACCCATTTGCATTAACAAAGTCCCTCAGAGGACGAAAAGCGTTGGCTAAGAATAGTATATATATATATATATATATATATATATATATATATATATATATATATATATATATTTATATATATATATATATATATATATATATATTTATATATATATATATATATATATATATATATATATATACACACACACACACACACACACATATATATATATATATATATATATATATATATATTTATATATATATATATATACACACACACACACACATATATATATATATATATATATATATATATATATATATATATATATATATATATATATATATATATATATATGTATGCAGGTGTGCAGAAAAATAGGAAAGAACACGTTAGGTAGATAATCCGGTGTTCCTTAGTATTTTGCTTTTATTTTCAAAAAGACAGTGCTCCATACAGAAGTAGAGCTTATATTATAATATTTTTTGTTTTTAAAAATATGATTCCTTCGCTATATAAGAGTTCTCATGTTTCAAAAGCGAGAGCCGAGACCCCTAACATAATTTTTGAAGTTATGTAGAGTTAAGGTGCCTGGACCCGCTTCCTTGTCAAGCGAGAATTTGGGAATAAGCTATCTAATTCTCGCTTGACAAGGAAGCGGGTCCAGGCACCTTAACTCTACATAACTTCAAAAATTATATTATGGGTCTCGGCTCTCGCTTTTGATACATGAGAACTCTTACGTAGCGAAGGAATCATATTTTTAAAAACAAAAAATATTATATTATATATATATATATATATATATATATATATATATATATATATATATATATCGTTCGAGACATAGAAGTCAAACATCGACGGAAAACTGTTTGAGACATGAAACTGTCTGTCGTGATGCAGTGTTTATTTCTATGTTTACAACGTTTAGACCTGCAAACACCTTATATCTGATACTGAGAAATGTAAGCGTGTGTATTTCTGAATCTACTGATGGAGATTACTTTTTTTTTATTATTTCTCTCTTTTCTTTTTATCCTCCTTGACGCACGCACACACACATTTTTTTTCAGTCTATTAAAAACTTTAACGATTGCCTTAACGATGCGAGGAGGTCATTATACTTATTAGCATCGTCTTACATTTGTGCTTTAAAGGAAAATCGCTTTATGGCCTAAGTGCCATATAAATAATAATAATAATAATAATAATAATAATAATAATAATAATAATAATAATAATATTAACCGCAACAATAACTGACAATACTCGCTATTCTTTTTTATATGCTGTGACAATCATTAAAATTAACACGGAAAGTTCATTCAGTTATGATTTGACTAGTTAATTTCAATTACTTTATCTATTAGCTAATGATACTAACTTAAACTAAGTAATTTATGTGTAAAATGCATAAAGTGGGTGCTGAAAAATTTCCCAGTCTGATCTGAAACCTTTCTACCAAAATATGATCTTTAGTCAATTGGTTAGATTACAGGAGGTGGTTGAACTGAGAACTATTCCTCTCCTTTTCGACTCATCTATTGATAAGTACTTGTCTGAATTATGCAAAGTTTCAATGTATTTAACTAATAAGAATGACAAATAGTTACACATGAATAGACTGAGATACATATAGGCAGAATGACAAATTGATAGTTACAAACAAAAATCATCTATCTATCTATCTATCTATCTATCTATCTATCTATCTATCTATTAGCGTTTTAAAGGTACGTGAAATTACAAGTACTTCCAACCAGCACGGCTTCGAATTATTACAACGATATGGTACATCATATATTAACAACAAAACCCTTTAAAGTAGTTACTGAATTGGCCGAAAACGCTTGGAAGAATAACCACTATGGACACCCTGTTAGTTTTCATAAAAGGCAAACTCTAAGAACACTAGAAATATAGGATATAATCATAAAGAACTTTTTTTCTCCGTCACTTTTAATGACCCAATTACAATAGAAAAAATGCTACTCAAATACCATATATATGGCCGAGTGGTTAGAACGTTCGCATTCTGAACATGAGACCCTGGTTCGAATATCAGCATGCGTCCGGTACTTACGGAAAGTTCCTGAAAACCATACCACGGGTTGACACAAGCCTTGTGAGTGAAGTTGGGTAGACGGAAACCTTGTGGATCGTCTACCCAGTTTAGCATGAAGTCACATGTCATCATGGCCTTCTTCAAATTGTTTATCAGGCTATTTCCCAGAAACTGTAATGTAACTAATGTCTGCTCAGTATAGTTGCAGTATAACCCACAATTGGGCTCTGTGGGTGTTGAATGAACACAAATGCGCCTGAACAAGCGTCTGCAATAGGGATTGGCTAACCATCCTATTAAACGAGTATACTCGAGTGGCTGTATATCTATCTATCTATCTATCTATCTATCTATCTATCTATCTATCTATCTATCTATCTATGTCTCTCTCTCTCTATATACACACATACACACACACACACACACAATATATATATATATATATATATATATATATATATATATATATATATATATATATGCAAGTTTCATTAAAAACGACAGACAAGGTACTACGGTTAAGTTTTTTATTTAATTTTTCTTGTGTACGAACAAGAGCTTTCTTTGCTGGACAAAGGCTTGTCTGTCGTTTTTAATGAAACTTGCATAAAAGAAGGATTGCTGCCTAAATATACAACTATCATATATATATATATATATATATATATATATATATATATATATATATATATATAAATTTATATATATATATAAACAAGGTTAATTATTTTAGAATTAAAATACAACTGGGTGTTTATGAGTTCATGTTAGTAACTTTTAAAAATCACGACAGAAATGTGATCGCATTACATAGGTTAGAGCGTGGTGAATAAATTATGTTATAAAATAATTTCTCAAATTCTATTCCTGTATTTTTCCTCCTATCACTCCCCATCTCTCTCTCTCTCTCTCTCTCCCTCCCCCCTCCCTCTCTTTTAATTCCTCTTCTCTTTCCTCCTCTCTCACTCTCTATTTCTCACTCTCTTTTTTTAACAGCCTATTGTGTATTTTGTCGGATTTATTTTATGTCTATATCTTTTCACCTTACTGGCTAAAATTCGCGCTTTTATTTAAAATTCAGTCCCTCATGGGAACAAACGTTTTATATCTGTTTTAACCATCATGACATGACATAACATGAAACACTTCAGTAAGCCTGGTGCAAGATTTAAACATTTGAGCCCTTCGTTTCTGAACAATTTTAACCATTCTCACTGAGCTCCTGAGTCAAAATTCGCAAATAATTGGTATGTAATGTTTCACGGTAGATATAAAAAATAGTTACAAGTGTTTACCCACCGTTCAACCGGTGGCTGGGCATTATGTCATTTTTCTCTACCACAGGTAAAGCGGTGGTCAGGGCTCAAAGGGTTAATATGGATGAATGAAATGTATGGAAAATTGTGTTGCACGAATTTACAACTTGAAATAGAGTTGCAGGCGCAAAAATCAGAATTCGAAATTGTAATGGCAATGAGAATATTAACCGATTCCTTATTAGGTAACATTCAGCTGAATATTAAAAACTTAAACACAAAACTCCCAACAGCGGCAACATCTCAAATGCATAGCACTTATAGTTAGAAGGGAAATAATCGAATTGTTGCCTTTCTACACTACCTTAAAGAAAAGGTTTGCAAAGAAAATACAGTCAGTGCTAGAAAGACTCACAATTGTTAATAGACTTGAGTAGCCTATTTTGCTGAAAAACTGTTTTACTGGAATTATTTTATAAATTTCAAGCGACAGTAACGCTATTTAGCCAATGAATGCTAATTGCTACTTCCATGGAAACAGCTAACCTTACCATCAGGGTTATTCAAGCCTTTGACCTTGAGATTTCAGTGGGGTCAGTCGATGAACT
Organism: Acanthosepion esculentum; assembly: GCA_964036315.1. Taxonomy (NCBI): domain Eukaryota; kingdom Metazoa; phylum Mollusca; class Cephalopoda; order Sepiida; family Sepiidae; genus Acanthosepion; species Acanthosepion esculentum. The sequence continues at coordinate 15,721,615 of OZ038495.1, read as the reverse complement.
GGACTTGTGGTCTTCCGGGCCGTCTTCAGTCAATAATCACCTTGAGAGCTCAGAATGGCACAATAAAAGAATAGACGCATTTCAACTGCGCCCTCCCTTTGGTTAGTCGCTTTGAATGGGAAATACTATTTTAATTCTAATATAACGCTTCGTTTAAATCCCCAGCCATAATGTTAAATGAAGCGAACGCAGTTATCAAAATTGAATAAGTTTGCGTTCTATTTCTCCAGTCGTACTACTAAAATAACGATCATCGAATTACTAAGATGGAAATTAAGTGACTTTTTTTATATCAGTATCCAAACATTCATGATTTAAGGACGATAGCAATGGATTTTAAAATATGATGTCACTACTTTACAAATCGGCATTATTATATTCGACTTATGTCTGAGGACCAACTTCTCGAGAGCTCCTCTCTGCGGCTGCTCGGTCTCACGCTGTCCGCTGATCTGAGATGGAACAAATACATCGAGTCAGTTGCATCATCCACCGCAAGAAAAGTTGGTTCCCTGTGCCGAGCCAGGAAATTCTTCTCCCCGGAATCGATCCTCCAAGTCTATAAATCTACCATTCGCCCTTGCATGGAGTATTGCTGCCATTTATGGTCTGGGGCCCCTGCTGGTTGCCTCAGGGTTCTTGATAAGATCCAGAGACGGATATGCAATGTGATTGGCCCTGATCTGTCATCTCGTCTGCAGTCGCTCTCTCACAGACGCGATGTTGCATCGCTCTGCCTTTTCTACAAGTACTTTCACGGTAATTGCTCCGAGGAGTTGCTTTCGCTTGTCCCTAGGCCTCATGAATTTAAACGTCCTACGAGGCTGGCATCCCGTTCCCACCCCTTCACCGTTGAAACCGTTAGATGTAGACGTCTCTTCTACTCCAATAGCTTCATGTCTCGCACATCTCGCCTATGGAACTCCCTTCCCTATTACTGTTTCCCTGACAAATACAATCTCCAACGGTTTAAGTGTAGCGTCAATCGTCATCTCCAGTTTCCTTGATCTATCCACTTCCCTTCTCCACTTCCTTTCATCTTTCATTCCTATCTGCTCTCGCTCTAAATCTTCTGTAACGCCCTTGCCTTGATCGACCCTCCGTCCTTCTCTTTCTCCACATCCTCTCCTTTACCACTCCTATCTGCTCTTCCTCCAACCCTTCTGTAACCCCATGCGTGATACTGGCCACCAGCCTTGCTTGGGGTGATACGCTTAAAAAAAAAAAAAAAAAAAAGAATCCACATTTCCATTTCAGTTGTATTCATAATCTTTATCGAGGTTCACATTTTTTGTTCTTACTTTTTATCCCAAACCTCAGACAGATTTTACCCTTTGAAACGAATCTGGACATAAAAAATAATCTCATGCCTTATTCACACTGCTGGGCTAACATTCCGTCATTTTTCTCGAATATTACGCACCGCATTTGACCGGTCAGAGGAAAGGCAGCGGCCAGCCAGTGAGAAGCAAAGAGATTTGGAGCAGCTCACGTGAAGAGGATTTTCTTTCCACACACACTGGAGAAAAATAAACGGTCTCTTGACTTCGTAGACTTGTGATTAAAGACTACGTTTGTAACATCCATTAACTTTCAT
>OZ038495.1:15712518-15717518 GCA_964036315.1 Acanthosepion esculentum | reverse complement strand
CATTCTCCGACTATATATATATATATATATATATATATATATATATATATATATATATATATATATAAACATAATAAAATAGGCAGCATATATTTTATATTATAAAGAGATAATCATACCTTGAATCAATTAGCAATATTAATGCAATTAATGGCGAAATCCCTTCGCTAATAGACATAATATAAGCATTATACTACTAATAATCCACTGATTGATGAGATCCTTATGTATAAAATTGTCAGATGGATATGGTGTACTTTTTAATTCAGCTAGTACTTTCAAACTCATGTCTTCATCATCAGGCTGTATTTTTATAAATAAATTTATTTCGTCTTCCAGTTTTGATTTTAAAGGAAAAAATATATTCGCCATTAATTGCATTAATATTGCTAACTGATTCAAGGTATGATTATCTCTTTATAATATAATATAATATAATATAATATATATATATGTATATATATATATATATATATATATATATATATATATATATATATATATATATATGCTATGAATACTATTTGATTTACTTTCGTAGCTTTTAAGAACGACGGGAAGGCTGCAAAAGAAAGCTACAATACCTAAGTCATAAATAAAATATGAGAATATTAAGAAATTTCAACTATTCAACAGAGAGAGGGCCGTGGAAATTCCGATGGAAGGGAAACTATGAAACAATAAACAAAGTTGAATATATACGACAATTGAATTTGTCATAAGTAAACTATGGCAACGTCCGTGCAAACATCGAAGAAACGTCGCCAAGATGTTATAAAACCTAATGCCTCCTCTAACCACTAATAAAATTTATTTAAATGATAAGTCATTCTGAATATAGAGAGGGATTCCGCAGTTTAGAAATGAATTGATAACCAATCAGGTGGGATTTTAATGCGCCTGCGCGAATTTTCTCCCGGGAAATTATTTAGTCGGCAGCAAGACGCTAGTTATTAAGCATATGTATTGTATGACCGTCATATTCACAGCGGACATGCATTAAGTTTTCTTTGATAGTTCTTGGACGTTAATGCGAACGAACAATGAACAATGAGTGAGATGGTATTTGGTTATGATTCGTCCAGCGAAACTCACGTAAAATGTGATACCGACGAGTAGAGAAATATTTTCGGTACAGAACAAATAAAATTGGCGGGCCAAGTTTAAATTCTTGCAAAAACCCTCGAGTTCATTTCGCGTTTAGAAGAAGCAATAATCCTCCCGTAATTGGCAGACTGTACACCCATGTCTTGGTTGGCGGCCAGTTAAGTTGAATTTAAAACCAGATTAAAAAGGGATGGACTCAGTTTATAATTCTCCAAACACATCCACTGCTGTTATGCCTTCAGGAGGCACACAAAAGATCCTAATGTTTTACGGAACAATTATATTGTTTAGACTGACGTGTCTTAGGTGGCTAGGATTTGCTTGAAAGAAATTCACAATCTGGAAATTCGTCAGAAATCTGGAAATTGACACCGTGAGAAATAGAAGACGATCTCGACATACAATGGAATGTGCAAATCCTTTAGGTCCTTTTATACCCATAATAAACTTAATATTGGGCTTCAACCGAGGTCCAAATTTTCCAGAGATTTACGATGCCGGTTACTAGGAGAAAATAAGAGATTGTGGACGAGATTAAGGAGAATTCAATGACATATCTGGCGATAATCCCGGAAATGCATTTCGAAGATTGTGTGAAAATTAGAAATAACACTTGGATAAGGGTGTGTAATGGCAAGGGGATTATTTTGAGGCTGACTAAGGCATCTTTACTTGAGGCACTCAAGGTAGAGGGTTACTGCATGAATTGAGTTGTATTGATATAAGAGGAGAAAATAGGGAGGGAATATTATGACGATGTGGATGACTCTGGAATTGAAGAAGTTAAGATTGTAATGTGCGGGAAAGCATCCCAAGGGGAAACACTTTTACAACGTTGCCGTACTTCAGAAGATTTACAAAGTTGGTGTTTTTTGTTATTAAAAATGGCTAAATTATTTACATATTGTTTTATTTACCAAGCTAAGAAGACGAAGAAGATACTTGAAGCAGCAAAAATGTTGTTCTGGAGAAGGATACTGAAAATTCTTTGGACGTGCGCGAATAAGTAACAAGGGAGATTTAAAGAAAAATATTAAAAAGAAAACTTATACCAAAAAGAGGACTTAGAATCATCAAACAGCAACTGGACTGTCTTGGATGACTAATGTGGAAGAAGGGCTTAGAAATATACAGCGTATATCGACAGCCAGTGAGGCAGAGGTAGGCCAAAGTCCGTTTACCTGATGAGATTTTGTGAAAGGATAGCGGAAAAAGAGGTGGGAGTTTTAGCAAAGGTAGAAACGCCGTTGAGGACCAAGAGGAGTTAGTTACGAGCCATGGTCGCCTACGTCTTAATGGAATATGTCACATGGATGAAGATGTTTGGTATAAAACCACAAGTACGGGACAGCTAATGAAGGTCGTAATCGTTACTCGATAGCCAGTACTATACCAGAGACAAACTGTAGCTCTGTAAATGTCAATGTACACGGTCTGTGCTATTTTGGTTTAAAAATATTGACATTTTGGAAATTTTAGAAAATACGTAATACGTAGCGTGTGGATATGAAACAGTATACACACATACAACAACAGACACGAAAAAGCTGGCAGACAAACTTTTTTTATTCATTCGTCCATTATCGAAGATACAATCAAACGAAAACATTTTCTCGTTCGTACACATGCAAGAAATATAAATATTGACACGTTTTCACCTGTCACAAAATCGTAAATTTTTCCCCAAATCATTAAAAGTTGATAATTACAAATAATTAGAATTAATCGGTAAGTAATCAAGATACCGAATGTAAAGACTCTATGCTTTGATTAAAAATCACATCTTCCAATTATTTTTTTTTATTTTTTCGTGAATTTTAATCTTCTTTTTCACACATTCATCTGCATTCTTCAGATCAGCACGTTTTTTGAATCTTATAACTCTGAACCCAAGGTCATTTATCGCCAAAGTAAAATTCTGGAGGCCGAAAAAGAAATGGGAGATCTAAGATAACGGATATCTTAATCATTAGAAAGCGAATAATTACTTTTAATAATCTCTGTTTTGATACTGTCTATAATTTTCATAAGAGCTATGTCTATCTGAAAATTGTTCACTGTTGTACAGGCATTTGATGTAGGTATTGTGAAAACAACGTCTACCAGAATCTGTTGAGGCAGACGAAATCCGGTAAGGTAACGGTACATTCGTTCCTCGAGGTTCAATTTATAAATGGAGCACATCAATGGCGACTGTGAAAATATAAGGAATCGGTATACGTAAACATCAAGCAGATATGTCAATGACAATTATATGGATTTCAGCGTGTTGTTATTATTTTTTGTTTAACAGGTAGTGAATTGCAAATTTCCGTTCTGTAAATACGGAATCAGTTCTTTTGTATAGGTTGCTGATCATGATATCTTCTGTGTGGCTCATATGACTTTGAATAAATCGAGCCGGTCATTATATGTTCATCAATTTTTTTTTTTTTTGTAAAAAGTTCACCCCGCTATTTGCCTGCTGTTTATAGATATGAAAAAAAAAACTGTAGAATGGATTGGCCGAAATGTTATGCAAGCAATAAAAAAATAAGCAAAAAGTGAGTTTAGTCGACGAAAGAAATGTTCTTTTTATCTTTGTTTCTTTGAGAGGAAAACATTCTTGTTTAAAAGAAGGAAAAACTTATTCTGCATGATAACAATTAAAAAATTATTACATATGCCGAACATAGACTCTAAATTAAAAGATTGAACATGGTGGCATATTTCACAGTAGATGTCCTTATTACTTACTAGTGTCCTAGTTATATTCTCCAGCCTTCCTTAGTTGTCAGCTGTATTCGATAATTTCTTAAGATTTCTTTTTAAAAATCCTTTTTTCGTCCACAAAAGGAAACGGCTTCTATTCAACTCTTCCTGGATTTCTTCGAAGTATACTTTTCATTGAACAAATGCATATGAATGTTATTACCTGATCCAAGGACTGAATTTAAAACATTATCATAAATGCATATACGTTGCTATCACTTATATTGAGTAGTCTCTAGACGAGAAATATTGAAGAATTCATCTTAATACCCGCTCTTCGCGTATTCCTGGAACAATTGTTTTTAATGATATACCTATTGGTTCTATACGTGTCTTTTACATAGTGGCTGTGAGTAAATGAAATCCATATGCGAGATGTGATAATTTAATCCCAGTAGTGTGTAAAGGCAAACATTTGTAGGTGAGCTTCTCCGGTTATTTTGCAATTTCCGATTAATTGAGACACACACTAGATGACTCATTCATTGCCGAGCAGTAGAGGATGTTCTACGTGTTCATGTTATACTGTAGACGGAAAATGAGTGAAACTAATCTGGAGCAGCAGATTAATAATTAATAGTTTTTAAAATGGCTAATGATCAAAATGCTTTGAAAAAATCCGGTACTTTTGCTTGGCATAGGCGGTTCAAGTACTAGGAGATGTGCGTGATGATGCATGAAGTGGGTAAACAAAAAGCACAAGGGAAATAAGCAAATATGGACAGAGTGTCTCCCTTGGTTCTCTCAGATCGAAGATTGTTTGTGTGACGGATAGTACAAGGACACAATAGGTATTCGGGAAAATGAGCAACTTCCCAAGTGGAATATTTAGAAGATGAAAGGCGGTGATAGTGACCTGTTAAGCAAAGGTTGCATTGATAAATTCATTTCTGTTCTGGAACTAGTACATCTCTTTTGATTCAATGCAGGATCGACATCATAAGGACAAAATATCTGCGAAGATTTAACATAGTATTGGAGGCTTCTAGAATGGCCAGTGGAATAAAAACAAAAAGCAGTTTGATTTGAAATTCCTAAAATGTTATTGAATAAAAATGGCAAACAAAATTTGGAAGAGTTGCTTACTTTAGTGCTATGGTTGATGTACGCTTAGGTGATTATATCTCCTCAATTTGGACGAT
>OZ038495.1:15670018-15707518 GCA_964036315.1 Acanthosepion esculentum | reverse complement strand
AAAAATAAATAAGGCAAAGATATTAAATTAGCTAAATAAACGTATTTACAATAGATATTGTATATATATATATATATATATATATATATATATATATATATATATATATATATATATACATCGGATCCAATTTCCAAAATTTGGTAATGGGATCCTATGAACCAGGACGGAAATTTCTGAGGAAAATCCTCTGAACCCTTAAAATTGTGTGTTTCTTAATTTAACTAATATTTGCTTGGATTATCCATACTAATTACCATATACGTCTTCAACTAACCAACTGACTATATATATATATATATATATATATATATATATATATGTGTGTGTGTGTGTATGTGTGTATGTGTGTGTGTGTGTGTCTATATATATATGTATATATATATATATATATATATATGTGTGTTTGTATATATATGTGTGCGTACATATATATATGTATATATATATATGTATGTGTATATATATATGTATGTATATATATATATATATATATATATATATATATATATATATATATATATATATATATATATATATATGTATATTTGTGTGTGTATGCTGAAAAATTTACTTACGATGTTTTTATGCCAATTTTCTGACGAAAATATTTACTTGATGTAGTAGATAATGAAACTTATATTCAAAATCAAATTAAGCTGCTCAATTCTGAAAGCCACAAGGATTTTTTTTAATTAAGCTGTCCTAAATCACGTGCTATATCTCGATGTACCCAGGGATGTCATTGTCTGCCCAGATCTGGCGGTCTGTTTTGGTGTTGTCAATCACACGCACGATGTTTGTCATTAACGTATGTTTGGTATTGTCATTAAGATCCTTGCAATAGTCTAGTATTCAAAAGAAGTTGGAGATCGCCTGTTTGTATTGACATACTTGTGACAAGTTTCGTTCGATCACCCTTAGCTAATGCGGGCCAGATGAGAAGGAACGCACTAGATCCAAAACTGACCACGGTGTCCAGAAAATCAATATAGATGTTGGAGAAAATGTGGCTTCATATGAAATTGTCATACTTGCCCGGGATTCTGAGCTCAATCGCTGTCCATGCAATACTAGTGTGCATCACCACAGGCAACTCATTATAATACGTGCACAACCAGCTGCGATTTATCCTTTTCAACTGCCCACTTTGAAAATGCTCGCTCTCATCACCCATTTGGCGGCTGGTATCAAGAGTAAAGAGCTCATTTATATTATATTTCTTATGTCAGGTTGGAAGTTGACGTGGTAATGCACACAATACGCCTAAAAAAGAAATGAAATGAGATAGGTTAACCTTTGAGCCCTGACCACCGCTTTATCGGTGGTAGAGAAAATGACGTAATGCCCAGTCACCGGTTGAACGGTGGTAGAGAAAAATGAATGAATGTCCGGCTACCGGTTGAACGGTGGGTAAACCCTTGTAACTATTTTTTATATCTACCGTGAAACATTACATATCAATTATTTGCGAATTTTGACTCAGAGGCTCAGGCAGAAAGGTTCAAATTGTTCAGGAATGCAGGACTCAAAGGATGAAACTCGTGTTAAGAGTAGGACCATCTTATATAGGAATTAACATTGACAAGCGTTTTTGTTCTTTTTAGGGAATCTAAACGTTTATCTCTTTACTGAGTGAGTAGGTTTTGGCCATTAGGTCTTCTAATTTTTTCCCCTCATTTGCTGTTTCTTTTTAAATATTGCCTTTTTTAAGTATATTTACGTCTTTTTGGCAAGTCGGCCTTTGGTTCCGACAATGCTTCTTCTTTTCCTTTAATATATATATATATATATATATATATATATATATATATATATATATATATATATATAGTATTTACATTAGTCGGACTATTGTCCTCATCTTTGTCGCCATATTTGTCACAACGTTTCGGCCGTTGTACGCTCCGGCCTTCTCCAGGTGGTTGGAATTTCGACCTGAACCCTTTATTTCGATCACTGGGGTAGACTGTTCTAGTTCCACGAGCCATGTTTGATGGATGTCAGTTATCAGTTATCTCCTGCTAATTTACCCTCTGAAAGTTCTCCACTGCCTTAAGTCCTTCTCACTTTAGATGTTATATCCAAATGATCAGCAAACCACATATGGGAAAGCGATTTATGTTTCTTTTAATTTATTTAAAGAACAGTTTTATATTATATTGTTGGGATTGCTATGAATTGAGTGTGAAATCATAAGGTTTTTGTTACTGAATTTGAAAGCATATTATTCACATTAATCACAACAAATAAAAGCATAGACGTACAAGTCGAATAAAACTCAATGTAAATGAACAAGAAAAAACGGTGGATGTGCATTCAACTAGAAAATATCGAAAATTTATATACAATTTTCACAAATAGAGAAAAGATTGTGTTTTGGTTATATGCAAGTTGACGAAGCTTGCATCAAGAATATTAAGTGCATTAAAGTTTAGCAATGTTCTTTTGTTGAGAAAATGTTCACATATAATACCAAATGAAAATTTATCGAGAGATAAATTAGAAAGTAATGCATGTGAGATTTAAGTTGGATTTGTTTTTCTCTTGTACTGACAGAGTTGTTCACCCTGGACTGTATTTTCTTTTGTCTTATGCTAGAATTACAATTTCTGCTTAGTAGTTTAGTTAACACTTTTTTTTAGAAATGTGTAATGAATTTAGAGAGAGACAGAAAGAGGTTGAATGTTGAGTCAGGTGTTGACGCGCGAAAAGTTCTTAAGTCAAAATGTAGACACATGGATCTGTGAGGAATCTCTCTGAAGGCGAATTACTGACTGGTGAATTGGACTGAAATTCGTCCTTTTATATACTTTGGGAAGTTAAAGTAGGCTCCAGCGAAATTAGCGGTAAAACAGATTTTTGGCCATGGATACACATTCTGGGGTCGTCTCGACCAATAATAAGCCGAGTTTCACAATGTGAGGTGTTGATTGGTTGAAACTAGTTCTTATGGAATAGTCTATTTTTAACGGGGGTGAGTGGAAATATATGGACGATTCCACAATATATTATAATTTATTATAAAATAATATTAATGTATGTTATGGGAAGTGAAGAAGCAGCCCTATAATATGAATGTAACAGGCGAAATGTATCCTATGCTACAGTAATGCGTTTAATATAATGTGTTTACAGTAATGTGTTTACTATAAAATAAAGCAATAAATATCGAGTGATGCAGATCTCTCAGGGGCTCGATCTACTCTGGGAGTTGCTTGTTGATACTATTTGTTGTCTACCTAGTTAAATATATAAGTAACTGTTTTGCGAAAGGTTTTCCAGTGATTATTGTTATATTTCTGCTAATGAAATACATAGGCACTATTCAGCCTACTGATTGATGACGGATTTCGCAACAAAGAAACAAGTAAATGTCAATATACCTGTGCGCTTTTCCCAATAGAATATTGTTTGTTTGTTTGTTTTTTTCCGTTGTTTTTTCGTTCGCGTTTGCTTGTTTTTTTCTGTCTATTTGCCGCTAAGACTGATTTGAAAAAAAAAAAGGTAAGATTGTATAAAGTCTGTCATAAATACACACGTACAGTTTCCCCTGAAGGCAATCAGGTAATACGATTAACGTAAAGCGTGTCGGATTAGCGGAAATTGTAGAAACAGTTACGTCTGTTTTTCTAGAAACCTCTTTTTTGTTGCTCGTATGCTATTAGAAAGTAATAATTACTATTTTCTTATTCTCTCGAATTGCGTTTTCTGTTTGTCATTGTTGCATTGATTAAGACTTATTTTTATTTTATTTGTTTCTATTTTCATCATTAAAACTGAGATCTCTTGAGTTTATGTTCCTTTCTATATAAAATTATCAACGAGACATTAAAACATATATTTACATTAGTCGGACTATGATCCTCATCTTTATCGCCATATTTTTATTGTACGCTCCGGCCTTCAGCAGGAGGTTGGAATGTCGAACTGAACCCTTTATTTCGCTCACTGGGGTAGACTGTTCTAATTCCACGTGCCATGTCTAATGGATGTTAGTTACCTCCTGTTAATTCCCCTATCCAAGTTCTCCGCCGTCTTAACCAAGTATTGAACTCACAAACTGTGGGGCCTTTATCCACTGTGCCATGTGTTCTTGGGGATATTTGTGTATGAATTTCTGTGTATTATAAACCTAATGTCTTTAGCCATCATTTTTTACCAGTGCTCATGTTGCAATTGTTGCTGTTATAATTACATGTTCATTTAAAGCCTCCATTTTTCTAGCGATACGTGCTTGCTAACCATTGCATTACGTTGAGGCGCCTTAAATGATTTTCTAAGCGTAGCTCGGACCTGGCACAAGACCTATGTGGCACAAGTCCGATGTGTGAGACGGCCGAATGTACGACCTTGTGACATATTTCATCTACGTTTACGGTACATCTAAGCCACGTTTAGTGTACAAGACCGAGAGTTTGGACACCCACTGTGGACGAACTCACACTCAGTCGTAAGTAATGTAGCGAGACAAGATTGCTTTTACAACAAACGATCTTGATAAGTGTAGCATCGATGTGGCACCTGGCCAAAATTATTGGCCACCCATTGCGAATAGAACTCACTACTCAGTCGCAACTGTTCTAGCGAAAGAAGCTTCACAAACAGTAACTACGTTGATGGGCTCAGAAGCCGAGAGTTGGAGCAACCATTGAGGACCTCACTATTCAGGCGTAATTGATCTCGCGATACATTGTACCTAGTTCGAAGTGTCCATATATATATATATATATATATATATATATATATATATATATATATATATATATATATATATATATATAGTGAACATTGAAGACAACACTCAGAGGCGACAGGCTGTTTCATGCTGGACGCAATCTTTGGGCCGCCTGACGATTGCATCCAGCAAGAGTAAAGCCTGTTGCCTCTGAGTGTTGACTTCAATGCTCACTTTTATATATATATCTATATCTACACACATATATATATATATATATATATATATATATATATATATATATATATATATGTGATGAGCGTGAGAGCGATATTGTGCTGAGAATATATAATTATGTTAAAAATCTAAACAAATGACAAAACCCCATATATATATATATATATATATATATATATATATATATATATATATATATATATATATATATATATATGTATATGCATGTACACATGTGTGTGTATATATAAAAACAGGTAATGCAAAGTATACAAAGCCACTTGTCACTCATCAAAGCAGTAGATAAATTTAATGATGGATAAGCCACGAAGAGACAATGCAGACGGAAGCAGGCGACCGGATATTCGCGTAGGCGGGAAAATAATTACTTCCTTTCTTACTCACTCGCATATGCGTGAAACGTTTGCATTCTCGACTAGCATCACGATGAAGCCTAAAATTCTATGACGTCATGACTATAAAGCAATAAGTAAATGGAAGTGTCACCCAGGGGTGCAATACCAATACCCGCCCATAACCCCTGTGGTATCCATAGTAACAACGGATATAACAAAGGATAATGATATCCAGTTGTGTTGCTATGAATGATATTTCTGGATGTTATCATTTGCACCGATATTCTCAAGGTTGCTATACGGAAACATAAACTTAAATCTACACGAAAATATGTAAGAAAAGGGAAGTTCGAAGTATGGTATGTCATATGGGGAAAATGAAAAGAACATTTCTCTGCCATCAAATGGAATTTCTTAACAGGAATAAAAGGGAAGTAGGGGGAATTGGAGAAGAAGAAGAAGAAGAAGAAGAAGAAGAAGAAGAAGAAGAAGAAGAAGAAGAAGAAGAAGAAGAAGAAGAAGAAGAAGAAGAAGGAGGAGGAGGAGGAGGAGAAGAAGAAGAAGAAGAAGAAGGAGGAGGAGGAGAAGGAGGAGGAGGAGGAGAAGAAGAAGAAGAAGAAGAAGAAGGAGGAGGAGGAGGTGGTGAGAAAATGTAGCATGATAAAAAAGAAATTAATTGGAAAGATAGCTGAGTTTGATAGGAAAAATAGGAGCAAAGAATAGGTGAAAAAAATTTAGTTGATGCCCATGATAAAGAAGCAGAAGGGGCACATTACGAAGAGGAGCAGGAGGAGGAATTTGTGGGGTAAAAGTAGCAGTAGCAGTTGTAGAAGATGAAGAAAGGAAGAAAGAAAAACGAAATGAATAAGAATGCAAAGAGAGAATGAAAGAAATAGACTATGCTGATAAGGAAGAAGGTGATGATGACAAAACTGAAGTAAATAGTTTATGATGATCTTGATGAAGAAAAATAAGATGACAAAGAAAGAATGTAGCAAAAGAAGATGTAGTAGAAGAAGAGGACAACGAAAATATGAAACAAATAAATGATGACAGTGAAGATGATGTAAAAGGAAGAATGAAACAAATCGATGAAGAAGTAGAGGAAACGAAGTCAATATATAAAGGACTGAGAGAATTAGAAGGACAACGTTTATTGAAAAAGACAATGACTTCGGGGAAAATGTTCTTGTACGTTTAGTAGTAGTAGTAGTAATATCATTATTATTCCTAGTTATGACAAAGAAGAAGAAAAAGAAGAAAAGAATGTCAATCTATAAAGAACTGAGAGAATTAAAATGGCAATGTTTATTGAAAAAGCCAATGATCACGATGGAAATATTCTTGTACGTTTAGTAGTAGTAATATAAGTATTATTATTAGTAATAGTATTGAATCAAAATAAGAAGAAGAAAAAGAAAAAGAAGGCCGAATTTGCTGAGCATAGCTTTGGTAAAAGCCACAAGTATGTTATAATTATTGAATACTGATCATTACTCATCAACAATGGTCCGTGATATTACCTTCATTATTATGCGGATCTCTTCAAATGCAATCTCTCCCAATTTATTCTTTTCTGTCACGAATTCCAAATTTTCCCACCGATAACGAACAGGCTTTTGCCTTGGAAGTTTAGCCAACTAGTATCTGACATGAAATTACATATTGTAATATGATTGGTTTAGGCCAGATATAAAACAAAATATACAACCGATATTCATCGAAAATAGCTGAATGTTTACGGAGACGAAAGAGTAGATATAAGCACATTCATGTGGTGGGTACTCGCTTCATTAGTGGCAAAAATGATGTGAATAACCATATTCCGAGTAACCCGGTACAGTTGTTAGTACACGGACTATCGAGAGGCTTAATAAAAGCATCCGTGCGAACTGGTGAGTTTCGGTCATTGCACTGCATTTTGTATTGGTAATGAGGTTTTCATTGTTGGGGTAACGTAGATTTCACGAATCCTCACGCAATATCAGAATGCATGCCTGCCAGATCCTGGTGAAAGATTAGGAGGATGGCGTTTACAATTTCTTTTTTTACCTGATAGTTATTAGTGACAAGATATAGTGTCGGTAGACTGGAACAGAAACAACAACAATGGGCTAATTTTCAATGTCTTCTGGGATAGGAAATGCCTGATCTTTCGAAATTTCTCGAGACTGTCAACTATGATCGCTAGAGCATGATGCTAACTAAGCTGAAAGCCCGAATTTCCAGATTCCGGAGAGAGGGGGGGATAGAGAGTGCTTTCCCTTTCAAGACGATGAGGATAGGTCTTATTTCCTTTTGTAGAACATGGATCACGTTGTCCAAACTGACTTGAATGCTTTCCGTCACAGATCGTCTAGTCATGATTTGACACCTTATGACTGACCTCCGTTCAAGCCGATTAAAATCTGACACCGTGGACAACGTTTTCCTAATAATGTCGCCGTCTTCCCTTGTGTGCAAAAAGTGGGTTATCTTTCACTATCTGACTATATTTCTGAGATGAGGTATTATGTACACTATTTACATTATACGGATTATTGTCCTCATCTTTGTCGCCATATTTATCACAACGTTTCGCCCCTTCAATATCTGTCTGTATTTCTGCGATGAGGTATTATGTACACTATTTACGTTATTCAGACTATTGTCATCATCTTTGTTGCCATATTTATTACAACGTTTCGGCCGTTGTACGCTCTGGACTTCTTCAGGTGGTTGGAATGTCGAACTGAACCCTTTATTTGGCTCACTGGAGTAGACTGTTATCAGTTATCAGTTATCTCCTGTTAATTCCCCTCTTCAAGTTCTCCGCCGCCCTAACCAGGTATTGAACTCACGCTCTTTGGGTTCTGTCACTGGATCTAACGCCTTTATCCACTGTGCCATGTATCCTTGAGTGTTGTCTTTACTGGAGCAGTATTTTGCAAGTACAGCAACTAGCCTCGTGTTAATCGCTAGATAATGTTGGTGACTACGCTGTGCTTAGAAGCAGCAAACTTGTTTTATTCAATGAATGGGTGTAATCAGCTCGTTGATTCCGTTGAAATAAATCGGTGGTATTACTTTCGGAGTCTCGCCCGTTTTTTACATCAATGAGGCATCGTAATGAAAATGTAGAAACGGTAGAGAAGTATAAAAAAATTCTGGCAATGGTTATGCAGAGGAAGCAGAAAGAAATACAGAGATCAGAAGATAAAATAACTTCAAAGTAATCATATTTAAACACAAAGTTTTATGGCGATAAACGTCGTAATAATAAAGGCAATTAAAATATTTCGATTTAATCATAATCATTAATATTCCATAATCGTGACACTAATTTAATATATCAGATTATTATGCTCGCAATTACCATTATTATCTCATTGCTGTTAATTGCTGTGAAAGATCCAAGTCATTTTCTCCTCATATGCAAAATATTCGCTTTTATTTCGTGAATTTGTAGACAGACATCAATGGACGCATATGAACATTCAAAAATCAATCAAAATTCGTTTCCGAAGGATTAGAATTTTGAAATTTAAGGCAAATATGGTGACCTAATTTTAAACAATGCACGCGCAAGTGAACAGACGTGCGTACGCACGCAGACACGGACATACGCATGCGCAGGCACACACAGCGTAGAAGAGGATAAATAACCCATGACGCCAGATAGACTGGCCACAAATTAAAGCGTGTAAGAAATTATCGATATACACATATTTTCTTTTTAAAATATATGATCGCATACTTGAAAGTTTCTATAGATGTATATTGATAATCATATACAAATCATATAAAGTAAGAAATTTACAGGAAAATTTTAAGTGGAAACTGTAAGACATTTATTAAATGAAACAAAATGAAAGTTGCAAGAAGTAAGAAGAATAAAACCAGATAAATGAGTAAGAAAGACATGTAAAAGAATATCGGAAGGAAATTAAATGGTGAAATGGCAAAAGGTGAACGAAAGAAAACAGAAAGAAAGTATAGCAAAAAGAAAGAATGAAAATGGGAAGAAAGAAAAGTAAAAAGAAAGAAGGAATATAGGAAGAAAGTATAGTGAGAAAAAGACAGAAAATGGCAAGAAGGTTTAGTGAGTAATAAGAAAGAAAATGGGAAGAAAGTATAGTAAAAAAGGAAGAATGAAAATGGGAAGAAAGCATAGTGAAAAGAAAGAAAAGTAAAAAGGAAGAAAGAAAATAAGAAGAAAGTATAGTGAAAACTAAAGAAAATGGGAAGAAAGAATAGTGAAATGAAAGAAAGAAAATGGGAAGAAAGAAGAGTAAAAAGAAAGAAAGAAAATGGGAAGAAAGAAGGATGGAAAAAAAGAAAGAAAATGATAAGAAACTATAGTAAAAATAATGAAAGAAAATGGGAAGAAAGAAAAGTAAAAAAAAGAAAATTGGAAAAAAGTATAGTGAAAAGAAACAAAGAAAACGAGAAGAAAGAAAAGCAAAAAGAAAGAAAATGGGAAGAAAGTATAGTGAAATGAAAGAAAGAAAATGGGAAGAAAGAAGAGTAAAAAGAAAGAATATAGGAAGAAAGAAGGATGAAAAAAAGAAAGAAAATGGGAAGAAATTATAGTGAAAAGAAAGAAAGAAAATGGGAAGAAAGAAAAGTGAAAAAAAAGAAAATGGGATGAAAGAAAAGTAAAAATAAAATAAAATTGGAAGAAAGTATAGTGAAAAGAAAGAAAGAAAACAAGAAGAAAGAAAAGTAAAAAGAAAGAAAGGAAATGGGAAGAAAGAAGGGTGAAAAATAGTAAAGGGGAGGAATATTTAGTGAAAAAAAGAAAGAAAATTGGAAGAAAGAAATGTAAAAAAAAAAGGAAAAAATGGGAAGAAAGAAATGTAAAAAGAAAGAAAGATAACAGGAAGAAAGTATAGTAAAAAGAAAGGAAGAGAATGGGAAGAAAGAAAAATAAAAAAAGAAAGAAATAGGAAAAAAGTATAGTGAAAAGAAGAAAGAAAATGGGAAGAAAGATTTGAAAAATAAGTTAATCCCAGCACAAAAAGTAGGAAAAATGATTGCCAAATATTAAACAATTTAAAGAAAGAGAGAAAATTATGCATGACAGAAAGTCGTTTAACACCAGAAAAAGCGTAAAGAAGAAAAAGAAAGTGAATAATGAATGAAACTAGAAAGTCACCGAATGATGAAGCAAAATAAAGAAATAGCAACAAATTTTGTACCGGTGACCTAGATACAATGACTATGACCAATACAGAAATTGGTGAGAAAATGACGAGAGTAAAGAGAAGAAATGACTTAGTGAAGGAGGAGATGAAATGACATAGTGAGAGAGAAGATGAAATGGCTTAGTGAGGGAGGAGATGAAATGACTTAGTGAGAGAGGAGATGAAATGGCTTAGTGAGAGAGGAGATGAAATGACTTAGTGGGAGAGGAGATGAAGGAGACAGCATTTTATTCAAGTCGATATATTTATGAGCCCTAAGGCGTTCTGAGACAGAAAAATCATCAAATGAAATCGAAATAATGACGTCAAGAAGCAAAACACAGAAGTCAGGAAGCAAAATGGCAGCACAACAGATTTTCCCACTAAATTTAAAGAAATGAAAAACAAAAAGGAATCTGCATCTTTTGCGTTGAGGCACGCGCCGTCCACGATCGGAGAAAAACGACAAACAGACAGCTCTATGGTTTACAATCGTTATTTATGTACGCAAAGAATAAGACGAATTAAGCCTCATTATTTCTTGATCCTATTGTTTCTTTGACACAATCTCTTTTGTTCTCAAAATACGCAAGCATACGTTTAATATATATATATATATATATATATAATATTGCTCTAAGGAAGATTTATATAATATTTATAGCGAAATTCTACTTTAATATTTTAAAAATTAAATATATGTTTGAAATTAATCTGGGGAATGACACGCACAGAGAGACATCCAAATATGAAATGTCAACAACACACAAAACAGTTTCGCTCATCAATAAGGCTAGACATCTGAATGCCTCAAACCGGGATCGAAACCTGACCGATTTGGCATCATTTGGAGTCTCTACCCCTGAGGTATATGCGTACGGCTGGTAGAAATGGCAATTCTAGCTTATTATTTTTACGAATGTAAACAAGCGCCAGACAGCCATAATGCTCGATTGATTTTACTGAAGATATATATATATATATATATATATATATATATATATATATATATATATATATATATATATATATATATATATATATATATATATATATATATATATATATATATATATATATATATATATATGTATTGAGGTGATTAAATCAAATAACTAGATATTAGCAACCGCATATATGTGCGGTAACTTGCATACACAGGTAAGCAAATAAATATTTATTCAATTTAATTGAAGGTGTAAATAAAACAGAGCTCAATGTGGTTAGAGCTGAGAATTATATATTCATAAATATTCATATATATATATATATATATATATATATATATATATATATATATATATATATATATATATATATTTAATTGAAGGTGTAAATATATATATTTAATTGAAGGTGTAAATAAAACAGAGCTCAATGTGGTTAGAGCTGAGAATTATATATTCATAAATATTCATATATATATATATATATATATATATATATATATATATATATATATATATATATATATATATATATATATATATATTAGTGGTGGGGAGGTCAATAAAAGAACTGGTTTTATGAAAACAGTAATTTGTTCTTGACGTTGTATTTAAATGTTGGTGGCAGGGGAGAAAGAAACCGGAAAGCGTTCCACACTTGAGAAGTGTGAATAAAAGAAACTATCAGACTAAATCTTACAGTCACATCTCGCTATTTAAACAGTAAAAGAATGGTATTTAGTAGATGATCTAGTGATACCCTTAAATTAAACGCGGCTGACTTACCAAAGAGGAGAGCTCATAAGAATCACTGTCATGAATATATTTGTAAAAATGACAGCGCGAAGCGACGTTCCGGGGTTGGGAGCATTCTGCGTATGACTATAAACTACATCCGATCTATGATGGAGAGATTTTGAGGAGTAGAGAGCCACCTTTTAATTGCTGTTGTTTCCAGATCCACTATGCCTTAGGGTGGCAGCATCTGTTAGGATCATAGCTATGGGCAAATAGCTAACCCCAATCTGAGGTCAAAACACGATAAAAGTATAGAAATAGATTTTTATGATAAAAATACAAGTAATATATTTTTGAAAAAAATATAACCAGCAATACCATTTTGGGAGAAAAATATAATTTATATATATTTGACTCTCAGGAAAAAATGTTTTTTTTACAAAAGTACGTCAATGAAACCCGATCTACAAACTAATTTCTTACAATGAATACATATTTATACTGTAGCTGATTTTTACTGTTTTTGTTGAATATTTTGTGTAGGGTGCTTGATTCTGGGAAGTGTTTGTGTAAAAGTTTGAAGAATATTTTTCCTATGTTTGTTTTTACGTTTTTGCTGTACGGTGGGTTGAAGCATATGATATTTCTTTTTCTGTTGGTCTTTTGTGTGTTCTGTGGTGAGTATGTGAGTGTTGCTGGGAATCCGCTATCTTTTAGGGCTGTTTCGTAGTCTTTCTTAGCTTTGTTAAATATAGATTAATTGGAGGAATTGTCGGAAAGCCTGCGGTTAATCGATTTTGGTATCTGTTTGATTATAGAAGGCGGGTGGTTGGAGTATATGTGTATGTACTGTGGTATATCATTCGGTTTTCTGTATGGTTTCTTAGGTTGAAGGTAACATCTAGAAAATCTACTTCGTTTAGGTTAGTTTTTATATCTATCTCGAATCCGTTATTTTTGAAAATTTTAATTATTGCTTTTCTAGTTTTATCTGTGTTTTGTTTGTTGGAGTTTCTTAAGATTATGAGACCGTCATCCCTGTAGAGCCCTGTGTCATTTCTATCTATTATTTTGCTTAGTTCGTGTAGTAAGTAAATACCTACGATTTCGCATGTCTATGCACCGTCAAAGCTTCCCATTGTAGTGTCAAATATCCCATCTTTCTTTATCCATGCTTCTTCATGGTGAAATAATAATGATTTACGGGAGTGCTTAATGATGTCGATTTCGTTTGGTTTTATTATTATTTGTTCCTGAGCTAAGTTGATGGCCTTATCTAACGTACGTTCTGTTATGGATGGGTAAAATTCTTTTATGTCTAATTGTAGGAAGTGGCAATTTTGTTTGTTATTTATGCTGTTGAACCAGTCAACGGTTGCTTTTGTGTTTTTTCCACTGGTTTACTCCTAACTTCTTCCTAAGTTCAGAATTAATTCTTTCTTGTATTGTTTTACTTATACATATTCTATTCATACAAACCTGTCCTAAAATCTTGTCGCCATGAAATACTGTATTGAGGTTGTTATGTCACAAAACAAACCAAATCTAACCAAGCCAAACCGGCGGTGGGAAATTGACTGAAGTTGATATACAAGGTCAGGACCGATAACATGACAGACTCTCCTTAGATTTTTATGAGAATTTCGAGATACATAACCAGAACTCCGGACCAGATATGGAAGCAGTATTTAATGCACGGACGAATGGTAGTTTTACAAAGTTGCAAGATGGATTCTGACAATAAAGATGATTGATTTGACACAGCGTACCAACCATCTATACAGCAAACCTAGCAATTGATTCAGTGTTATCGACCCACTTCGTAAGTAGAAAACGTGCAAACAATAAGGTTCAATGAGTTACTCACCTGTGGGTTAGCATCAGCCATACTGATGGAGGATAAAGGGGGGGCTCTATGATGCTTAAAGAATAGCAGATTGTATTCGGACAAAATTGACGAGTTCAGAAGTGCCAAACTCTGTGTTCTTAAAAAGTGCCCGGTTTATCTAAGATTGCCTTGGATTGGAACCAAATGTGAAAGTATGGTTAGACAAATTTCATCAAGGGTCCGTCGCTGTTTTTTCTCTGCTGAGGTCTGGATAGTTTTTCAAACCCGGCCCATGGTTCGTCCATTGTGTAAAGACGTCCTTCCTCCTCATCAAATTAATTCAATAATTTATAAATATGGTTGTAGTTGCGGGGCTGAATACATAGGAATGACGACACAACGCTTGGACATGAGAATTAAACAGCACGTTCCTACCAAAATCAGGAACCACACTTTGTCGTTGAATAGACTCGTCCCAAACACCTACGGGTCTGCCATATGTGAGCACTTATTAAAGAGCAGGTTGTGTGCAGCTAATTTTAGTGTTGACCGGTTCACCGTGTTGTCCCGGTCACACTCGTTATTTCACCTTAAGGTGCTGGAGGCACTTTACATCGGGTCCCGCAAGCCTTCCTTGTGCAAACAACGTGAGAGTTTGTTGGGGCTCGCTGTCATTTGCCTCTAGCTCCTTTTGGTCATTCCCCCCCTCCTCCACATTTCCTTTTATTGTACATTTTCTGTGTTTTTAATTTAAATTAAATCTCCCGTTGTAAGCCTGATGAGCGGGAGCGAAACCTGTTGCTTCGCCCGTTTTTAATATGTCTAGTAATATCAAGCTTCATACGTTTATTGGTGTGATATATATATATATATATATATATATATATATATATATATATATATATATATATATATATATATATATATATGTGTGAAAGATATTGAGATATATGTGTATGAATGTTCTGTACATTTTAACGCCCCCAAATGCAAACTGCTGTTCTTTAATCATCTAAAAATAATGGAAGCCTGATTAATAAAAACAAAACAAAACCAACACTTAATAGTATTAACTTTGAACATGGAGATAATATCTTGACCGTGTTTTGAAACAAAAAAATGAAAACATTTTTATAGCATATACATACAAAAAACTATTTCTTATTTTAACAGTTTAAATATAATCCTTGAAAATGGCTAAATGTATAGCCGAAAACGCTCGCATATTTAAATATATATATATATATATATATATATATATATATATATATATATATATATATATATATATATATATATATATATATATGTTTATTCATTCTTAAATATTTGTATCTATAAAAAGAATGTATAAACGAAAAATGTCTTGTGGATTTGTAAACAGTGACGATTAAGGCAGATATAGCAAGAATCTTCGGTAAAACGAATTGAGTCCTCTCGGTCACTGTGTATTTATCTAACAATAAATACGCTAAAATTCCCCTTCATTCCTTCCGTGCACCGACGGCTTAGTTGTAGAAATTCCGACTGACGCCAATTCAGTCGGGTTTCTATCCTAGCTAGAGGGAACTTGACGTCTAGCCACACTGAAGAGCTGTGATGCAGCGAAACAGTCTGTATGCGAATGACAATTATATATATATATGTTATTTTCAATCAGAATTAAAATTATTATCCGCCGGTAGTTGTAATTAAATAATTTGAAAATATTTCTATGGTAATTTTGAAGATAATTATGCTGCAATTTGCGCACAAAAAAACACAGACGCGCGTGCACTCACACACCTACGCATGTACATATCGTCCTATCTAGATAATAAATACAAGGAGATGTATAATTATTGCCTCGTGGCAACATCTTCATTTTTGGTTTTCAACGTACAATACGCACACTTACAGAAAGTTGATAAATTACATTTTCGACGAAAAACTGCTACAATTATCGCTTAATCATCAATATTTTCCTTCATGTCACAAATAATTATTTTGCTTCTGTAGCAAATGACCAAAGCTAAGTAGCGGTAATCAGGGAGTATTGATAATGTCAGTGGGTTGTGTACAGAAAATGTGACATCTTGCTTCCATATACTATATTCAAGTTAAAAGTTCACTAAAATATCACGTTGTATCTTCTTTGACGTCCAGGCACTTAATACAATCAGAAATTTAGTGTAAATATATATAGCTAACACTGGTCAACATAATTTAACTATTTTTCTGGTGACGTAAATTTGAAATTTGTTTTAGGCTATTCCTGCCTTCACTTATGCCTGGAATGGATAAAATTTTAATAATATTAATTTTCTACGGCAAAATGCCTGAAAATGGGAATTTAAAATGCATCCTTTTTAACTAAAAATATCTAAATATATTTCAAAATATTCATTCCATATGATCATTGTGTTACATCGGCAAGATTATTAGAAAGTGGCAAAAGAGTTTTTAGTTACTCTAATATGGGCGTTAGTCCTCCAATATGGCAATGAGTATTGGACAGTCCCAAAGCAGAGTCTTCAGACAACATAGTTGTGGTTCTACAGAAGGATGCTGAGAATACCATGGACTGAACATATGAGTAACGAGGATGTTTTGAATGAAATGGAAACAATTTAATTCCTTCATGAAGAACGTTCGTAACACGAAATGTTTGTAAACCGAAATTATTTTTCCCATATCAATAAATGTAAAATGGATTAATCCGTTCCTGAAGGACGTTCCAATTTCGAAATGTTCGTAACTGGAACTATTTTCCCCAAAAGATTCAATGTAAAACGGATTAATGCCTTATTGACGGCGGACGTTTTTAAACCGAGACTATTTTCACCATAGGTATCAATGTAAAATCGATTAATCCGTTCCTGAACCACAGTTGATTGCTTATTTAAACTTTTCCAGAGACCGATATGCAATGTAATTGGCCTTGATCTGGCATCTCGTCTGCTGTTGCTCTCTCATAGACGTGCCGTTGCCTCCCTCTGTCTTTTTTTACAAATACTTTCACGGTAACTGCTCCGATGAGCTGCTTTCGCTGGTTCCCAGACTTCATGAATTGTAGCGTTCAACTAGGCTGGCATCTCGCTCTCGACCTTTCACTTTCGAAACTGTTAAATGTAGCTATCTCTTCTACTCCAATAGCTTCATGTCTCTCACCTCTCGCCTGTGGAACACCCAACCCTTTTCCTGTTTCCCTGATAGCATCAGCCATGTTTATGGACGAAAAAACTGGGATCTCTCAAATAATTAACACGGCACTTTTTTCGTTTTGGAGGCGTTAATATAAAAAATGTCGTACCTTGTCCGAGTTAACAACAGTCTTTATGTCATTTTTTAGAGAACCTTCCAATTTGACCTTCTCGAACCAAGCAGGAGTATTTAGTTGTGTCATCATCACAAATACAGGGCTGAGAACTTATAAAATAACGATGAAGATAGTCTGGATATATATCTTTGAATTATAGAAAATGTAAGAGAAGTTCAAAGTAAATAGCGCGAAAAAAAGCAACGGGAAGCACATCCATATTTCGTTACAAATAATCAAATGAAAACATCTCAATATAAAGCATCTGTGGAAAACCATGACTGCATCCGACCTGAAAAGACATGGTATTTAAAAGAAATATCATTCATATCTGTCTATATCTATGAGATGGCGTATTATGATTACTTATATTATTTAAATTAATTGAACTTTTATCCTCATCTTCATTGCCATATTCACAACGTTTCGGCCGTGTACGTTTCGTCTTTCTTCAGGTGATTGAAATTTTGAAACGAACACCTTATGCACTTGGCTATGTCTCCTTGAGGACACATGATCCAGTGTATAAAGGCGTTGATTAGGTCAAGAGATTAAACCCAAAGAGTTGTGAGTTGAGTAACAGGCTACAGCAGTGGTGAACCAAAACTTTAAGAGATGAGTTAAAGGGAAATAACTGAGACATCTGGAAGAGGCATGACACGTGGAACTAGAACTATCTACTCCCGGTGAACGAAGTATTCGGTTAACTAAGTTATGAGGTTGCCGAGAGATTTTTTTGTTTTTTTTTAAAAGCATCCTATTGAAAATAAGTAGGCACAACTTCTCTAATATATTCAATGAAACATGTCTCAATGAAAAGATGCTGCCAAAATGTACGCATATATATATATATATATATATATATATATATATATATATATATATATATATATATATGTATAAGTATATGTATGCGTGATTAATGTCTTTCCAGCTCCGGTCTAAATATAAAGGGAGAATGAGGTCACTAGAATTGGTGGACAATCAGTCTAGTAAAAAAAAGTCCTGTATTCAAACCCGAAGTGGGGAGGGTGGAGACGCTGTGGCAAATTGTGCACCGTTTCTCTGTGATTATTCCTTTCGAAAATTGTCGTTAGGTCAGCTTAGGTATTCACTACTATAATCAAATCTGATATTTGAGTAGTCTGACGATTCAGTTCTCAAAACGATTGAAATCTTAGAACCTCAAACGCCGAAAAACCGACATATATATATATATATATATATATATATATATATATATATATATATATATATATATATATATATGTATGTATGTATTTATGTATATATGTGCAAAAGTTAATATTGAAGTCAACACTCAGAGACGACAGACCCTTTCATGCTAAACACTATCATCAGAATATATATATATATATATATATATATATATATATATATATATATATATACATATATATATATATATATATATATATATATATATATATATATATATATATATATGTATAGCGAAACAGTCTATCTGTGGATAACAAAAATATTGGCTCCTGAAAAATTAATTTCGGTTGAGCTCTTTAGTTTGAGGTGTGAGTTTGTAAACAGTGACTATTTAAGCTAATATAGCATGACTCTTCGGCAGAATTGAGTCACTGTCAGTCACTGTGTGTTTATCTAAAAATAAACACGCTAAAATTCACCTTCATCCCTTCCGTGCGCCGACGGCTTAATGGTGGAAGTTCCGACTGACGCAAATTCAGTCGGGTTTCGATCCTAGCTAGAGGCAACCGGACGTCTAGCGTCTAGCATGAAAAAGGCTGTCGCCTCTAAGTGTTGACTTCAATGTTCACTTTTATATTTACACATGCTCTATCTCTGATATTGAGCACATTATCCCACGAATATAGTACACCTTAAGACTTTATTTCTTCTCATATATATATATATATATATATATATATATATATATATATATATATATATATATATATATATATATATATATGTGTGTGTGTGTGTGTGAGTAAACGCATTCAAACCCAAACTGCGACTTATATTTGAAAGGCCTGCTAATTTATTTTAGAAGCGCAAACGGCATTTACTATAATTTCGAGTAGGATTTAGGTGAAGCCTTATTGATATGCATGAGGCGGATGATTGACGTTTTCTCTCGCAATCTTTCTAAGAATCTCGATTTTAGTCATTTAGCACACACCAAAAAAGTCTGTAGCGTATACAGGCACCAAATTAAGTCACTTGATCGTATGAGACCCAAAATAGGACAGGCGTTGACACCGGTTAAGCCGTACTAATAAAACATCCGTCACGCGAGATAAGAGTCGTCACCACTGAACTTGATAAAGAAGTGGAGGGAATAAAATATGGAATATGCATGTGATTTTTATCCAGGCTTTCGCACCATATAAAGGGCAAATTTACATTTAAAACATTGCAGCGTTTCTTCTGTAAGATATCTGGATGTAATTATAAAGATGATAGTTTGGAGTAGGCCTACGGGTGGAGGATAGTGATAAAAAAAGCACACGTGTTCACCATGAGTGTCAACATGGGCCAAGAATGAAACACATGAGCCTTATATCGTGAAAAAGTACTTAAGATATTTGTGTGAGGAGAATCATTATAGTTTGCGTAGCCATTTATTACAGCATATATTTTGACAATATCAGTATATATATATATATATATATATATATATATATATATATATATATATATATATATATATATATATATATATATATATATATGTATGTGTGTGTGTGCGCCAGTTTATCTCGTATGTACATTATCTTTAATCATTTCACTATACATTTATGGACATTTATGTAAACGAACACATGGACATATGTATGAAATTAATGGATATATGTCAGGAAAGTTAACAATGAACGAAAACATAACGTAAGAAAGGGGACACACAGACATGTACGCATACATGGACACACACACACACGTATAATTATATATATATATATATATACATATATATACATATATATATATATATATATATATATATATATATATATATATAGAGAGAGAGAGAGAGATAGATAGATAGATAGATAGATAGATAGATAGATAGATAGATAGATAGATAGATATATATATGCCGGAAAAACTAACTAAATAATTAAGTATATTTTCCTTGTCTGTCATATCCAATGAAACATGTTTGAATGTAAGGTTGCTCGTCAAATATATATTTATATATATATATATCTATTTTCGACGGATGAGGGTCAAGCTACTCAGTTCCTAGGAACCGACAGCCCAGACACCAACACATATGATTTGATTATAAAGGCGAATAATTTGTTCAGATCCAACCACACCTTTTTAAAGAGCTTAATACAGAGACCTGGAGCATCACGTGCCACAAGGTCCCCAAACGAGCCTCCGCAGATATTTGAATTCAGAGTTGTCCTTCTCCTAGTTGTCTCTCTCCTAGACCAAGGCTACAGAACACAGTCTGTCCTGCTATTTACCCATAGCTGGAAGGAGGGGGAGAAGAACGGGATCCATAACTTTCCCCAAGATATCAGCACATAAGTGAATGTAATGGATTCGACTGGAAATCCAACTGTAATTTCTACATACATTGTTTATATATTATATACGCGCGGTACTTATTGGATAGCGTTCAGTATCGGTTATACAGCTAACATACTTAGTTATGTGTCTGCGTGCGTGCGCAAATTTGTTGGATTAGGCTAGATTAGTGTTCAATATAGGAAAGTGAGCGTTTGTAGATATAGTGAGTGTGAAGATAAGCATCATCACTACAAGATGTCCTGTCAGAATCACACCGCAGGCAATCTTAAGATCAGATCTTCAGAAGATCGATTCAGGTTTGAAACTGAACTTCATCTTTTTGTGTTGATTTTTTGGCTCAAGCACTCATACAGAGAGAGAGGGAGAGAGGGGGAAGACATGGTGGAGTAATGGATAACGGCTTGGATTGAGGAATCGGAGAGCCGAGTTCGAATTCCATTCGAATCCATTACATTCACTTACGTGCTAATACCCTTGGGAAAGGTGTGAATCCTCTTCTTCCCCCTCCAACTATGGGTAAATAGCAGGACAGACTGGGTTCTATAGCCTTGGATGGTAACTGGTCTAGGAGAAGGACAACTCTGAATTCAAAACCTGCGGAGGGTCTTTTGGGGACCTTGTGGCACTCAGTGCACCAGGTCCCTGTATTCGTCCCTCCAAGAAGTGTGGATGGCCCTGCACAAAGACTTCACCACTATAATCAAATCTCATGTGTCGGTGTCGGGCTCTCAGTTTCTAGGAACTGATCTGCCTGACCCTCATACGTCGAATTCGACGGGAGAGTCGATCATATATATATATATATATATATATATATATATATATATATATATATATATATATATATGTATGAAACTCAAGAAATTACTATGCAAGACCAGGACGATCATGCGTAATAGATAATCTTATACAATTTTCAAAGTTAACAGCCATATTTTGATATAGTCTTATTCATAACGGTCCACATTTTCAAGCTGAATTTTATCATTCTGCGATTAGTTTTATTTTAGCGAACGAGTTGGTTTAATTCTTCCCATTCCCAGATGATGATAATGACAATAGACATTTCCTTATAAGGAAACATTCAGCGTTTATCGACGGACGATTTAGACTTTAAGAAGATATAAAATAAAAAAATATTCAGGAAAATAATCTTCTCAAGTGCAATCCTTTCCAATATCTATGCGGGCTTCCTACCTTGCTTTAATATTTTTCGGAAGTGTATAATGTCAGCATCTTGATTATATCATGATTCCGTTTCATGTTACATATGCTATCCATTTCAGTTGTTCCTGCCGTTTTAAGTCCTCAAGTGATATGGTTTCTGTTATTTGGCATAGTTCTTTGATTTGTGATACTGTAATACCAGTCGTCCCTGAGACATATACGCTTCACTCGCTCGGGGCCCTTTTAACCATGAAAGCGATGATCCATTTGTTCAATTGGAGCCGTGGAGTTGTGGTCTTTGAATGGCTAAGTAGTAATTTCTTAGAAGAGATGCGTATGTCCTAACGTGATGCATCGGTTGTCGTTCAATATTGGACAGCCATTAATTAGATAATCTCGCCATTATTGACTCATTAGTAGGGCAGTAACGATGTTTGATCAGTGTAATTGTTATCTCCATAGAAAGCGGAAATTGTCAAACAGAGTTGACACCCCGTGCTCTGTTCCCTCTGAGCCCATACCCTTTCACACTAGTTATTTGGGAAAGGCATGAATCCATCTTTTCCCTCGTCGAGCTGAGTAAACTGGACTATCTAACCTTGTATGGTAACCAATCTAATAGAAAAAAAAGACTGAAATTTCAAACCTTGGAAAATTCAAAGAGAGACTGATTCACTATCCTTCCCAAGAAGGTTTGGGAAATTACAGCTGCAAAATGAAGAAAATAACATGATTGTTTAGATTTTAAATGGTCATGACATATAAAAAAAGTGGATAAAAGATCAATTTAAACAATCATGTTATTTTATAGTGATCACATTAAATTTGTGTAAACCAGCAGCGCTGAGAATCACTTCCTTGTAGTAAGCTTGGAGCAGTTTTCCCTTTATGGTACGATAGTGTTTTGTACCTAATGAGAGTAATGAGAGTGTCACTTGATGAACTGAATGGACGGCTCTCTTTAGTGTTCAGGGGGGCAGTTTTTGCTATTATGCCTTTAAGAGTTGTCAGCATGTTCATTGTAATGGAAACGATCGATATTTTACAAAGTGTACACGCTGACGACACACAGTACTGACCTCGGGCATTATTTTCTAGAGTACTATACGTTAAAAGGATCACTAGCCTTTGATGTATGTGAACGTTGATAAGCAACATGCGAGTCTAGAATATTGATCATGGCACTCATTCCTGTAGGGGGCGGTGCTGTAAAAGGTAGCGGCACAGAAATCGCAAAACCCAACAGCAACACCTAATATGGTGTGTCTGTGGCCCGATTATCAACAAGCGTGTCTAATGGCACTAACCAGTTAGTGCCATTAGACACGCTTGTTGATAATTCTGAAAATGATTTTAAACTATCTACAATATGAATACTGTCTTCTGTCAGACAAGAACACTAAAATAATAGTAATTACAGCTTACTATATATAAGCTGGAAAATGGAAAAACGAAAAGAAGAAAAACTCGGGGAACTGAACAGGAAATTTCAAAGTGGAAAACATATTAATTATTTAAGAAAAGAATCTTAATACATTGCTATATATAACAACATTGAGGCTGCAATAACGAAATATTTGTTTTCTATACATGAGTCTTCAGCAACATCTTTTTTTTAATCAATGATGAACATCTCGAGAATATCTGAATAGTTTGAAGTATATATAACATACTAAAACTTGTATCAATCGATGTTTCTGGCTATAGCGGATGTGCGAGTGTTGCAAGAAATCGGAGATCCAAGGTTCAGTTCCAGTCAAGTTCGTTATATTCACTTCCGCACAAATAGTCTTGAATCCATCTCATTACCCAGCTATGGGTTAAATAGTAAGACTTGTATCTGGAAATATCATTGTTATTCTCAAAAACATTGGTAATATTCACTCGCAAAACAGGAATTATTCTTACAATCTAATATATGTTTCCGTTTAAATAACCTGTAAAATATGAAATAAACAAAACATCCTTTTGCGGGCCAAGCAGTAATCAAGCGGGTTAATGATGCCATAGTTTACTACGGTACGTTGATCCATATTGAAACTGCATACAGAACTTAATAGAACGACACAGGATTTATTTTGTTAGCCCAACTCTATCTGTCGGTTTATTATGGCAACAGATGCAACAGATTGCTGACAATGCTAACCTGGCTGTTGATCTCGAAAAGGACCCCCAATCTGTGGTTGACTGTGGCAGGAAATGGCTTCTAAACTATAATGTCCCTAAAACGAAACAGCTCTCATTTACCCACCATAGAGAACCCTCCCTGCCTCATATCAGAATGGCTGATGCCCGACCCCAAAACTCTGCGCCTGCTTGCTCTCACGCTTTCAACTGACCTGAGGTGGGACAACTACATCGTATCAATGACTTCATCTACCGCAAAGAGGATTGGTTCTCTGTGTCAGGGCGGAAGTTTTTTTCCTTCAGATCTACAAATCTGCTAATCGTCCTTCCATTTAATACTGTTGCCATATACGGTCACGTGCCCCAGCTGTTCATCTCGAGGTCCTCGATAAAATCCAGGGACTGATATACTATGTGATAGGTCGTGATCTGGCACTTGTCTACAGTTACTTTCTCACATACATGCTGTGTCTTCCCTCTGTCTTTTCTATAAATATTTTCATGGCAACTGCTCTGACGATCTACTTTCACTCGTACTCAAACTGCATGAATTTAAGAGTGCTACTAGGCTGGCATCTCAGTCCCACCCTTTCACTATCGGAACAGTTAAATATAACCGCCCCTTCTATTCCCACAGATTCTTCTCTCTCTTTTCCCGACTGTGGAACTCTCTTCCTCCTACTTGATTCCC
Source organism: Acanthosepion esculentum (assembly GCA_964036315.1). Classification (NCBI taxonomy): domain Eukaryota; kingdom Metazoa; phylum Mollusca; class Cephalopoda; order Sepiida; family Sepiidae; genus Acanthosepion; species Acanthosepion esculentum. The sequence continues at coordinate 15,682,749 of OZ038495.1, read as the reverse complement.
TGATAGCTATAATCTTCAAATATTCAAATGTAATATCAATCGTCATCATCTGATGCCTTGATCTTGATCACCGTCCTTCTATATATCCTTTTCTCAAAAACCCTTCATTACTCTTGCCCTCACTCTCTAACCCCTTGCGTGCAAGTTGCACTCTCGCCTTGCTGACCGTGGAACTGTGTTCGTTGACATGACGAACCCCCAAATTTGACTAATTTGGTCGTAATTTACCATCCATAAATCTGCAGAAAAATTCATAACAGTTGAGACTCATTTAATTTTTTTTTAAAATATTACCGAACTTTTTTTAAAAATAGTTTTCATTTAAAAAAAAACAACATGAATTTGATAATTTAAAACAGCGTTTGCTAATATGGTGTTTGTTACACTAGTTCATTTGTGAAAGAATTAACTTTAATCAATACGCTCCTAATGCAACATGACGACTAACAGAAGGAACTTATTAGTTAATAGTTTAGGAGCTAGAAACACGACATGTACCGGGTTTTAAAAATTCTAGAATAAACACCAAAAATATGGATAATATCAATTTGATCATAAGCCTTATATAAAAATAAATGAAATGCTTGTACAAGAATATACACTTCATTCAATTGTGGAATATATGAAAAAATACCAGAAAACAGTGTAATCGTATCTGTCTTGGTTTTAAAGCCATTTTGTTTTTTTTTGTTTTCTTCTTTTTAACTTGTGGTCGTTAAAATTTATACAAGGTAAAGCTATGCCATAAACTTACTCTTTTTATTTGATCACGTTTTCTTTCAAATTCTAAGTAAGACGGAGTTTCATGGCATTTTCCTTTCATTCCGCACTTTACAGGCAAATGAGCTTAGAGAGCTTTTAGGAAGGCTTTCGAAAGTCAGTAAATGAATGAAGAAATTCGCGCCTGACAACGTAATTTAGTGCACTCGACTCATTTATGTACTTGCTTCATTCATTCAGTGAAAATGGATTTTCAAAACGATGTTTGGCACGAAAATAAAACCTCTGATGCCATTCGATCGAACCTTCCCGAAAAGCCAAGCCAGAACTGCTCATGCATGACGCTTTCGAACAGATCTTAAAGGCTAGAAGTAACATAAAAACAACAACATCAAAGGCAGGAATAAATAAACAGAATCAACAGATTATTCGACGCGAATTAACTCCCTCTAACACAATCTAAAGGCTCAGATTTAAATTTATGAAGAAGCCAAAAGAACCAACGATAAAAACAGATTTGAGTAGAGACATCAGATAAAGCGGAGCCGAATTCTGATGTTTACTGATACCTTTATAGAATCTCTTCTATGTCCTCAACCTTATGTACTTGTATTTCATTTTTGCTATCATTATGGCTTCTTGTTTTTCTTTTTCTCAGTGATATTCTTCTCTTTTCTTTATTGTCTCTTTTCTTTTTCTTTTTCTTTTTGCCTTTTTATTAAATCTAATCATTCTTTTTTTTTTCCTGTTGAAGTTTCTAGTGTAAGCATTTCCCTTCCTTCCTTTAATTTATACCTTTCTTCCTGATGTACCCATTTCGGATCTCATGACATCGCGATTCTTCGCTTTCATTCTTTTATCTTTCTTCTTCCATCCATTATTTGGCGACAGGATGTGATCACGGTTCATCGAATTGATTTTTTTGCAAGTGCGGAGAGATAATGGTAGTCGATCCTACTCGACAAGTTAGCTGGTTTTGCAGAACATTACACTCGATAACTAGGTTAGAATGCCCCCAAAATGTGATCTTGCAACAAAATTAATAAAGGGTTAATAAATAATTATATACGTAGAGGGGATGTAAACACGACGTACTAACAAAGCTGTACCCGCCAAAAATCTTGTTTGATAAATAAATAAAATGAATTTATTTTTAATCCGACATTATATCTCACACGTTATATCTTATTGGATACCCGTGTTTAAGTAGACTCCCAGGTTTTTGAATAGTGTGAATTGCATCTTCCGGACTGTGCATTCTCGAAAGTTGCAAACTTTAGTTTTCGTAGCCGAAATGTAAAAAAACAATTTCTAAGGAATTGTTGGATTTTATTTTTAATCCACCATTATTTTTTATTACTTAAACATTATATTTTAGTGGATACATGTGTATGAGTAGAATAGAGTAGGTAAGTAGGGTTTGCTTTATGGAGATTCTCGTATACACAGGCCGTTAGATGTAATGGACATTGTAAAAAAAAAAAGGGTATCTACATAAACACATGCATCAACTAAAATATAACGTTTAAGTGATAACATGCACACACATCTATGCTTCAGGAGACTGGATTGTATAAAGTATCTGTAAGTGACTTTTATTATGGTATGTATTCTAATAAAGGCCAAGTACATATATTATTGAATAAACAATTCCTTTAAGATTTCTTACTTTTATAAATTACTTGCCGACTACCGACCAGGATTTTGTTCGTTAGTAAAACATTTGGCAATAAAATAATAATAATAATAATAATAATAATAATAATAATAATAATAATAATAATAATAATAATAATAATGCACAGAAAAGCATCAAACACATTTACACCGAATGGTTCCTCCGTAAGACATAGAGAGTATCAGTCAATACTATATTTTGGACTTCTTGTAATGAATGTTTTCCCGGTATTATGCTCATACATTTCTCGATTCATGTCCCTTCCAAGTTCCCATACTAGAGATATCAGTTGATCTAAGATACAACGGTTTTTTTTTCAATTTCTATTTGCAGGCCTTTGTATTTACTCAACTTCCTGAATACTTTGAAAGAATTATTTCGATAACCTTGACAATTCATTATCTGTCTATGTCTCTGAGATGAGGTATTATGATGACTTGTATTATTTACATTATTCGGACTGTTATCTTCATCTTCATTGCCATATTCACAACGTTTTGTTTAGGCCGTTGTACGCTCCCGCCTTCTTCAATTGACTGGAATTTATAACCTAACCTTCACGGACACTTGGCCCAGTGGATAAAGACATTGGTTCGAGATCGAGTTATTAAACCCAAAGTTGTGAGTTCAATACCAGCCCAGTGGTAAACCAAAGCTTGGAGTGTTGAACTAAATGGAAATAACTGAGACATCCGGAAGAGGTATTGTAAGTGGAATTGAACAATCTAATCCCGGTGGAGGGAATAAAGGGCTCGGTTCGAAATTCAAATTCAAATTTCAATGACTTAAAGAACCTGTCTATATTTCTAAGATGAGTTATTATGTACACTATTTACATTATTCGGACTATTGTCCTCATCTTTGTCGCCGTATTTATTACAACGTTTCGGCTCTTCAGTATCTGTCTATATTTCTAAGATGAGTTATTATGTACACTATTTACATTATTCGGACTATTGTCCTCATCTTTGTCGCCGTATTTATTACAACGTTTCGGGCCTTCAGTATCTGTCTATATTTCTAAGATGAGTTATTATGTACACTATTTACATTATTCGGACTATTGTCCTCATCTTTGTCGCCGTATTTATTACAACGTTTCGGCCCTTCAGTATCTGTCTATATTTCTAAGATGAGTTATTATGTACACTATTTACATTATTCGGACTATTGTCCTCATCTTTGTCGCCATATTTATTACAACGTTTCGGCCGTTGTACGCTCCGGCCTTCTTCCGTGATTGAAATGTCGAACATTGTGAATACGGTAATGAAGACGTGGATAACAATCCGAATAATGTAAATAATGCAAGTTGAACATTCATGTCAATCAAACAGGCCAAATCTATCTTGGTGATCTTTAATATTTATATATCGTCTGTTTGCTTTGATTGTTCGAAGATTGTCCGCAGGAATATCTAATAAAAGAGTTACATTTTCCCCTTAGTTACAGGTTTAGATTGATGTTTAATCAGTTGTTTTCAATTTTTTCAATTTTGTATTAGCTGTAGAGGAGGGACGTTGGAGTAATTGATAGCGGCTCGGATTGAGAAATCAAATTCCAGTCGAATCCATTACATTCGCTTACGTGCTAATACCCTTGGGAAAGGTATGAATCCTCTTCTTCCCCCCCCCCGCCCAGATATTGGTAAATAGCAGGACAGACCGGGTTCTGTAGCAACTGGCAACTGGTCTACCGCAGAAAGAAACGGCAACCTACCACGGGAAAAAATCTGCCTCGTCAGTTATGTATCGAAAGATACATGATCGCTTAAGCGTGTATCACGCCTGGCACATAACTGACTGATTACATTTAGATGAGCCAATTTAAGTATTGCCCGATTCTGTCAGACCTGGGTTTGTATTCTGTACTAATCACGAAACCTGCATTTTGCATCAGTTGGTTTTAATGACAGCTTGCGTGTAAATAATTTCTGGTTGTATGCAACTATGTTACTATTATTTTTAATTATTGGAATACTGTTTTTAAAATATTAGTCATACCTATCAAAAGGCTAGTGCCATAAAGTCAATTTCTCAATGCGTGAAAATTAAATGTAGATGACCTTTTAGAAAGAAACAAAATTTGATCTATCTAACTTGACAATTTAAAGAAAGTGTTAGTCCAATAAATCACGTTTATTATTCTTTTGCAAATTTGCTTTATCTATTTTAGTTTTCAGTTCCCAAGTCCTAATTGTTCTTTTCTGACCTTTTTATTGCGTTAATATTTTTGATGTATTTTAACGCCAATATCCCCTTATTTCCATCACCTGCTCGACCTCCAACACCTTCTCCTCCAAGAATAACATTTTTGCAGTTCTCTCGTTATCCATAACGATTTCTATTTTCTTAAAACATTTGATCGCCCCCCTAACCCTTTTTTATTTTCTTTCCACAGGGGTTGGACAAAATAATTGGGATAGATGCAAATTCAACTCCTATATTTCAAAGACCTATTATATTAAGAACTTTAACTAAAACTTCGTAATTGCAGATTATATATATTGTAAATACGTTTATTTATCTAATTTACTGTCTTTGTCTTATTTATTTTTAGAATTTAGTAACATTTAAGCTAATTGCGTGGCCTCTCTGAGTTCGAAAAAGGGCAAAGCAGGAGCCTCGATCACTAAGTTTGCTGAACTGTTTGGTTTTTCAAGAGCGACCATGATGCAATTCGAGAAACAGGACAAAACGTCTAGCAACCGTGTCAATTCAGGCTGGACTTGCAAACTTACTGACAGGGACCGACGTGTATTGACGTGTGTTAAAAACATTATCAGACTACTGCGGCCAAAGTGACTGCTGAGTTGAATAATCATCTGAATAGTCCAGTTTCTACTAAAACTGTTTGTCGTGAGCTCCATAAGGCTTCATATCACGGAAGAGCCGTCATAAGGAAACCTCTTCTCTCCACTCGCAACATTCACAAGAGGTTGAAGTGGTGCAGAGATCAAATGCCTGGTTTGCAGACCAATGGAAACAATTCATATTCTCAGACGAGTCCAGGTTTTTCTCTTTTCCCAACTTCAGGGCTAGTTTCGGCGTGGAGGCAGCCCAAAGAAGCTTACAACTCTGACTGCCTTCACCTACCTGTGGATGGGACATACCTGGGAAATCTTGTCTATTTTCGATTCATGATTGCCTATCAGTATTTACGTAAGTGAATATAACTCGACAGGAATTCGAACTTAGCTATCCGTTTTCTCATACTGACACATTATACATTACACCACCCGCACATCCAAGCTTACAATAACTGCTATTCCAAATCGGTCATCTATCTACACTAAAAGTCAAAAGTTTGAGGCTACCTAGTCATTTTTTGAAATACTCCCAAAAAGTAGTTGTTTTGTACTTGAATTAAGAGAAATTTATTAAACATGTTTAAAAAATATGTGAAATGTGATTTTTATTAGAAATTTTATTATGAGAAAAGAAAAAATTATTTTATCTTTAAATTTTGATCTCGTCAAAATATCCTCCTTTAGCCTTGATTACTGCAGCACACATTTTTGACATTCGTTGCAAAAGTTTCTCAGAGTATAAGTTTGAGAATTTATCCCATTCTTTTTTCAATGACTTTAAGATGTCTTTTTCATTTTTTCCTCTTCTGTAATGGTCATTCCATGCTAACTCTGGAGTGTCTTTAAACTTTTGAACTGTAGTGCAGGTACTGACTAGGCTCGACCTTGCTTAACTTCGGTGATTGGCCGAGAACAGGCGTTTCAACATTATACGGTCATGAGCAACCAGTTTTCGGAAAGTTATAGATTATGAAACCATTTTTTAAGTCAAACATTTCTCTTCAGTTAATAAAAACAAATATTTTAACTAACATTCCATGTTTCTTCAGGACATTGGCGGTGATGAATCTCCATAACTTCCTAATTTTTGTAGGTCCAAGCAGTTTTTCTCCTATTGCTAACTCCGTTATCTACCAACCATTTACAAGAGACCTTTACATATCTTATTTGTGGTTCCCTTCCTTCTCGGTCGCTTTTAGTATACCAGGTAGGTATCGAATCTTGAAATCACTCTTTTCTCTTTATTCGTTTCAGAAATTTAATTTGTCGCTGTGTGATTCTCAGTGTCCATTTTATTGACATATTCCTTAAAACTTCTTCTTTAACCACGTGTTCGGTGTATGTTACTTTTATAATCCTTTTATAGAACAACATCTTCACTTCATCTCCGAGGAAAGTTTCTCGCGTTCTTTTCTTGCCCCCGAGGACACATGGCCCAGTGAATAAAAGCGTTGATTGCTTGATCCAAAAGTGACTTGACCGACAGCAGAGGGGGGAAAGAACTTGGAGAATTGAGTTATCAAGGGGAATTAATTAGAACTGTGACATCTAAAAGTATGTCATGTGGAATTAGAACAATCTCCAAACGGTGGAGTAATAGATAGCGGCTCGGATTGAGGAATCGGAGAGCCGAGTTCGAATTCCAGTCGGATCCACTACTTACATGCTAATACCCATGGGAAAGGTAGGAATCATCTACTCCCCATCCCAGCTATGGGCAAATAGCAGGACGGACTGGGTTCTATAAACTTGAGTGGCAACCGGTCTAAGAGAAGGAAAAACTCTGAATTCAAATCCGGCCTGGAGAGGTTTGGGCTTCGTCAGGTTATCCTACCCATGGAACACCATTTCTAATGTCGCTGCAGTACATATGGTACGCCTATGAGATAAAAAAATGAAATAAAGAAGAAGAAAACGCGCGTAAAATAAATAAAGGGTTCACTCCGAAATTACAATAAATATATCACTCGAAGAAGGCCGGAGCGTATAACAACCTAAACAGCGTGAATATGGCAATAAAGATGGGGACAAACAAACCGAACAATGTAAATAGTGTAAATACACTTTTCTTTGTTTCTAACAAAATACTGTTTCTTATTATTTGTTCAGTTTTGCCAAGGCATACATATTTATATTATTTAAACAGTCTTATATATATAAACAGTTTTCACAAGTTTATCAATGATATTTTTTCTTCCAGGTTTTGTGGAATTCATGACAAAGTATCACTTGAATATTGAACACACGTCATGTTGCTAACGTTTTTCTATTATTTTGGAAAGCATATTTTTCTAATTTGTTTTAATCATTCCATTCCCGTCAAGGCGATAAAACTACTCAAAACAAGGGGTTAATGTGAACGGAAGAAACAGAGAAGACAAATGAAAAGAAACAGAGATGACAAGAGGAAAAAAACAGAGAACCCAAAAGAACCGGTTTTAAGAAAGCAGTAGATGACAATTGGAATTACATTAACATCTTTGGATATCGTAGTCAACATTAAAATAACAAACCGAAAGAGATATCTACAAGCGAGAAGGTCTGGAGAATAAAATTAAGCATATAATTTACGGTTATATCTGGCAATAATATCACAGAAATTAAGAGATTTGTCTATGTAGTTCTTCGTTTAAATTCATAATATCGAGCTATCAAAGAAGATATCTTAGAACAATAACAATGAAAATATTTTCAGAAATGGCACTTGGAAAGGACCAATAATGCTGCATATTCTTCATTTTTTGGTTATTTTGTCAAGGATCCCTACAGCTATTTCGTAATTCATTGTTAAATTTTTCGTCGTTTCTATATTAAATTTCTATACATGCTTGATTTTGAAACTTCCAATTCATAGTTTGTATCTTGGGCTTTTACTCTAGCAAACGACTATACATTTTATCTTCTTGCAATTGATGGTTAGTCGTTTGTTTGCTGCTTTGGAAATGAGCGCGATTTTTCTTCTCTTTGAATTGTTTATTGAACAAAGATCCGTAACTCACAACCCGTTCCATTTGGACTTACCCATCTACATCCATTCGTGTGATTGTTTAGGATAACATCTATTTATCCTCTGTTGATACTAAACAGCCTCATTTTTTCAATCAGTTTTTTTTTTTGACCGTGATAACAGTACTATTCAACCGTTCATGTTTTCTAGTATTTCAAATCTAGTGAGTCATGTTGAATAGCTTTCACGATTTCAATCAAATTTGAACGCGTTACTTTCTCCCTGCATGTACCGTAATTCGCTCGGTCTTTCTCGAGTACCATTCACACATCAACAGCCAGTAAGGAACGGCTCTTTTCAAAATCACTTTCTCTTTATAGATTACCTCGCGAAAGAATACCAAACTTTCAGCTGCACCTTGTTCTATTTTGTTCACGACTTATTAAAGCTTCTCCATCTTCACCGATTTCTTTCCTTTGCTTAGCTTTCAACAAATTACATTATGGAATCTTTCTTTTGATTATATAGAGAACGTTCCTTTTTTTAAACTGCTTATCTTGATTAGCAGTGGAAATATAGATTTTTTTTTATATTCTGTAAAAATAGTACGTGGTCGAATAGATTTGGTAATGTTGAAATGTGTTGCATGGGCGTTGTTCTATACCACCAGCCGACCATCTAATCAGTCAGTGGGTATCGACGAATTTAGAAAGAAAACAAAGCCGTTAGACATGGAAGAATTGCTAGGTTGGAATATATTAACGTTAAATATCACTGTTTAGAATGACTTTCTCTTGCACTCCGAACTACAGCGAAAATAATATAGACATTCGTAGAAATATATGCGAGATAAAATTATAGGTAAGACACTTATTGATATACACAAAATTATATAATTAAACGGACGTCATAGTGGACAGAATTTCTGCCAAGAAATTGATCAGTATGTTTCTAGAGTAATAAATATTTATCCAAATATTTAAAGTTAATGATACTTATCGTAGTTGGACTCAGAGTTTAGCGATTTCATGGCCAATAGAAAAATGATTGCATTAATTATTACAGAATACATATTTTGTATATATTAATTAATATATAGTTTGTAATAATTAATACAATGCGTTTTATTTGGATACTGAAGAGTGAAAAATCACTAAATGAATGTCAACTTATACACAAAGTTAAATATTTCTGAAGCGATGTATATATATATATATATATATATATATATATATATATATATTGATAATATTAGTGGTCAATAAATATATATATATATATATATATATATATATTTATATATATATATATATATATATATATATATATATATATATTGATAATATTAGTGGTCAATAAATATATATATATATATATATATATATATATTTATATATATATATATATATATATATATATATATATATATATTGATAATATTAGTGGTCAATATATATATATATCTATATATATATATATATATATATATATATATATATATATATATATATATATATATGTATGTATGTATGTATATATATATATATATATATATATATATATATATATATATATATATATATGTAAATTCCCAAGAGGATAGAATCCAGGTAGATCTAAATGTCCAGGACAGAGTAAGAATATAATATGAAAGGCTCAAACACTAATATTAGTGTTTGAGCCTTTTATATTTCACACATATATATATATATATATATATATATATATATATATATATATATATATATATATATATATATATATATATATATATATATATTAAAGCAAACAAAAACAGTTGATGGTAGTAACTTGCCAAAACCTAAAACTCTTATCCAGATAATATCTCGAAAAGAAATGGCAATACAGAAAAAAGAAAAATATAAACATAAACGCAAACTCGAAGCATAGATTACTTAGAGCAAAAAACGCTTAACAATGTTGAATCCTATGAAAGGATGGCCCTATTCGTAACCCGAGTTTCACGCTCACGCGATGTTCAGACGGCAGAAACGTTCAAGACTTCTAAAGATCGCGTGACCGTGAAACTCGATATATATATATATATATATATATATATATATATATATATATATATATATGGACGCGTTACATCCACTTTCGCATGTATAGATCCTTCAGTTCTTCCTCCAGCTTAATATCAGGGAAATCGGGTGTATCTCGCCTTTATTGACAACCATTCTAAGAGAAGAAAAACTCTAACTCATTCCAGTGGAAATCTGCATAGATACTTTGGCCAAATGGTTACCAGTCGTCATTTATCAATGTTTTCTAAAAGTTTGTCCTGTTCTTTAGCAGCCTTCACCAATAAAAACATAATATGCGTGGGCACTGTTTCAGTTCATTTCTAAAACTGATCTGTTAGGACCTCTTACATCGGAAATCGAAGGGAGACCCCATCCCGCAAACATACACACATAGAGAAAGAAAGATATGCACACACACACACACACACACACACACACACACACACACACACACACACACACACACACACACACAGAGACACAGACACACACACACACACATATAAATATAAATAATTAGATGGATTTGAAATAATCATAATGAAGTAATTCATCGAGTCTAGAAGAAGCCTCAATAGAATACAGAAATCACTTACTGAATTAATTAATTATGATTATTTCAAATCCTCCTAATTATTTATATCCTTGCTTGAACCAGCTTCTAATGCTCTGGCCTGAGCGGCTTGGGGATAGTAGTCGTAGCTCGTGGAGGCACAGTCCTATGTGTAAAGAGAAACTCGGATGTGTTCCACCACGGAATATGTGATCGAGCGGCGCTACATCGAGTCTAATACCTTACCTCTTTGTCACCGAGGCCGGTTGGTACAGTTGGTATGGCGTATACCTCTTATCGTAACTGTTCGGGTTTCAATTCTCGGTTGTGGTTGTGCCACTGCTGATGAATCCCAAATATAGGACGAAACGACCGTCCAGTGCTTTCTGCCTACTTTGGAGGTTTATACTAGACACAATGAAATGGACAAAGTCCGAGAGTTATTTAAAGACATGTTTATACATTTTTTTATAGATAAAAATAATCAAGTAAATACTCTGTTTTATAATCAACAATATTTACCGGCCTGAATGTCCGAGAAATTTTCATAGAAAATTTTCGTCCTCCGACAGGAATCGAACCTGTATCCTATACGGAACCGTCATATAGCCTGACGTGCCTTAACGGTTTCGGCCACAGAGGAGGGCTCGGTTAGCAAGGTCGATTTTACTGTCTTTAAACTTTAATCTTCCATGAATCTCTCACGTACATTCATAACTGCTCATGGCGTATCAAATGTAAACAAATGACGTCACACATTATGAAATAGACAAAGTCCGACAATTATTTTAAGACATTTTTATGTTTATACATTCTTTTTATAGATACAATTATTTAAGTAAATGCTCTGATTTTATAATAAACAGTATTAAACAACATTTACCGGCCTGAATGTCCGAGAAATTTTCTTAGAAAATTTTCGTCCTCCGACATATATATGTATGTATGTATACATTGGAGCAAAAATCGTGTTTTTTATAAACTTTGACATTAATAGCAGCCATATTGGAGTTATAAAATTCAAATAAAAATGTCTGAATCTGAATTTTATTTTCTTTGTTTATATGGCAAAACGCTTTCAAGATAAAGGTGCTTTACCATTAAATCGTATGAAGACAATGTATATTAAAAATGTAATTATCGTATAGGTATTTTCCTGACAATCCTTGTCAAACACGCCATAACACCTGCAATTCTATAAACAGCATATTAGTTGGCATGGTAACAGTAATCGCGCCTAAAACACGTTCATTCCAAACTGTGTACAGCGATGCATGGTATTCCATAAAATGAGTAATCGTTAGCCGATCGGAAATGAGAAATGCCACAAGCGACCTGATGCTTGACCTTAAAATTCAACGTCATTTGAAACATAATAATAAAAGCATTAATCAGTTAGAGCTTATTTAATGTTACATAAACCGAAATGGTGGTAATACCCATTCACTTAATGGACGGACATAGTAATATTATCTAGATAGACATTGTGGACATAGGGCTCAACACTGCATAGTGACTGTTTGTTTTATACCTCAAATTAAAACAAACACTTGCTACAAGATTAGAATATGACCCTATTGATGTAGTTATGAAAAAAAGACTGTTCCGTCGCTTTTAACGTATCAGAATCCAGTAGCTTGGTTCTAAGAACCAAACAGCCCATACTACACGCACATATGATTTGATTATATGAAGATTGTACAGAAGCAGCCACACATTTTGGGGGATAACGAATATAGAGAAATTGAGGACATAATGTTTCACAAGGTCTCCATTGACCATCCTGAAATTTAGAATTCAAAGTTGTCTTTCTCACAGATAGCTTGCAAACAGTGCCAGTCTGTTCTGCTGTTTACCTATAGCTTGTGGGAGGGAGAGATGGGTCATATTTGCACAATGGTATTTGAACTGAAGGGAATCTAAGCAACTCGACCGGAATTCGAAATTAGTTTCCCGATTTCTCAATATTAGCCGCT
>OZ038495.1:15652518-15665018 GCA_964036315.1 Acanthosepion esculentum | reverse complement strand
ACAGCGAATAACCCTAGCTAACGACCTTGTGTAAATGGTTGGCAGAAGAGGTGGGGATAGAAAAAGGGCGGATCTTACTAAAACCTACAAACGGCAGGAAGTTGTGAGGAGTCAAAGTCGCCCACGCCCGGAACAGGCACGGCACATAGATTAGTAACCCTTGGCAGTAGTTTAATTAATGCAAACAGTTCATAGTCAGATAGCAATTTCATTTAATTTTTACCAATGTATATCTAATACAAGTGTCAAGAGCCAATCAAGATAGAGTTTTACACAATAAGGTGTGTTATGTAAATGTAAAATTAGGAAGTAAGGATTATGTCATGGAAAAGGTTATGATTTAAACCTTCTGAAAAGTATCTACGCGGATCTTCTTCAATAAAATACCGAGTGCAACTTGACAATTTCAATCCGGAATATATATATTAATATATTTTTGGAAATAACAATGATATTTTTTATCCGACTAAGCTATAGGTAAGAGTTGATGAAATGGATTCATACCTTTTCAAAGGGGATTTATGCCTAAGTGACTAAGATTAGAAATCGACTGCACGATTACGCATTTTGAGCTGCTGTCAGTTACACCACCCACACTTATACCGACGTAAATTAAAGCGGATATACATCGAAGGGTAGGAAATAAATTCACAACAATTCTAGAAAGAACAATAACAAAATATTTGAGTAACCTATTTTCCTGGAAGACAAAGATTTGATGAATTTCAATGGGCGGTCATGGTAACTGTGTTAAATAAACGAATAGTTAATCGCAACATTACTTTTGCAGAAAAGGAATTAGTCAATTTTCAAACGCGTATAAACGTGACACGAGATAAGTCGTAAAAACAAAACCGGAAACACAAATACGCATGCGTGCGCGAACGCACAGTGAGATAACGATGAAACCATGACATATAAGTGTGCTTTTGAAAGCGTCAAGGAGAATTTTTAAACGATAGTTGCATCAACAAATGAATCATTGATGAGGTGATAAAAATTTTCTCTCTACTCATGTTCCTATATTTTGAAAATGCTCTTAAACATATTTTAAATTCATCAGCAGGTGTTCAAACTTGTTTTCATTTTTTTTCGTAATATAAACATTATTTCGAGTTACACCAACTAAATCTGCTAAAATTCATAATAACAATATTCAATCTGACATATAACACTGATCTGGATTTCGTATATGAATATTTGTTGTTATCAAAGTTATATTTTCAATCTTTTGTTCTCAGATGTATTATTCTTTATTATCTCATCGTCGCCCATGTTCCCGTTACTTTGCAAGGCGTATGAGAACGGCTGCACTATTTACGACTACGTCCGTTTGCAAAGATCATTCACCATTTCCTCAGTTTTTGAGCAAAACTCTGACAGCTTCTCATTATGATTAAAGATCATCTTGTGCAAAATTCTTTTCGGCGGAATCGCCTACATAATTTTGTCGGAAAATAATTTTTCTGTGTTTTTAGCAATTAAATAGCCATGTTTGAAATGGACAGATTGATCTGACTGAAACATTTTTTTGCATATTTCTTTTTGTTTTTTAGTGTACAGTGTTTGTTTTTTTTTCGCTTCACACCCTCTACTTAAACGATCTAAACGACTATTCCCAATAAATCTTACCATACTGTCTTACATGTTTATACATTTTTTGAGCTCGTTTGCTGCATAAACAAATATATTATTCAATTTGCTATCTCGTCTCTTGATGGCATATTGATTTTTGCATTGACATAACTAGTTTTAATAATTTTGTTTTCAGCTATTGTGGCAAAGACATTTTCTATACACGAATTCTTTTACATTTTTTCCTTGATGGTAAATTACACCTCTTCTTCTCAAGTCTCTGTCTGGCACTGACATTCTGTGCAGGTGAAAATCTATATCAGAAAAATAATTTAATCTTTAAAGAATGTGAACTGAATTTGAAATTAATTAAAATATTTTTCTCCTGGGTAACACATTTTTCTTCACTATGCAATAAAAAGGCGTTTGTTTTTGTTTTTTGGTTTTGCTGTTGAATACACGTTCTATTAAAGATAAAGATATGAAATCAAACAATCTGCTACAATATCACAGTGAAGAACATGTAAGATGAGTAAAAAGAAAGTGCATGAAAAAAATGTAATAGTAATTTTCACTGAGTAATCTACATCTGCATTGGAAACACATTATGGTAGAACGAGGGTTTGGGTGCTTTATAGAAATTATATACCAACATGGAAGGTAATGATTAGCTCTCAGACTTTAGCCACTATATTTATACGTCTCTTCGAAGCTGAAGCTTTGAAGGTAAATTTTTTATGAGTTCTGAGAGAAACGTTTTTGAGAGATCAATCAGTTATGTGCCATACATGATACATGCTTAGGCGATCATGCATCTTTCGATACATGACTGACGAGGCAGATTTTTTTCCCGAAGTAGGTTGCCATTTCTTTCTGCCATCTAAAGTAAAAGAACCCGGTCTGCCCTGCTATTTACCCATAGCTGCTGGGAGAAGAAGATTTATAACTTTTCCCAAGTGTATTAGCACGTAAGTGAATGTAATGGATCCGACTGGAACACGAATCTGGCTCTCTGATTCTTCAATCCGAGCCGCTATCCATGTGCCTACTTACAAATCTAAGCCAGGAAGCGTCAGAAAAATAGTATATTCATGCAGTACAGTATTCATTCACAATATTCAAAGATATTAGAGAACTGTTGTAGCATATCTACGGGCGATAATGGGTATTCTCCCATTCAAATAAATTCAGTTGGAGATTCATCTCCGGCTGTGCTGGTCAAACTCTCTGCCTCCGGGTAGAGAGAGGATCCCTAGCCGAGGCTATGTCGAAGGGAAAAGTCTCGTCTCGGGAAACAGCTACCTGACCCCTTTTTTATACGGGGTCTACGAGACAATTTTGGCCGAACCCATGGGCTCGTATATCCCACATTAAATTCGGCCTTGTGTCACATCTGACCGCGTGGGACGGTGGGTAGATATTCTGAATTTGGAGATTCATTGTAGAATTCTCCTGACTCACTTCTAGCAGTTGACTACTTCTAAGCGCCGCTGACTAAACTTATATGTGTTTTCGTTCCTTACCAACACCTTTGTTTGATTATTCTATTTAGTAACCTAAACCTTAGTTACAACAAGAATGGAAAACAATATTCAAGCCTAAAAGTTCTCTGTTAAAATAGAAAGACGTGATGTTAAACAAGTAATGTCCAAGTTGAAACTAGAAAAGTGTTTAAAATCAACGGATTGAAGTATACTGAATGTTACAGTGTATTTAGTAGGCTATATTACCATGTAAAATAATTTATTCAGGTAAATATAATATTGTGTTGATCGCATCACCGCCATATTAAGAGTAATATGATGAAAGATTTGTAATGATTCATCTAAGATATTAAGACAACTTAAGAATATTCCGTCTTATTAATACCAGATATTAAAGGTAATATGCATATTCTGAAAAAGTCTACTGCAATATTAGTAATAATCTGTATGATGTAACTTGCTCCGTTCAATGTTATTCTGCATTGATATATCTTTTGCCGTTTTCATTGAAAGTGGCAGATGTATTTTAAGCTGTCACAACAGCAATTATCTCATATTGTGATAAACTATGAAATTTTAATATATAATAGCATAGTAACAAAACTGGAAGAATGTATACTTTTTACAACTTTTTTACACTTTAGTTGACTTTAAACAAGTATTTAAATGATCTGTTATTTTCAGGAGAAGTTTCACACGATCTGCGTAATATGTCGGAGATAAATTGAAATTCAAATAGAGAAATGTCCCGTTATGTTTCTAGGTTATTGAAAAAACGATGCCTATTGTATACATGATTTTAATTCGGAATAATGTTCTGATATCATCACAACGTTTTGTCCTCCACAAGAGCTTCTTGAAGTGGCTTTCGATGTGGATAAGCTTTAATTGACTGTGAAATGAAGTCTTTTTCCCTCTACGGGTTAGATTTTTCTCATCTCGCAGTTTGTATCTTCGGATATCTCGTTCTTATTGAGTAAGTATACCTGGCCACTGTTATCGAGGATACCCGTCTACTAGGGCGGCTAGTCAATCGCTATTGCAGACGCTTGTTCAGGCACATTTGTGTTTATTCAACACCCACAGAGCCCACCCGTGGTTTATACTGTAACTATGCTGAGCAGACCTGGGAAAAAGCGTGTTATCTAGCGTGATCAACAATTTGAACAAGGCCAGAACGCTCAAGCCCTCGTGATAGTATGATGCTATCGACAGCTCAAAATGGTTCCGTCTACTTAAATTCACTTGCAAGGCTTAGGTCAGCCCATGGTGTGGTTTTTAGGCGCTTTCCAAAGGTACCGCACGCTAGGATCGACTCCTACATCCCGATAAAATCAGAAAGCCTCCTTCCTGACAAATCGACGATGATGAGATTCGAACCCGAGTCTCCTGGTCAGAATGCGAAGGTTCTAACCACTCGTTGACGGGTATACTCGAATACAAGAGACTAGCTATTATATATATGTATATCTTCTCAAATTTATTTGCAAGGCTTGCGTCAGCCCATGCTGTGGTTTTCAGGCAAAGTTGCCGCACACTGGGATTGACCCCTTCAGTCCGATAACATCCGGAAGTCTCCTATCTGACAAATCGACCATGGTGAGATTCGAACACGGATCTCATGATCAGAATGCGAACGTTCTAAGCACTTGGCTTATTGAGTACCGCGTAATTATTTTTATTATTTACACTGTTTGGACTGTTATCTTCATCTTTATTGCCGTACCAACAACGTTTCGACCGTTGTACGTTGCGGCCTTCTTCAGGCGATTGTAATTTCGAACTGAACCCTTTATTTTGTCCACCGGTGTAGATTGTTCCAGTTACATGTGACACGAGTCTTCCAGAGGTATCACTTTAACGAATCCCTCCAAGTGTTTTTCCCCCTACTGCAGTCGTCAGGTATTGAACTAGCAACTCTTTGGGTCAAGTCTCTGGACACAACTATGGTTTTTATCCACGAGGCCATGTGTATCGCTTAGTTATTGTTCGTCTCGCTTCCATTGAATCGAAGTGAGTAGCACACTGCCCAGGGATTGTTAACATGTCAAACTGGAATTAAGCGCAACCCAGTACGCTAGTAGGGCACAACCCCCCTGCACTCGTGAAGATCGAATTCTCAACTCAAACAAATTGGCCTACGGAAAAAGCCACCAAGACCTTTCATGATCTCGTTTATTTAATAAGCTTTTGAAGGGGAAAATAAAGCGCACTATGTGAGAGGCATTTTTTGTCTATATATTAGAGGAAGTAGCTTAGGTTTCAGAATAGGAAGGCAGAGAAACAGTTTATGAACCTACCTTACAAAGGTGACAAACAGCAGAAATGGATCATATGTATAAGAAGGGCAAGTGATGAAGTGAATTGAAAAGAAATGTATATTTACCTGAAAGAAAGAAAAAAGAAACATTTGTTAATAGATGTGAATAATGAAACAAAAAGTAGTCGACAAGACAAATAATAGAGCCGAAAATCGAATTAAATAAGAGCAATAAAAAGTCATTCATTTATTTTTGTAATTTAATTTGCCTATATAATTAAGAAGTAGTCACTTTAATGAAATCAGTATGTATGTTTAATCTATCTATCTATCTATCTATCTATCTATCTATCTATCTATCTATCTATCTGTCCGTCTGTCTAGATAGATAGATAGATAGATAGATGTATCATCGAACTCTCTACATTTAATGGCAGATCTGAATGTTAAATATTTTCGAGTCTTTTCAATTAAGCCTCCAACTGAATAATCTAGAAGTATGATATCATATCCATATTTATTGTGTCTATCGTCTTAGACGATATATTAGACGATATATATTGTGTCTATCGTCTTTTCATGTTGACTTAAATATCGTCTAATCTTAAGTATGTTTCTAGTAATGGATTCTCTTTGACAACAATAAGAGTATAGGCCAATGGTTAGATGCTAGTGAATCACCAAAACAATATCCAAAAACCCACTACACCGTACAAATTTAATGGTTACTGTATGGTAGTCTTTCAATGGGTTTATTCCTTATTCATGTTTGCCTCAACGGAAAGAAGTAACAGCAACCTCATATTATGGAAGAAATTGAGTGCATGCACAAAAAATTAATATGAAATATCCTAGACTTGTGAATATCTATGGCCCAATTTTACTGCATGAACAATACATAGATATGTGTTGTGGGGCACACCTTTTTACACAAGATGGACTCGTCCAAAGTATACATATACTGACAGAGAGAATAGATGCAGGTTGAGATACGTTGTGTCAGGGTGAGAGATACGGAGACAGTACACACGCTGTTCACAGACAGTTATACGAGAGTCCAGCGAGAGAGATAATTACGGCTTCACTTACAGAGACTTGTACATACACTTTCTACTAACCCGCATTCCTGGAGTAGTAATCTTCACTTCAAGTTTGTATTCTTACGTTTAATACACTTATTTTTTCTATCTCAATTACTGGCGTTGTTTATTTATGTGTGCAGGATTCCATTCCCGGAATCCACAACAATATGTACGTATATATTCTTCAGATTTTGATATAATTATAGGTGAAGAGGAAGCACGATGGAGTAATGGATAGCATCTCGGAATGTGGAATAGGAAAGCCGAGTTCGAATTCCAGTCGAAAACATTACATTCACTTACGCGCTAATACCCTTGGGAAAAGTATTAATCATCTTCCCTAAAGTTATGGGGAATAGTAACTGGTCTACCGCAGAAATAAATAGGGAAAAATTTGCTTCATCAATCATGTATCGATAGATACATGATCGCCTAAGCGTGTATAACGCATGGTACATAACTGACTGATAGGGGAAGAATACTTAAGATTGAACGATAAAGACACTGAAGTGTAAGATTACTACGTCCGCTCTCTCCCTCCCTCCCTGTCTCTCTCTCTCTGTCACTCTCTCTCTCTTATATATATATATATATATATATATATATATATATATATATATATATATATATATATCATTACTATGTCATATATATACATATATATAAATATATATATATATATATATATATATATATATATATATACATATATATATATATATATATATATATATATATATATATATATATATAAAAGTGAACATAGTAGTCAACACTTAGAGGCGACAGTCAGTTTCATGTTAGATGCAATTGTGGCCTAACGATTGCATCTAGCATGAAACAGACTGTCGCCTCTAAGAGTTGACTTCTATGTTCACTTTTATATTTACACACGCTCTATCTCTGATATTGAGCACTTTATCCCATAAATATCCCATAAATATAGCACATCTTAAGATTATATTTCTTCATATATATATATATATATATATATATATATATATATATATATATATATATATAAGAAATATAGTCTTAAAGTGTGCTATATTTATGGATAAAGTGTGGTATATTTATGGGATAAAGTGCTCAATATCAGAGATAGAGCGTGTGTGAATATAAAAGTGGACATGGAAGTCAGCACTTAGAGGCGACAGTCTGTTTCATGCTAGTGCAATCGTCAGGCGTGACGATTGCACTAGCATGAAACAGACTGTCGCCTCTAAGTGCTGACTTCCATGTCCACTTTTATATATATATATATATATATATATATATATATATATATATATATATATATATATAATTTTAGTCAAAAGCCCTCTGATCCAACAAACATTTGTAAATTAAATCCAGAAAATAAAACACTTGTGCGCATGTAATTTTTTTAAAAAGTAACCAATAGAAAATACATATGTGAATAAATATACAGGTCTTGTTCAGCCTATCTAAGACAGGCACATATGTATTTCTATAGATATGCCTCTACTAAAACATATCTACACTTATATTTGCATACAAATGTGTGTGTGTATATATATATATATATATATATATGTATATATATATATATTTACTTTTCTTTAGCTGTTTTACAGATAAACAGTAATTCATAACTTTCATTAATGAAATACTCTTATCTCTATTTCATATATGTGTTATCTATACTCCGGGCATTCAATATCTACGTATATAGGACTTTCGTTATTATTAGGTTATTCTAGATTATTATTCGTAGTAGGATTATTATGTTATTCATTCAAGTTTATTATTTATGTTATTTATTCAATATTAGTATGTTATCTATACTAGCAGGATATTCAATAACCATTTTTAATCCATGACTACGGAAATGCCATGCTAGCAATGGATGTTAAGAAACTACTATTGTTTTCATTAGTAATTGTTCACACAAGACCCACGATCGACACAAGTATATGTCAAGAGGGCGACTGAATGAGGTTGTTATATGAACGCAACCGGCGGGGATAAGCAGTGCAAGATATAAGGATATGTAGAAAGATAACGGTTGACTCAAGACTTGGATAGGTTAAGACTGGTTAGCGATCGGGCAAGCATTCACTTGGGAGTCTATTCCCTAAGCTGGCGGTTCTTGGACGCAACTTCTATGGAAAATGCTCGGTTATGTATTGCATTCCTTGGTTCCACCAGTTCTAACCTTCACGTCTAAGACCCGCCGTGCCACTCACATTGTAGCAAACCACTCTCGTTCTATCCGCATTCCATTGGAGAGAAGCAAGTCCAACTTGAACAGCTTCTTCTCACGAAAAACTGATCTGTGGAACCGATGTCTCCTCGATCACGACAATCTTAACCTGTTCATGTCGAGGGTCAACCGTTATCTTCCTCTGCATAAGCTGTACCTCTTATTACATAACCCTCTACCTCATGTGTCCCCCCACCGACCTTGTACCGTGTAAACATCACTGTAAAAAAAGAAAAAGAAAGTAAGATGTTTTAATGCAACTCCTTTTTTTATCAATTAATATGAACGGATTGAAGAAGATTTCACCAGTTTATGGCGGATGTTGAGACTTAAACTCGAAGGGAAGAGCTGGTGAAACAAATTAATGTAGCTCAAAACAATATTCAGAAATGGCCATAGGTTAGCAAAAGGCTTGCGATGTTTCATCTGACGAAAATTGGTTCTAGTGAGAAAAATAATTAATCAAATACGAGGCACTTTTGAACTTGATCAAAACTAGAAAGTGAGGGCTGGGCAGCTCCAGACCAAATATAGCAGCGGAACGCAGTTTTTGATCTGATCTATCTCTTGTAAAGAAACTGCATAGGTGGAAGGCTCAGGTACTTACTGAAGTGCTAGAAGGAAGCATCAATTTTCACAGTATCTTTAGCGATGGATCGTGTATATGAGCTCGTCTGGAGTGAACTTTACTCCAATTAAACATTAGAATTAAGCGGTCATATTGTAAGCGTTCATCATGATAAGAGAAAATACAGGCTCTGCACACTGAGGCATTAACGGTACTAGCTCGATTTAGTATAGAATTCCTAATTTGTCTTTAGTCCTTTCACCTCCATTAAAGCAATAAATTCACTAAGACACAAGGGGTTACTGAATGTTAGAAAATATGAGAAAAAAAAACTATTAGGAAGAGTGAACATTGAAAAAGAATTATGACGACAGTAGATGACGATTGGTATTATATTTAAGTTAGTGAAGATCAAAGTTAGACTGGGAAGAAGTTAAAATTAACAAGCTTATGTTAAACATAGATTGTAGATAATGGTTGAAATCAGCTGTCAATTTGACCTTATCGAATCGCCCAGACTTACTGTTAAGCCAGGAAGAAATGGTTGTACCATCAGCATAGATACTGAGAACTGATACCATCCGGAAGGTCGTCGATGAATATTAGGGTCAACGCGGACGCAAGGACAGAGCCCTGTCGAACACATTCATTCAAGCAAAATGATCTACAAGAGTTGCCGTTAAAGATCGCCTTAATTTCGCGATTCGAAAAGAAAGTGTGAATCGTTTCAAACATTTGGCCAGAAATACTATAACCTTTCAACGTATGAAGAAGATCAATATGCTGAACCCTACTAGTTATCTAAAATAAAAGGCCGAGCTCCATCATTCATATCTAAAGCTTGATAGACTATTTCAACAATAACCGTTAACATATCAGCAGTTAATCTCGAGAATCGGACGCCATATTGTTTGACATGATAAGATTCTTCAAAGACTGAAATGCGTCAGCATAAAGTTTTTCCTCGTCATTTCATTTATAAATATAATCGTGTTGCGTTGGCTATTTGAGAACACATTTTCAAAAAGATAAAAGTTACTAAATTCCTGTCTCTTTTCTCAATCGAGCCATGGAAGCTTTGATTCTAGCACAGGCGATGAAAAGCCATGTTACAAGCCTTTGTCAACCCCCACCACCTACCATCGAATTTTAATTAGATACTTTTATATTTCAATGTTTATTCGCGTCACACGAGTTAATTAACTTCATACGTGTTTTTCCTGGTCACTTGCATGCTTTCTGAACATGCGTTTCGATTCGTGTAATTCATTTATTTTGTCCTTTGTTTGACAAGGATATCAATGTTTCCAAAGTTACCGTAATCAAAATAGCAGAAATTACGTTTTTTTTGTTAACATTCACCCCGATATTTTCGAAAAAAAAGTAAAAAGAAAAACAAACTGAATCTTAACAGTTTAGACTAAATGTCACCATCATTTTAGCATGACATGATGTATTTCCCGAGCGAATGAAACAGAAGAGAGAAAAAGGTCGAGGAGCAAACCAAAATGATTAATCAACCAATGGATTCTACTCAGTATGCCATTATCTATGTCAACAGCAGGAAGTGAAAAGGGAAAACTAGAAAGAAAGACATTTGAGGCCATAAAATATGATACAACAAGAAAAAGCTATAGAAACTATAGATAAAAGAAATGAAAGACAAAAGAAAGAAAGCGAAGAATAAAAACGGGCCTAAAAGAACAGAAGAAGGAAAACAATAAGAAGAAAGAATCAAGAAAAGAATTAAAACGACAGAATCGAGAAAGAAAATAAAAAGAATGAATCTAGAAATAATGAAAAGAAATTATCTAGAAAGGAACAAAAAAAAAGAATCTAGAAAAGAACTAAAATAAACAGTTTAGAAAAGAACTCTAAAAATAATCTGAGAAAGGAACGACAAAGAAATAGGTTAAAAATGAACTAGAAAGAAATAATTAAGAAACTAACTAAAGAGAAAGAATCTAGAAAGGAATTAAAAAGAAGGATTTTAGGAAGGAACGAAAAAGAAACGAACAAAAATGAAAGAATCTAGGAAGGAATTAAAACGACAGAATCAAGAAAGGAACTAAAAAGAAAGTACCTAGAAATGTACTAAAAAGAAAGAATCTACAATGGAACTAAAAAGAAATAATCTAGAAAGGAATTAAAGAGAAAGAATCTAGAAAGGAACTAAAAAGACGGAATCTAGAAAAGAACTAAAAAGAAAGGATCTAGAAAGGAATTAATGAGAAAGAATCCAGAAAGGAACTAAAAAGAAATGATCTAGAAGGGAGCAAAAAAAAAGAATCTAGAAAAAAACTAAAATAAACAGTTTAGAAAGGAGCTAAAAAATAATCTAGAAAGGAACTACAAAGACATATTTTAGAAATGAACTAGAAAGACAGAATTAAGAAACTAACTGAAGAGAAAGAAACTAGAAACGAATTAAGAAGAAGGATTTTAGGAAGGAACGAAAAAGAAACGAACAAAAATGAAAGAATCTAGGAAGGAATTAAAACGACAGAATCAAGAAAGGAACTAAAAAGACAGAATCTAGAAAAGAACTAAAAAGAAAGGATCTAGAATGGAATTAAAAATAATCTAGAAAGGAACTGAAAAGAAAGAATCTATAATGAAAATGAAAAGAAAGAATCTAGAATAGAACTAAAAAGAAAGAATCTACAATGGAACTAAAAAGAAAGAATCTACAAAGGAACTAAACAGAAAGGATCTTCAAATGCACTAAAAAGAATGAATCTAGAAAGAAACTAAAAAGAAAGTATCTCGAATGGAACTAAAATGAAAGTATCTAGAAATTAACTAAAAAGAAAGAATCTACAAATGAACTAAAAATAAAGAATCGACAAAGGAACTAAACAGAAAGAATCTAGAAAGGAACTAAAAAGAATGAATCTAGAAAGGAACTAAAAAGAATGAATCTAGAAAGAAACTAAAAAGAATGAATCTAGAAAGTAAATAAAAAGAAAGAAATGAAAATAAATAAAATAACTGAAAAAGTGAAACAATAACAAGAAGAAAAAAAACGAGGTAGAAAAAATCCAAATGGTAGAAAATTTAAAAGTGAGATTAAAAGTGAGGCTAAAAGAAAAAAAGATAACACAAAGTGAGTATATATAAAGAAGAAGAACAAGAAAAGTAATAAACAGAAAAAAAACGGATCCTAAAGAAAATAGAAGAAGAGGAATGCAACAAAAAGAGAATGAAAAGAATCTCAAAATATAGTAAAGACACTAAGAACTGAAAAGAAAAGAAAAGAAAGAACCGAAAAAATGACAAGAGGAACAGTACGAAAAGAAAGACA
>OZ038495.1:15640018-15642518 GCA_964036315.1 Acanthosepion esculentum | reverse complement strand
TTGTATTGCAGAAAACCGACTATTTTTGCCGGCGCTTAGACAAGAAATTGCAAATGCTTGTGCAGGAATCCCACTGGGTACTTTAGCTAACGCTGTCCAAGCACTCGTTCACCGTATATTGTAATAAATGTCTGGAAGCTAAAGACCACCAATTTGAGCACCTTTCGTGATTGTTGAATCTGAAAGTAACTTATTAAAATATTAATCTCGTGATGTCTAAATAAATTTAGTGTTACAATACCTATAAAAGTTTTCACTTTCCTGAATTATCTGTACAATTTTTGGTGGTTATATACATACATACATACATACATACATGCATACTTACATACATACATACATACATATATATATATATATATATATATATATATATATATATATATATATATATAGCATAATGAGAAGACATGTATACTTTCTTAATATGTATATAAAATAGAAAAAACAACTGAAAAGTTGCAAATTAGAAAAATTGAATGTTTTTTTTGCGAAAGTATTTATTTATATTTTATATATATATATATATATATTTGTTATTTCAGATCGGCCCCAATCTTTCATCAGAAATGACTGTTTTCAGGAGTTTGTTTACATTAAGTAGCTTCCGTCGCGAGACGCGGACGTCACGTGATATGGAATGCAACTGTGTTTGAATATTTCTAACGTAAATCTAACTGTAGTAATATTTTAGATGTTGTTTAAAAATATTTTTTAAGTATATCTAACAAACATTTTTGTTTAACTATTGAAATATATATAAAGATTTAAAATACCCAAGTCTTTATTTAACTCTAGTTTATATGTATTTACTTTTAAAATCCAGTATTTTTCTTTTTTTCTGCGTGTGTATGTGGAACTGAAATCAGAATCCATCAATACACATTTACAGTTTTCTAATGAGTGTCCTGGTTGATTAAAATGTTAAGCTATGGGGAAATAAGGATTGTTTTGATTTATGGTTAGTTTATGGTTGTTGAAGCGAAATCTAATATTATTTCCACATTCACCAATATATCCACTATTGTGTGGCTTAAATAGAACTCTAAAAACTATAAAAATATATTCTGGTAAACAAAAAATAATTCCTTAGAAAGGACATATTATATATATATATATATATATATATATATATATATATATATATATATATATATATATATATATATATATATAAATATAATACTTTTCTATAAGATTTCCGATTCCTCGTGTATAGTAATTTTTATGCAGGTTTTTGCTGAGACATGAAAATTATTTCAAGGTTTCCCAAAGGTAAAAAGGTTGAGAGACGCTGATTAACTCTAGTAGACTTAATGTTCTTTAGGTAACTGTTTCATTCAAGTCATTACATTCCACTAGTCGTTGCCTTATTTTCTTTTAGTTTGAGTTATAAGTAATTTCGTTTTTTTTGTTTTTTTTTGTTTTTTGTGGTACGAAGTGTGATACCGAATATATCATCATAGGTGACCATTCCTTAAATATATCATACCATGTGAACAAAAATGGATTTCATATGGCAATATTCAAAACAAATGTCAGTTGAATGACAAGGGTAAATATCCACATCCCGAACCAAAAACTGGACATTACGTAAGAATGATAATTGTGTGTGAGTGGTACGATCATCGAGGCATTATTTTGTATAATGTTTAAAACATAATGAAACAATAAATGCATTCTCATAAGTCCGGCAGCTGCAACGTGGCAACAAAAGTTTGGTCATAAAACGATATGTACGAGTGCATGAGTGCATACAGCATGGATGACACGGAAACGCATCTTGAACTCGGATGGTCTCTTCTACCCCATCAACCATTTTCACCTGACTTTACACTAATCGATTAATAAGTTGTTGATACTTTTTACATCGCTGCAAATCCCTTTCATGGGAGAAATATTATCTAATGAAAACCAGTAATATGGATTACTATAGAAAAGTATATATATATATATATATATATATATATATATATATATATATATATATATATATATATATGCCAGTGTGTGCGTGTTTGAATATGCGCGTGTGTGTCGGAGAGAGAAAGAGTATTTATTGAAGATCTAATGATAAAATCAATTTTTTTTTTCAAATCAAAAATAATTGAGACACATTATGTTTTTCGTAAGGCTGAACGAAGATAAGAGTTTTGAAAACTACACTTAACAGAATTTATTAATTTTATGGCCATTACTGATAATATGAACATTGTAAACAAAGTCTTGTGTGGCTTAAATAGAACTCTAAAAACTATAAAAATATATTCTGGTAAACAAAAAATAATTCCTTAGAAAAGAGTCCGTCATTCTCGGAAGATAGTAACTGTAAACATTAACACTAAAACGTTCTTTTTTTTTCTACAAGTTGGTTTTTTATTTTGTCTAGCGCCTTCCCTTCACACAAGACACACACACGCATACATGCAAGCAAATAAAAGACGTACGCAGACATAGACAAATATATGTGTTGTCAGTAACGAATTATTTACCATCCCGC
>OZ038495.1:15622518-15637518 GCA_964036315.1 Acanthosepion esculentum | reverse complement strand
CTGCATCTACATTGCCCATATTTGAGGATCAGGCAAGTCGACTCGCAGACATAGTGAAGAGACATAGGTTGATAAGTAATGTCGTACGATGTTATCTCGTTTCTCTCTCTGTAAATACGTTGCTCACCAATGAAATATGGATATTTATTAAGCTTTACTAAGTAGGGAACCTCACTGGGGATTTAAATGATTAGAGCTGCTATAGTTTGAAAGGCGAGTTTACAAAACCCTGCTCCACAGTTAGACCTACAGAACTGCTGCACTTAATACAAGCACATCTATTGTTATAGTGCGAAGTGTACTGAAAATTCCTCCACGCCATCCATTTCCTCAAATCTGGCCAAGCGACCGGATATCTTAATTTGATGGAAAAATCTTGTCACGAATTTGTCAGCACCTTCTTGAAAATTCTTGTTTCCATCTGGGTCTTCTTGTTGGCGCCAAAGATTGTTCCTCTCTTCATTTACATTTCACTTTAGGATTTGCTGTCTATAAAATTCTGTGTAAATGCAGATATTTTTTTTTCTTGTTATTTCAATTTTGGTCTATATTCTATACTGACTTTACGGATTTCTTTAGCATACAAAAAATGATTATTATTTTATTCTTTTTACTTCATAACTGTATTTTTCTGTCTCCTTTCATTTTTCATATTTTCTCCTAAATCTTCAGTGTTTTCTTTATTTTACCTTCTGTTTTTTCCATTGAGTCGCCATTTTCTTTACTAACCTATCATCCCTTCCACTCAAAATCCGAGGAAGCTCTCATAATGGTTAGAGCGTGAAAAGCAAAAACGACTTAAATCTTTTGCGACATAACGATATCAGGAAAATAAGATACATGTCGATGTATTAGGTTTTCTTTATTCGTTTCTTTTCTTTATTTTTTGTTTCTTTTCTCTTCATTCGTTTTTTCTTACTTTTATTAATGTTTTCATTCGTTTATTTATTACATTCATTTTGGTGTTTTTCTTAATTTAATTCACTCTTTCTTTGTTTCATTCATTCCTTTTTCATTCATTTGTAATTTCATTCTTTATTCTTTATTTTACTTTCGTTTTTAATTTCTTCTTTCTTACTTTTACGCATTCATTTTTCTTTATTTCTTTCTTTCATTTTTTGATTATTTGTTTCTCTCATTCTTTTCATTGTTTCTTTTTTTTCTTTCTTTGCTTATTAATTCCCGAATATGCATGCATTGTAAATTGGAACGTTTATTTTCTCGCCGAGCATCTTTTCAGCTCGGCGGGTAACTAAAACTTAGGTCCGATTTAAAGACCCAACCGCCTCAACCACCAAAGTGCTTAAAATAGAAAAAGAAGGGTGATTCCAAGCGGCTTTGTTGTGCGTCTTTTAAGATTCGGCGCAGCTTTTATGACATTTGAAGAGTTAAATGAAGAGAAAAGGTAAAGATTGATGTAGAGGAAAACATTCGAAGCAACTAATTTGATTTTCTTTGTGCGAAAACGAGGCTAATAAAGGGAGACAAACGTGAAGACAGGATATTACACGGAAGAAGTAAGGAGGTTGAATAAAATAAGCAGAGCAGCGAATAGAAAGACTGGTCATAGGAATAAAGAAATGATAACGTTAATTGGAAACAACAACAACAAAGTGGCTTGAATCGTTCAGTGTGACTTTGTAGGCCACAAGCATAAAAAAAAATAAGAAAATTAGCAATAACGTGAAAAGAAAAGGATAAAGACTAGAAGAAAAAAATGGCGACTAGGAACGATTTTTGAAAAGGATAGGCAGAAGATTAAGGAAAGAGATTTTTTTACAATAGCTATTTGGCGCAAGAATCAAAGGAAGCATAATAAAGACGGAATAGAAATCAAACTAAACAAATAACTGTAGAGCAGAAGTGAAAGAACAGGACGGATATAATAAAATAAAGGAAAGATGGTCGATTCAAGGAATTACGCATTGGCCAAAAAAAAAAAAAATACGGAAAGTAAGAATATTGTTCGACAACACTTTGGATGCTTTTATTTGTTCTGTCTTTACAGCTAAGCCTGCAATATTATTTCTTCTTTTTTTCTCTTTTGATATCTTCATTTACTGCGTCGATTCGGTTTGTGATGGGTGAATACACGTCTCCGTTTGGTGTAGGTTGTACACCTGTTGTTCCTAACTGATGAGTTCTTTCTATGTGTTGTCCGATTTTAAATGCATGGAATGTGAAGTTGCAATCATGGACTGGGAGTGAGAGATAAACACTCAACTTAATCCTTCGTCGAGGTTGGGAAAATCGCACCGACTTCAACTCCAACTTTAAAAAGAAAACTAATAATAATAATGGAATAGTGGGCAAGGAATGTGGTAGTTGTTCCAGTAGAAGTTGCAATGACTCTGGAAAGCAAAAGATACCAGACTGAGATCAGTTAGAGAACTGAAGAGGGTGCTGGATATTGGAGGAAGCGTGCTACCATTTGATCATAAACGAAAACAGAATCTACTACATATGTAATAATAATAATAATAATAATAACAATAATAATAATAATAATAATAATAATAATAATAATAATAATAATAATAATAATAATAACAACAACAACCCGGTTACGGAGATAGGACCTGTAACAATTTTATGGAACTTTACCATTCTCACAGATAGAACAATCAAAGCTAATCGCCCAGACATCATTATTAGAGGCCGCAAACAAAAGGATTGCCTCTTTATTGATGTGGCGGTCCCTGTAGACTGCAATGCATCTTTGAATATCTTCAAAAATCTATCAAAATACAAGGGCCTTGAAATCGAAAAATGTAGCAAATGTAAAATGTATCAACAATCCCTATTGTAGTTAGAGCCCAAAGGATTGTTCGGAAAATATTCCCATAAATTAATTTATGGGATTCCTATTATCCCATGCCTTAAAGAAATACAAAAAAATTGGTTTCACGAGTCCAGTCCACACCTTACGAGGGGATTTATATATGTACCATACAGGGGTTGGACAAAATAATCGAAACACTTGTTAAATTCAAAGAAAATTTATTTAATGCGGAGTTTGTCCTTCTTTAGCCTCACAGACAGCTTTAATACGCCTAGGGATGGAATCATACAGCTTCCTGATTTCATCCAGAGGAGTTTTCAGCCATTCTTTCATTAATACCTGCTCCAGCTCTTCAAGACACGACGGTGAAGGATAGCAGCTCCTAACTTGTTGCTTCAAAATGCACCACAAATGTTCAATAATATTAATATCTGGAAATTGGGGAGGCCACTCCATCTAGCTCACTTTCATGCTCTTCATACCAATTCTTAACCACTCAAGCGGTATGTATTTGAGCATTATCGTCTTGGAAGATGCAGTCACCATCAGGGGATAAAGTCTGGGCCATTGGATGAACCTGATCACCCAAAACGTTCAGGTAATTTTTGCTGTTGATTCTACCACTCAGTGCAACTATTGGACCATGACATTTCCATCATATAGCAGCCCAAACTATCACTGATCAACTACCATACTTCACTGTTGGAAGAAGGCAGTCAGTGTTGTAAACTTATTTGGGCTGCCTCCACGCATTAACTTGCCCTGAAGTTGGAAAAAGAGAAAACTGAACTCGTCTGAGAATATGACTTGCTTCTATTGGTCTGCAGACCAGGCATTGTGATCTCTGCTCCACTTCAATTACTGAATGTTGCGAGTGGAGAGAAGAGGTTTCCTTACGGCGGCTCTTCCATGATATGCAGCCTTATGGGGCTCACGACGAATAGTTTTAGTAGAAACTCGACTATGAGATGATTATTCAACTCAGCAGCCACTTTGGCCGCAGTAGTCCGATGATTTTTCGCCACATTGCGTTTCAATGCACGTCTTTACAATACACACAGAGAACAATCAAAGCTAATCGCTCAGACATTGTGATCAAACACCACAAAAACAGTATGCACATTCTTAGTGAGATAACAGTCCCTGCACATTGTAATGTACCTTTGAAGATCTTCAAAATCTATCAAAATACAAGTATCTTCAAGTTGAAATCTTAAAAATGTGGCACACGTGAACAACAATAATTCCTGTTGTAGTTGTATTCCTTGTATTGATTGAAAAAAGTTCCGAGAGACTCATTCAAGAAATACATAGTAGCTCATGTATTAAAGAAACACAGAAAGTTGTACTGACAAGTACAGCTTACTCATTACGAAAAACTTTATCTATGTGTGGTCGTAGTTTTTTTTTTAGATTTGTTTACAAAAATGATCAGTAAAATATGTCATGGAGACATTTCTGACCTAAGGTCTTTGGCTAGAACTGGGAAGGAAATATGTGTACAACAGAAATCAAAGGAAATAATAATAATAATAATAATAATAATATTAATATTAATTATAGCAACAATAATAATATTATTATTATTATTATTATTATTATTATTATTAATAATAATAATAATAATAATAATAATAATAATAACAATAATAATAATAATATTATTATTATTATTAATAATAATAATAATAATAATAATAATAATAATAATAATAATAATAATAATAATAATAATAGCAATAGCAGTGGCTACGTAGTGCAGGGTTGAAAGCTGAAACTGAAGGTTTTATCCTTGCTGCACTGGACCAATGATATGTGTACAACATAATTCAAAGGAAATAATAATAATAATAATAATAATAATAATAATAATAATAATAATAATAATAAACGAAGGGCTTTATCTATGTAATTTTTTTTTTCAGTGGAAAGTGTCATGATGCCATTTCTAACCTTAGGTCCGTGGGCGGGACCCGGAAAGAAATGTGGAAACGCCAGAAATCAAAGGAAATAATAATAATAATAATAATAATAATAATAATAATAATAATAATAATAATAATAACAACAACATGAAACCAAACAACATCTCACTGTGATTAATGTCTTGCGTATAGCCTTATCGGAAAAGTTTATGTATACTGGCTTTGTATATTTGTATCCGGTACTTTGTTAGTGTGCTGGATTCACCCTCACTGCGATTTAAACTAGTTAAATATTGCTAAGAAACGAATCGCCAATGTGACAGATTTTATAGATATAAAATAACTTACAGCAAGTATAGATACGTTTACCTTTATAAGATTTATAACCGCAGATGGTAAACTGATCTTTTCTAGTTTTCTTGTTAGCTTTAGAGATATGCAATTGTTGAAATGAAACTATAGACTGAAAGAAAAGTCACAAGAAATATGTAAATGAATCATCCAGGAAATTAAATATAATAAATATGAAGAGAAAGGAATATTTCATGAAACAGCACGGCCAATGCATTAGGTGTTCAGGGTAATAAATCTATCTATAATCTCGACATAAAAAATGTGGTTGAACTCAAAAGACAGATTAATCTATCAAAGCAAAAAAGGTATAGATAATTTTCTAATTCTGTAGAATGGCGGTCTGGGTAGTTGAGATGAAAAGCAACTGAAATGTGTAAGAAATAAATACTTATGGAAGATTAATAAAAACATAATCTTCGTTGGATTGCACTGATTCTGGAGGTAATCTCGAATGACATTTCCGATAAGAAAATCATTTTTATCGTTATGACCTAATGGATTCGCGTCTTACTGTCTGAATCATACATGTAGTCTTGTACTATGTTAAACTTTTCGGTTCATCATTTCACCCCAAGCAAGGTATTAAAGCCACTAAGATGGAATGTGTTACTCTGTGTGAAAGAATATTAGAAAAATACATTATTAAAAAGAGCGGATAATTAAAAAAAACATGTATTAAAAGGGCAAATGATAAAGATTGCATTGTATTTAATTTTTTGAAGGGTAACGTAGACTGAAAATGAACACGCTGGTAGAGGGATCCATAAACGATAAGTGCGAGAGGACACTATCAGAATAGAACTTACGGTTACTTGTAGCCATTTCAACAGTAAAATGGTGGTGAACAAACTGCCAATCTTGTAATGTCGTTAGATTCATAAATTCTAGGTACCAAAGACGAAAGCTCATTAGAATAATTACCATGAAAGGGTTTTCAAAAATAAGACGCAAGCTATATTTGGGAGGGAGTGGGGAAGTGAATGAAGCTGAGATGCCAGATCAGGACCGATAATAACCTTTAAATACTTAATCGAAGCCCCAGATCAGATTAGACAGCAATGTTCGATGAATGGACGAATGGTTGACGTATAAATGTACAGGACAGATTGTGGCGAGAGAAAATGTAAACCAACCTCCATATCAGCGGAAAAGCTTAGCCAGAGAAGCCGCAATGAGTAACTCTCCTGGTGGTTAACATCAGGCATGCTGACGGAAGGCAAAAAACGTTCTCCAAGACGATGAAATAATAACAATTTCATTTTGCAGGCTTTAACATCAACAAGCCATTTCTTACCCGGGTAACAACGAACTCAGATCATACATGAAATCAGCTGCCAATTTAACCTTAAAGAACCGAAAACTAATTTAAAAACAAAAACTATATAACTAACTGGAACTTGGCAATATAAATTTAATAAGTTTTTCTAACTGAAATATTGCGACAGAAAAGATTGACATTAGGAGGATAGGCTTACTAGATAAAAAATAGTATATAATAATAACAACAGTTTTTTTTTTTCTTTGTGATGAATATTCATGCAATATATTTTTTTTAAATTGAAAGAAAAATCATTAACAGTATTTTAAGGAAATGAATCCCAGAGAGAGAAAAAAAACTTACTAAATGACGAGTTTCATCTATGGAAAGAACTTCTTCAGACTAAGTAATATTAACCTTATATATACTTGGGAAGATAAGGAAATAGAAACAAACTTCAGTTATAACTATACATCGAGAGAAACGCTAAAGTTTAATTTAATTAGATATTCTTCCATATTTTAATTTCTAGCAACCGATGTGCCCAAACTTCATACACCTGTTCTTTTTGTTTTGGTTGCTTTTGTTTTCAGATGACCCACATTTTAAATGGCAGTAGTTTTGTTAAGAAAGGTGGTATGCTGTATGAAACTAGATATAATTTTACCGTGAAATTAGAAAATTATCTATACATTTTTGATTTGATAGATTAATTTGTCTTTTGAGTTCGACCACATTTTTTATGTCGAGATTATAGATAGATTTATTACGCTGAACACCTAATGCATTGGCCGTGTTGTTTCATAAAATATTCCTTTCTCTTCATATATTATCATATTTGATTTCTTGGATGATTATATATTTCTTGTGACTTTTCTTTCAGTCTATAGTTTCATTTCAACAACTGCATTTCTCTAAAGCTAACAAGAAAACTAGAAAAGATCAGTTTACCATCTGCAGTTATATCACTTATAAAGGTAAACGTATC
The DNA here is from genome assembly GCA_964036315.1 of Acanthosepion esculentum. Taxonomy (NCBI): domain Eukaryota; kingdom Metazoa; phylum Mollusca; class Cephalopoda; order Sepiida; family Sepiidae; genus Acanthosepion; species Acanthosepion esculentum. The sequence continues at coordinate 15,630,211 of OZ038495.1, read as the reverse complement.
TACTTGTTATAAGTTATTCTGTATCCATAAAATCAGTCACATTGGCGACTCTTTTCTTAGCAATATTTAACTAGATAAAATCGCAGTGAGGGCGAATCCATCACACTAACAAAGTATCCGATACAAATGTACAAATCCCAGTATACACAAAATTCTCTGATAAGGGTATACGTAACGCATTCATCACAGTGAGATATCGATTAGTTTCATATTATTATTATTATTATTATTATTATTATTATTATTATTATTATTATTATTATTATATGCTAAACAATGCAGATCGGAAATTAAAAAAAATTACCTTTTGGCGAGGAACGATCGGTGATTTACAATGCTTACACTAATAATGAAAGATGAAAATAATATTTCAACTAACAATAGACTCAGTCTGTTATGCAGTAATATTATTGGAAGGTCTTTGTTTGATTTTATTCGCGAGAGATTGTGGGAAAGAGACCGATTTAGTGAGACAAAGGCAACGACAGGATATTATAACGAAGAAGTGGTGATCTGAGACAGAATAAGATATTTCCAGTGTATTAAGATTCAACATTGAAAATAAAAGCATAAGCAAAGTGTAGCTAATCATGTTGGACTTTGGTAATCATCAAAGAAGCCGAAATATATTATACACGAGCAATAATACCCGACGTTACAAATACAATTGTTTTTGTTTTTACATTTGTCCCCTGAGGTTTACTGTCTTCTTGTCTTTGGATAAATTTGCAGTTGATATAGAATGAATTAAGTAACTATCGTACTTAAAGTCGTTCCGTAGTTTTAAAATAAGAGACATCTGTTTATTTCATATGTAGATATAGGTGTTTTGGCGCAGTGGTAAAAGTGATAGCAAACGATTCATTTTTAAGCCTAAAATATTTTCTTTTTTTCCTGAAGGAAACTCAATAAAGATAAGAAATATTCGTCATTAAAATAGAAAACTGTAATTTATTTTATTGTTTTAATCAACAAAAGGGAACAAAACCAGAAAGAAAACGGATATTGGTAGAAAATCAAGACACAATATTAAAAATATCAATCCTGTTTACTTCGTTTTGTACATTGTTTACTTCCATTAATTCACAAACTGTGATCTAAATGCTTAGCTGATTGCCAATTTCAGTATAGGCCATTTCTTTATTTGAATTGCTAAACCAATGATTTACATACGAAACAACTGCTTATGAACGAAGCTCACAAAAGAATCGGAAGAAAAAAAAGAAAAGACACGCTCACAGTTAAAACTTCGATTTTTAAAGAGGGGTACAAAAATTTTTGATTTCGTTTAATCGACGATTCTTACGTCGCTGAATATTGTTTTCAATCTTTTCACATTCTACAAATTGGGAGGTTCACACACACACACACACACACACACACACACACACACACACACACACACACACACACACACACACACACACATGCACCCGCACACACACAAAATAAATCAAACGATGAGAGATTCAGGTTCTGAATCTAAAATATATTTTTATTGAATTTTGATCTGAAACGTTCAGTCTATATTGCGCGATCTAATAATTGTGCAACTCTGCAGTTATTTTTCTTATATAACTAAACCAACATCATAAAATCTACTGTCAGACAATGACGTACCTTGATGCAAATTCTAATAATATCAAAGCTGTAAAAACCCATATGAAGCATTTTTGTGACTAGGATATTTACAGCCAAGTTTATCTACCCAGATTCAGGAATCGGTGTTAAAAACTATGTAACAAATCAGTAAGTCGAATACTGATTTTTAATCATGAGATGCATATAACAAAGAAGAAAATCTTCCTCTTTTTTATACAGCCTTACAATGATTATCTTCGTATATATGTAGAAATGTCGCATGATATTCCCTTAATAAGGAAAACATGTTTTCATAACATTTTCCGAATACTCGAAATAGTGAAGCGTATATTATGTGCAACTTTTATGATTTTTATTTGAAATTCATGAAATTTTAATCGATATTATATTACATTTTTAAAAGTTAAATAAAAATCTGCTTTAAATTTATGAAATGCGGATCTAAATTTCTTTTTGTTTAATGATATTTAAATCGATATTTACATTACATTTATGAAATTTAAATAAAAATCTCTTTTAAATTTATGAAATCGAATGTAAATTCATTTTATTTCACGAAATTTAAATTGATATTTACATTAAATTTATGAAATGTAAATAAAAATTTGTTTTAAATTGATTAAATGCGAATCTAAATTTATTTTATTTCATGAAATTTAAATCGATATTTACATTAAATTTATGAAATGTGAATATAAATTTATTTATTTCAGCAATCGATAATTATAGCAAATTTATGAAATGTAAGTAAAAATATGTTTCAAATTCGTGAATTCTAAATCTAAATAGTAGAGATGGTGAGAGAAAATGTGTGCAACTGCCTTCATGCTTGCCCTATCTAGAGTAAACTTTTAAAATAAAAGCTTCTGAATTTTGCGGTTCGCTGTTCTTGACAATTTGGAGCCAATTTTAGAACAGGTTGGGGGTAAATTAGTCTGTCGTGTCCACTAAAATATCAAATGCAATATTTATAAACCTATCACACTCAAGAAAACTGTTACATCTTAAAACATACCAATAAAATCATAGAATGTTTGTTGTATTAGTCATCATTATATTTAGGTAGATACCAACAAAATATCGTACGGACGTAGTAGAAGACATACCACGTGTCCTTTCAGGGCCAATTAGAAATAAGTAAATAATTTAATTCTGGAGCCGATTTTGTTCGGAAAAAGTGTATAAAACATACGAAATCCGTCCCCAAAGAGGATACACACGGTCGTCACCAAAGTACACATAACACTCGCTGATAATCTTCATGACTTCATGCTAAAAACGACAGCGTTGACAAACTCCAGACTACGGCAACACCGCCAACAGTAAGAAACAATTTCTATCTCTCTTGTATCCGCTTTTACTATGAATCACGCACACACATGTTGACTTTTTCATACAAACACACATATCACAACATTTTATTATTTCTCACATACGTACACAAAGAGAATTTATATTTTATTTCAGAACTTTATCAACCGAAACAAAAAGACATTACTTTCCAATCTATCATCAACTGCTTGTATTCTTGTCGCTATATTAAATTAAAGTTTATTTGTTGAAACTCCGTTGTCTTTTCTACTGAATTTTATTCCTTCAATCAAAATTGTGTGATTATTCTAGACGGCCAAATTACGAGCGACTCTGTACCGATATTTTGTTAATGTATCGAATCCCGACACTCCAAATTTTAACATACAACGAAAAACCGAGTAGAAGGATTCCTACAAGTCTACTATTGAGGAAAAAATAAATCCAAGATGTAATAGTACAATTAGTTACCTATAATTCCACCTGGTAATCCTGACTGTGATATTTTCCAGTAACGTTTTTGAGACAGGGTATTAGAATCATTGTATATTTCGTATAAATTTCCGCTCGGTATTTTTAAGCATAATGTCACTTTTATTCCGAAAGTCGTTACTATATATACGGTTTGGGGTCGATAGTCCTCAGACCTCACAAAATATGACTTTTATGTCAGCAGAAAGACTTCGTGCCTTAGATGAAGTTTCAATAATCAGAATATTGTGAAAAAAACAATAAAGTTGAAGAATCCACTTCGAATGAACAACTATACAACGATAAGTAAAGATGACAGCTCACGACCTGATTAAATTTGAATGTATGACCTTAGTAATGAAAGAACAATGGTAACTTATTATACTATCCTCTTCTTAAAGAAAGCTTTTTTTCTCCTAGTTTTTACTAAAAATTAACAAAAACAACAGCAAATCTAAAAAAGAGAAAAACGCTTTATCTTGTGTATTAAAGCGCTTAGCAAGAGAAGAGAGACAAAAGTGCAGGTAACCTAATAATACTAATAGCAGTAACTAAGTAGTAGTACTCGACAAAGAGAAAGAGAAATAGGAAACGGTTAATACTTTAAAAGGGAAGGTTTAGAAAATGCGGTCAGTAAATATGAGTGGAATTCATGACTATTGTCTTTGCTGTTTTTGGGCCCCATAAGTACGGAAACCCTGAAGTGGCTGGAGGAGATTGGGGTCATTGTCAAGATTGCACACTTGCAGAATACTTCAGTCTTAGTCGAATTCGTATATTCTGAAGATGAAAATGTGCTACATAAGACCACTGGTTGTAAGTAGATGGTATTTCCGGTCAATCTAGAGCGAAATCCGCTATGTTTCCAGAGAGGGTAATAATAATAATAATAATAATATGAAACACGACATGAAAGAGTTGGCCATTATCTGCACTGGAAAATCTGCAAATACTATGGAAAGGAAACTGAAAGAAATTGGTATGATCACCACTCAGACCCGGTTACGGAGATAGGATTTGTAACAATTTTATGGGACTACACAATACACACAGACAAAACAATCAAAGCTAATCACCCAGACATCGTTACGACAGACCGAAAACAAAAGAATTGCCGCTTTATTGATATGCCAGTCCCTGCAGAGACTCTAATCTATCTTTGAAGATGTTCAAAAAGCTTTCAAAATACAAGGACCGTGAAATCAAAATCTCAAAAATATGGAATATGAGAAGATTTCCTATTGCACAATTTCTGTTGTAGTTGGAGCCCTAGGATTGTTTGGAAAATATTCCAATAAACTCATTGAAGGGATTCCTGGTAGCCCATGCCTTAAAGAAATACAAAAAAATTGTACTCACGGGTACAGTCGACACGTTTGAAAGGACTTTATCAATGTAAAATATGTTTTTGTTTGTTTGTCTAAATTGCTCAGTACAAAATTTCATGATACCATTTCTGATCTTAGGTCTCTGGACTGAAAAGAAATGAGTATACACCAGAGACCAAAGGAAATATAATAATAATAATAATAATAATAATAATAATAATAATAATAATAATAATAATAATAAATACCGAGCTAAACTAAAAAAACAGAATATCAGCCATAAACACTTTGGCTGTCCCTGTGGTGCAATACAGATTTAATGTCCTTAAATAGACCATAGCTGAAATTAAGCGAATGAACGTCAGAACGATAAAGCTCCTCACTTGCTACCGCATGCATCATCCCAAAGCTGATGTTGATTGCCTGTATGTGCCCAGATCCGAAGGAGGCAGAGGATTAGTTCAGCTAGAACTGTCCTACAAAACTACAACAATTAGCCACCAAATATACTTTGGAAACTACAGAAGATTGGATGATGGTATGTGTCAAAGAACATGAAAGTAGTAAGCGGCTTCACTCCGTAATAAAGGAAGCAAACAAATTCAAAATGGAGTTTCAAATGGGCACAGAAATACAAGTAAAGCACGGTACACCGGCTGAAGCTGCAAAATATTTAAAAAAAGAATGCAAAGACAAATGCAACCGACCAGATACAGAAACAATGGCAAGATAAACCGCTTCATGGCCAATACTCTGCCCGTACCAAACAAGCTGACGTAGACTAACCCCGTACCCATCAGTGGCTACGTAGTGCAGGGTTAAAAGCTGAAACTGAAGGTTTTATCCTTGCTGCACAGGACCAATTCTTGTTGACTCGGAATTATCAAGCACATATACTAAAATATTGTGTTATCCCAAAATGCAGTTTGTGTTATAAATATCCAGAAACGATTAATCATCTTGCATCAGGTTGCACGATATTGGAACCTACTGAATATAAAACCCGGCATGACAGAGTGGGCTAATATCTGCACTGGAAAATATGCACCTTCTACGAGAAGGAAACTGAAAGAAACTAGTATGAACACCACCCAGACCCGGTTACGGAGATAGGACCTGTTATAATTCTATGGGACTACACAATACACACTGACAGAACAATCAAAGCCAACGGCCCAGATATTGTTATTAAAGACCACAAACAAAATAAGTGCCTCCTTATTGATATGGCAATCTCTGCAGACTGCAATGTATTTTTGAAGATATTCGAAAAACTGTCAAAATACAAGGACCTTGAAATAGAAATCTCAAAAGTGTGGCACATGGGAACATCAACAGTCCCTGTTGTAGTTGGAGCCCTAGGATTGGTTGGAAAAGATTCCAATAGACTAATTGAAGGGATTCTTGGAAGTCCATGCCTCAAAGAGATACAAAAAAATTGTTCTGACAAGTACAGCCCACACTTTACGAAGGGCTTAATCTATGTACTATTTTTTTTTTTGTCAGTGGAAAGTGTCATGATGCCATTTCTAACCTTAGGTCTCTGGGGCGGGACCCAGAAAGAAATGTGTAAACGCCAGAAATCAAAGGAAATAATAATAATAATAATAATAATAATAATAATAATAATAATAATAATAATAATAACAACAACAACAACAATTTTCCTTTATAAAGGAAACGATGCATTTTTGGTGAGAGAAATAAAAAAAATTCAGTTGTTATAAAAATGCAATTGTCAGTTATTGTGTACAGTCTTTGTGATTCTGTATCGCCGGTTCACGAGATTTGAAGAAGCATTGTCCTTTCAAAGACCTACATGAAAGCCATTTTAATCTTTGATCCGAGATAGCAGTTTTTACACAGTTGACAATTTAGACGTTTCTGAACAGAGCGTGGTATCTGTATTTGTTTCGATATGACAATTTTATTTGTCATAACTCAAGGACTTTGGCTAATTTCATTTTGTTTTGTTTTATCTTAGCATTTTGCTCTTTTTGACAAAAGTAACGACCGTGCAGCAATAGACCAACGAGAAAGAATCTTGTCTCTGGATCCAAAGCAAATATTACGAAGCTTTAACCGTTTTATAGCTCAACAAGTATACAATGATAATCAGTAGAAGAAATCATTTGCTGTTTAGATGAAAGAACTAATAGAAAGACGTATTTTAGCTTCACTGCAGGAATTTTAATCATTTCCAGAATCTCGAGTTATTATCTAAAGAAAAACGAGTATCGTGGTAGTCAAGAATCTTTCTGCAAAGCGACGGTTATCTTAAATGGTGAATGAAGAATGAATGAAGAGGATGGCTTAGGTTTTTAGGTAAGAATGGTTTCGCACGAATCTTACTGTGTGTAACCTCAGGCTTGTGTCGAGGGCGGTTTTCAAGATGGACTCCGGTCGCTGCACTTGGAAAAGACCGTGTAATTCGATTATGTTTTTCTTTTACATATGGCACGTTTGCTTAGAATTTACTTTTTTTTTTCAAATCCCCCAAATATAATGATGTATGTCGAATAGTTTATGCATGAATATGAGACGAGATGCGCGAACTTAGGTAGGAAACATTATGGTATATCATGCTCCTACATAATTAAATATGCCTCAGTGGAAATTCGCAACATCCATAAATATACTTTATATATATATATATATATATATATATATATATATATATATATATATATATATATATATATATATATATACAAGGTGTATATATATAAGCTATATATATATATATATATAAGGTGTATATATATATATAAGGTATATATATATATATAAGGTGTATATATATATATATATATATATAAGGTGTATATATATATAAGGTGTATATATATATCAGGTGTGTATATATAGCACTAGCATGAAACAGACTGTCGCCTCTAAATGCTGACTTCCATGTCCACTTTTATATTTACACACGCTCTATCTCTGATATTGAGCACTTTATCCCATAAATATAGCACACT
>OZ038495.1:15615018-15620018 GCA_964036315.1 Acanthosepion esculentum | reverse complement strand
ATTTAATGAAACATGTATGAATATTCAGTTGGGTTTCGATTCTAGCTAGAGGCAACCGGACGTCTAGCCACACTGCTGAGCTGTGAAACAGCGAAACAGTCTGTCTGTGGATGACAAATATATATATATATATATATATATATATATATATATATAAATATAAATAAGTATTTTGGGATGGAACAATGATATGCTTGGCAGGTTCGAACAATTTATGTGTTAATAATATTAACTCATCTAATAAATTACGGTATCAAGAAGAAGGCCAGAAAGAAAGATAAAACTTGCCATTCAAATCCGTAGATGTGGAGATTATTGTTCAATATTTTATCTGCAAACGGTAGATAACATTCGATGGGACCAGATATTTTTCTATAGATACAACCTGTTTGTTAAACGCTTTCTAAACAGTTTATTTGAATGTTTGGTGTGTACATACTTATTTTTATTTATTCATATATATATATATATATATATATATATATATATATATATATATATATATATATATATAGGTAACTATACTCGTGTCGAAAAACCTTCGAACTCTTGATTTAACAACAGCCAAATCAATCACGAAGGAAAAGAAGGTTTTAAAAAAAGAAAGAGCCAGGAACATGAAAGTCTGTCGAAAATAATCGCACAGATACAGGTTCAAGGCCCAAAGAAAAAACCCCGATACGAGTAAACAACTAACTAAAGAGCTCAATACAAGCGTAGAGGAAACCTAGTCAAACCTACCAAGGTTTCACTTAGGCAGATCTGCCTAAGTGAAACCTTGGTAGGTGTGTCTGGCTCATTACGTTTGACTATATATACCCAAATATAGGATTGGTATATACGGAATAAATTACAATAACCAACAATTATTATTCTTAAAAGAGTGCTCAATACAGTGTAGAGCAGATATAATTATTTATTTAAATATTATAACATAAATATTGCGTCTGATTGTCTAGGTCAATGTGCATGTGGATGTATGTGCCTGTGTTTATCGATGTCTATGTGTAAGGAAAGTGCATGCACGTTTGGTTGCGTGTCTGTGTTTGTGTGTGTGTTTGTGTGTGTATGTTCGTTTTTTTTGTTTTTTTTTTATCAGCGGTCGTGTCTCGTCACCGTTTTTTTTTTGTGTATATATATCTAAATATGTCTGGGTGCTTATGTATTATAACCTGAGTGTGTTTGGATTGTTTTACGTGAGAGGTGGTCATCACAGTTGAAGTAAACTGTAAAATGTATACATTTTTTTCTGGAGCTATCAACATACTTTTTAACATAATTTCAATGAAAAAATAAATTAAATAACATATGTATTTTCTATATTTCTCCTCAGTAATTCCACAATTTTAAACTTAATAGAGATTAGATTTAGATTTCTAAATAGGTAATTTTTTACTTTTAATTTAAATTTCAAAATTTATAAATCTTTTAATATCTATGATAACCTTGCTTCGTTGTCAATTTTTTTGAATTACCATATACTTGTATTTTGATTGGTCATTCTAGCTTATGTAACAGCGTCTACCCCTAGCGAACGATCGTTAATTAATTTGAAACTTTTAAAACCATCTATTCTACATTCAACATCCTCACTTGATAAGACAGCAGAAGTGTTGTAACAAAATGCCTATTTGTGTAGTGATTTTATAACATATTTATGTTATAATATTTAAATAAATAATTATCTGACAGCCACGACTGGTTACTTCTGCTGGTGCACAGTCATGTTGCCACACATGGGTTCTTCCCACAGCCACCCTCTTGACCTAAGGCAGCACCACCTCCTCAAGGCACTTTGTTATAGAATGTAGCAATAAACAACGTGCTCATCATTGTATGTTGACTTCTAATATCGCTTCATGCGTCGATTTCTATATCCTCATTATATATATATATATATATATATATATATATATATATATATATATATATATACATACATACATACACACACATGCATATATATATATATATATATATATATATTTCTACGTACACATATAAAGAAAAGCTCAATCTCCCATATTGAGCACTCTCTCACTGTATGCATAGCTAATTTTAAAAAACTTTCTCTGTCTATCTATCTATCTATCTATCCATCCACATGAATATGTGTGTTTGGGTGTTTGTAAGCGCGTGTATATTTTCTGTCAGTTTATGCGCATGTGTGTGCGTTTGCAATCTAATTTTTATATACACCTATTCTGAATAATCTTAATATATGTGTACACGCATGATTCTTTTCCTTTCCTTTGCGCTAATCTTTCGGATTTAATCTGTATATGAGCAACAAGATAAATAATATACGATGGTCAATTGCAATTATTCTGTCGCTCACAACATAATAAACGAAACAAGAGTGAATAGCAACCAAATTCAGAATTATGATATTGAATAAAAGCAATCGTTAGTATGCGAACAATACTACATCGGTTAGTGAAAAGATCCAACATAGCCTTAATACATCTATCAGGATGAAAGCAATATTTCTATAAAGGAAACCGTTGATCCTGGCTTAAGTCATAGAAGAAAATATAAAGAAACCAAACTGAACTGTTCAATTCATTGTAGTTAACAATTACAGTTGTCGACTTAGAGCATCCTGGCAGAATCTCGTTTGGGGAGGTTGACAGCTACCCGATCCTGCTTTGGTGGGATACAGAGCCCTCGCTGTGCATGGCGGCGCTGGTTAACAGTCTGCAACCTTTCAAGCTTTTCAGTAGGTCCTTCTACAGTTCTAGCAGAGGAAGTTGTAAGTGCATCGCGTTGCTGCCTTGTGCGCTTTTGCGCGGAACTTTCCGACGTTCTTGCAATCAGAAGTTGCAGCGGCCTCGGCTGCATGGCGTGCGGTTTTCTCAGCCATGGATTCCTAGGACCCTCGGATGGACGTTGCCGCAGCTTTCGCTGCATTCCGTGCGGTTTTCTCAGCCGTGGTCACCTGGGACCATCGAATAGGAGTTGCAGCGGCGTCGGCTGCATTGCGAGTAGCTTTTCGTTGCGGGTTCTGTCGAGACAGAAAAAGCGCTTGTGATGAAGCCGCTTTTTTGTTGTCTTGCAAACGTTTAGGTAGTTTCCTCTCACTTTCAACGAATATGTGTTTGCAGTTCAAACGGTAGTTACGCTCACCAAGCGTTTCATGTGACAAAACATACTGCCTCCGTTGAGATTGACTGGAAAGCCTCAAAGAGGCCTCTACCTCGGTTTCCCCCACCCGTTTTCTCTTTGCCGCAGAGGCTCTTTTAGAACGCCTGCTAAGGTTGCCTCGCCATGGTATTTTGGCACGCTTAGCAAAGCTGCCGAGTCGGCCATCGTCACGGCACTCAGAAGAGTGCAAAGCAGAGGTTGACGTAGACACCAGCCGCTTCTCGCGCAAGGAGGCGAATTCAATGAAATCCTGCTGCCGTTTCCCCTTAGCCGGTGAGGCTTTTTTAGAACGCCTGCTAAGGTTGCCTCGCCTGGATATTTTTGCTGCCTTTGCAGTGCTGCCGGGTTGGTCATCGTCACAGCACGCAGAAGAGTGCAAAGCAGAGGTTGAATTAGACGCTATATGATCATCTGTAACCGGAGTTATTATGTGCTCCTCCGCAGTCGCCTGTTCTGCATGTGTAACGTTAACGGTGTTAGGGGTCTTCAGTTGCTGACGTGCGGATGTTCGTCGTGTAGGAGCCATTTGAAGGGTTGTAGAAATTCTGTGTAAGAATGCGAATAGAAGTTGATGCCGAAGCTGAAACGGTGCAATGTCGATGTATACGAAAACTGAAAATTCAGTGGAGCGGTTTGGAAAAAGCTTCTACTAGCTATGGGCCGTGCTTTCTCGCAGCACGAAAACGTCGCTTTCGAAAGCAGTTTTTGCAGGTTCGAAATGTCCCACATAAAAAACGGTCTATTGCCACATCCCGCCTTGTTTGGTAAGATTTCGGGTAAATACCGAACTCTTCAAGTCATTTATGGCTAGAGGTATACAGTTCTGATAGTAGCATTTATATGACTCAGCTGTCAACCAATGCGAAGTGTAAATACCTAATGTACATAGCCTACTTTTCATATCAATGGCTAGATTCATACATATGAAAATATTGCGTAAAGTTTATAATACGTAAATGAAAGAGAAGAGCTTCTATTTACAGAAAATAACGACGAACAGAACAAAAGGGAATGGAGCGGGACAAAAATTATTTTAAATCATAAAAAAAAAGTTTTTTTGTACGCTGATATATTTTGGCTTTACCTGTCTAGATATATGATGAATTATTTTAATTATTTACATTATTTTGTTGTTCGGACTGTTGTCCTCATCTTTATATTCATATTCACAACGTTTCGGACGTTGTACGCTCCGACATTCTTCAGGGTTTGCCTATATATCTGAAATGAGGTATTGTAATTATTTACATTATTTACATTGTTCGGACTGTTTTCCTCATTTTTATTGCCATATTCACGACGTTTCTGCCGTTGTACGCACCGACTTTCTTCAGGGTTTGTCTATATATCTGAAATAAGGTATTATAATTATTTACATTATTTACAGTGTTCGGATTGTTGCCCTCATCTTTATTGTCATATTCACGACATTTCGGCCGTTGTAATCTCTGCCATCTTCTGGGGATTGGAATTTCGAACTGAACCTTATATTTCTTTTACCGGGGCAGATTGTTCTAGTTCCACGTGCCATGCCTCATCCTGGATGTAGCAGTTATCTCCCTTTAACTCTCCAAGATAGTGTTCCTCGCTGTAGTAACAGGGAATTGAACAAAACTCTTTGGATACGAATCAACTCTTTTACCAACTGGGACATGTGCTCTTGAGGGAATAAAGACTTCGGTTTGAAATTCCACTTGAAGAAGATCGAAGTGTACAAATGTCGAAACATAATGAATATGGCAATGAAGATGAGGACAACAACCGGAAATTGTAAATGATATAAGTGATTCTTGGAAATTTTTTTTTATAAATTTAGATAAGCGAAGTGGATGTTGTATAAGTTGTTAGTCATGCGA
>OZ038495.1:15592518-15610018 GCA_964036315.1 Acanthosepion esculentum | reverse complement strand
GGAGCTACAAAAATAGATGAAGGCTTACGGGCATATCATTTTGAAACACTGGTTCTCGTACGATACCCAAGTTGAGCAACGTCGATTCTGGCTAGTACATATATATATATATATATATATATATATATATATATATATATATATATATATATATATATATATATAGTGTTGATTTAATCCTGCTCGCTTCCCCGCGTGTGACACCTCCCACTAAGAACTGTTAAAAAATCCCGTTTTTCGGCCGTAACTCATTTGTTTTTCATCCGATGGTTTCCAGATTTGCCATGTAAATTACGTATGGCACAAATTGTCTTGCATGAAGGATTGGTTTAGATTAATTCAGTTAAGAGGATGAAATCAGCTACAAACTTGGTATAAAATCGGCTTTTGCCTTTTAGCCAATAATTTCTTCATATGATTCCATTCTAAATTTCTCAGAGTTAACCTGCTCTCACAAACACACGTACACAACAATATCGTAAAGTCAAAAGAAAATAGTTGAATCCGTCAACACAGATATAATGACAATATTCTCCACACGTGACATTAACTAACGTTATTTTCAGTTAACAATATGAAAATAGCGTTCCCTACATTCCAGTTGCTAAGAACACTCTGTCTTATGTTTTTATTAATTTCCTTTTTTAATTAAATTCATTTCGTTTTTTTTGCTTTGAGAAGGTCCACATTTGACGAAACGCGTCAGCAATTAATAGTGTTTTCCTATTGTCACTTATATATATATATATATATATATATATATATATATATATATATATATATATATATATATACGGGAGATGTGGGTCGTATGTGCATGTATTTGCGTTTGTTTATTATAGAGTAAGATCCCTAAGTCATTTGTACAACAAATATACGATGTTAACAGAAAAGTTGTAGAAATGAAAAGAGAATTTTTTTCTCACAAAACGGAAAGAACGAGTTTGGAATGTAAGCGTAATTCTGTTCAGGCATTTCCCTTCAGGAAATAAGTCATCGTGGCTCTCCACAAATCTTTATTTGTTTTGTTTTTTTTACTGTGAAGTGTCATGAATTCTGGGAAGAGATAGTGGAGTGGTTTCGCGTTGAGGTTATTTTTATGATTTGAATTTCTGTGTTTTACTATTTTTACATTGGTTGCCATCCAAGGCAAAAAAAGGCTGGTCTGCCTTTAATTCAATCCATAGTCGTGGGGAGGGGAGCTGGATACATATCTTTCCCAAATACATTTATGCCCAAGTAAACCGTACATTATAGTCCAGAATTTGAACTCGAATCGCTGACACAATATTCCGCACCGGTATCCTAAACGTGCAATAAGGAAACAAATTCTATATTGTGGATTGAAGAATAGAGAAGATATATAAAAAAAAATATGGTACGAGTTGATTGATTGCTAACCCTATTTACGAGAGGATACTATTAAAAATATGTGGACAAAACTTGTCTAAATTATTTAATGAATTATGTATATATATATATTGTTGTGGTAGGATCCACCTAATCTGCATAGGTGACTACCAACTATATAAATAATGGTTGGTACCGGAAGACGAGGAGGAGGAATCACGAGATCCAACTAGAGACTCTGATCGACTGTGACTAGTCAACACATTCTCCAGGAACGTCTTCCCAGAAATATACAGAAATACTATATGTACTTATTGTGTACACTTTCTTGTTATAATACATTCTTGTTCTAAGTACATTTTGTGTTGCATTATTATTCCATGCATTAGGCGAGATTCAACAATGAGTCAAGACTCAACAATGGGCATATTAGGTGGATCCTACCACAACATATATATATATATATATATATATATATATATATATTATATATATATATATATATATAAGGGAAGAGATTATAGTAGTTCGAACGAAAGAAAAGTGTGTATATTATAAAGAAGAGACAGACCGCAAAGGTTTTTGGTTGTAATGTAGATTTTTTTTAAAAGAATATAATATACTTTATTTTCCATAATTTTGCTACACGTGTTTCCGGTCTCACGACCTCCCTCAGGCTAAAGGCATATGTTAAAAATAAAGCAAAAAACATGGACAATTCAAACTTAGTTACCCTCCCCCCTGGCGTTTAAATCTTGAAATTTAAAACGAAAAGAGCAAACCTTAGTGATTTTCAGAAGTCAGTAACTTCCAGAGAAACACAACAATTTTGTCTTAGACAAAAACCTGATGATGACATTGTGTTAATGTCGAAAGTACTCAGAATAAATGAATATGTATCATCATTGTAATTTTCTCTCCTTAATAAGGATATTAAGAGGCTTGTCCGTGAATAGCAAAGGATCCTATTGAAAATAAGTAAACGAAACTAGTGTAAATTATTCAATGAGTCATGTCTTAGCACAGACACTCACACACGAATTTATATATGAAGAAATATTTTTAAGACGTGTTACATTTATGGGATAAGGAGCTCAATAACAGAGATAGAGCGTATGTAAATATAAAAGAGAATATTGAAGTTAACACTCAGACGCGACAGCTGTTTCATACTGGACGTAATCGCCAGGCTGCCTGACGATTGCGTCCACCATGAAATATATTTACATATATATATATATATATATATATATATATATATATATATATATATATATATATATATATACACGTATGTTTGTGTCATTAAATGTAAGTGTATGTATATGTGTATGTTTTTACATGACCGACGAATCAAATCGATGATTGAAATGCTGGCTGATTTCATCGAGGCTTAACTTCATCTAATTGCAAATTAATTCTTGCTGTGTACCGCCGATAATATCGCTATTTATATACGATATAAATCTTGTTTTTCGAAAATCTGAGACGCACGAATACATCCAGAGATTTCCTTGTTTCTCTCTCAGAGCCTGTTATCTCGAACTGGCTGTTCTTGACTATGTTTATTCTTGATTCCTGTCGTGGGTGTACGAACAGTTCCGACCTCCCGTCCATCCTTCGTTCGTTGCTGAGGAGACAAAAAATATTGCGCTGAAAGCTGCTGGAATTTGGCAACACATCGATGAAGAAATTAGATTCACGTTTGTTACTTAGACGTTGATGAATTGTATTCAGCGTTTGCCTCGTATTTCTGCAACGAAACAGGCCTCTTGGAATATTAACTACCATTTGAAGTCAGAAAAAATAAAAATAAAACAAACTTTCTCTTCATTCAGGATTCTCGGTTGGTGAGAATCCCTTCCTCAGTCAGAATTTCCAATTGCAATGAAAGTGACAGGATTAGTGAAAGCGCCCTAACACCTGAAGAAATGCAGATAGAATAAGACATTTCTCGAGACTGAAAATTGCATAAATATGTCACATTCAATCTTCTGGTATACGTGACTTAATGCGACCACTTTGTCTTACGAATTGACACATGGATAAGCTAGTAGAACTTATCGGCTGAAATACAGGGGAAATAACCCAGCAACAAATATGAAGAGCTCAAAAGATGGAATAAATCTTTAATAAAAACATATCAACATTTCAGTCTTTGTGTCCTTCAGGGAATATCAAAATGGGCCCATTTTTTATATTACGACGGGAGACTAATCTTTTTTTTTTTGCTGTATAGGAATATCCTGATATTTTAATTTAGAACTTTAGAAATTCAGATACCATGGAGCAATAGGCTAGTTAGTGTAATAAAGCTCTGTGTCGAGGATTTGGTGACAAAGTCATTGTGAGTTCAATCCCTTGATCGGGTAGGAAGGGCTTAAATTCTAGGAAAAATGTCGAACAATAACTGATCAAATTTAAAGACCAAAGAAGAGGGAAAAAACATGAGACAAAGGGAACTCTTATACTCGCTTATTGTTTAACATTTGCTGCATTTACAGAGCAAGACTGCTCAGGGTGGTGGGACATAGAATGTTTGTATGTACAGGAAGTGTGTACACAAGAACTAACACTGCATGAAATACTAGTCTGATAATTTTTTGAAGTGAATCGGTGGACATGCAATAATGATTCTTATGTCCACACACACACACATACACACATCTAAATCTATATATATATATATATATAAAAGTAAACGACAAAAAAGTATATAAATTTAAACGTTCATAACATGAATTTAAAAAAGGGCTTAATACAATTTATTTTTATTTTTCTTGATTTCATTCTTTCTGTCCTTTTTTTTTTTACTTTAATTGCTTTTTTCTTTCTTTTCCTTTTATGGAATAAATAATTTTTTTTTATATATTTGTTTCTTTGCCTTCTGTTGAAGGTTTTCAAAAGTGTAAAAAGAAGTGATGTTTCATACATTGTATTTTTAAATAATTAAATACAGTCTAACCTCTTTAATATCTTAATGAAAAACATTAAACTAACTGAGTTTATTTTTTTCCGGGTTTCAGGTCATATATTTAGACGTCTTGACACCACTTGTCGTAAGTATCACTGAAAGCTCTTTGAGTTATTCAGGTAGAAAGAGAAGAGGTTAAAATCGTTTTGTGTCAGCACCACTATATCTTTCCAACCTCGCAATAGTGAGAGAAGACAAATCATTCAGATTTCAGTATTGGTGCCAACATTCATACTCTGGCTTCCATCTTCAAAGCCCATTCAAAAACCATCAAGGGAACGGTGAATAAGTTTAAAAATGAGGGAAGAGTAGAGAGGAAAACTGGATCAGGAAGTCACAACAGCAAGATGGATCATCATTTCAGCTTAAATCTAAATTCATTCTTATTATTCAAAGTAGAGACCAAAAGATACAAAGGTTCGAATATTAATCTAAGAATTCGACCATTTTTTAGTTACACGATTTGAAAACATTTGGCATTACACTCGGTATATTGGTGTGTTATCAAAGGTAGAACAAAGAAAACAAAATAAAAAATCATTATTTCCTCCAAATAAATGTTTTTTTTATTGTTTCAGATAAGACAAAAATTAAAAATTCCTAAGACCCCTAAATAATATATAATTTTTATACTGTGTAGACGAAATTCATTCTATATACACTATATATAACTATATATTCTTTATAGACGATATAGTCTTTATAAAATATATAGCAATAGATAGACTTTCTATACAGTATATATTACCAAATTATATATACTTTTTATACTGTGTAGATTATATACTTTCTGTATACACTATATATGACTATATATTATTTATATACGATATAGTCTTTATAAAATACATAGCAATACAGAGGCTTTCTATACAGTATATATTACCAAATAATATATACTTTTTATACTGTATAGACTAGGTACTCTCTATATACACTATATATAATTATATATTCTTTATAGACGATATAGTATTTATAGACTACATAGAAATATATAGACTTCCTATACAGTATATATTACCAGATAATATATAATTTCTACACTGCATGCCTCTCTATATAAGAAATGAGACATACCATGCCACCATAAGACTCTGCTTGTAAAGAACGTGCGGTTTTGCTGTCGTAGCCGCTGAACGAACAATTCTACAATGTACCAGACTATAGGTTACCGGATTAAAGAGATCGGACCCTACCAGTTATTGAATGGTTGTATCTTAAACTATCGGTTCTTTGAGATTTGGACATTCAAAGATTCCTATTAATTCCCTATATCTGTCAATATGTTATTCCATTGAAAAATTGATATAGGTTGCTTCTCATATATATATATATATATATATATATATATATATATATATATATATATATATATATATATATATATATTCAAATTATATCGTCATCGGCATCGGCATCCGTCCGTATCGAGGGACGATGGAGTAGGGCGGCGCGATAAGGGCCTGGGCGGGATGTATGGAAAACTAGGGCTGCCCAAACGTCGAGTTCCCTAATACAATTTGGTATTGCAGGAGTTGCCGGAAGGTAGCACAAAGTACTGTCTATCCGCCTTCGGAGCTCCACTTCGGGTTTGAATTCAGAGTTGTCCTTCTCCTAGACAAGTTGCCATCCAAGGCAGGACAAACTGGGCTCCATATACCCATAGAGGATTCATACCTTTCCCAAGGGTATTAGCATGTCACTTACGTGCTAATACTCTTGGGATTCAACTGAAATTCGAACTCGGCTCTCCGATTCCTCAATCCTAGCCGCTATCCATTACTCCACCGTGCCTCCTTTTTAAATATATATATATATATATATATATATATATATATATATATATATATATATATATATATATATATATATATATATATATATATATATATATATATATATATATATATATATATATATATATATATATATATATATATATATATATATGTATATATATATATATATATGTGTATATATATATATGTGTATATATATATATGTGTATATATATATATATATATGTATATATATATATATGTATATATATGTGTATATATATATAATTTTTTAAATAAATCTTATTATCCTGCTTCAGTTAATCTTTCCTTTTCTCATTTAAACTAATCCCATGTGAGATTTATCTTCATTTCCATTATTTGCAATTATTGAGAGCGATTTTTCTTTATCTCTGACACAAGCATTTGATGTTCTGAGTCTGACAGCCGCTTGAGATAATCGCTGCCTTCAGTGTTGACGCATCTCAATCATTGTCTTCATTACGACTTTACAAAGTCTCTGCAATTACAATTGCTTCGTTACTCTGGACGATTCAGTGTCACGCTCTCTCTGACAATGTTCTTGCCTCAAACGTATTAATGAGAAGCGATTTTCTCTGAAAAATATAAAGAAGTTTCCGAAAAACGAACATAAATGTAGTTTGTTATCAACAAATTAAACGTATAATACCTCCATATTGAACTCTTGTCGTGTTCGATCTACGAAAAAGCACGTGATATTGGATGCTTCTGCTCTCATACAATCGAATATAGACGCTTGAAACGATATAAAAACGTTCATATGTGTATATTTGTACATGTTTATATGTGTAAAATCTATGATATAAGTATATACAGTAGGTACGGTATTTACATTATTCGGACTATTGTCTTCATCTTTGTCGCCATATTTATTGCAACGTTTTGGCCGGTGTACGCTCCGGCCTTCTTCAGGTGGTTGGAATGTCGAACTGAACCCTTTATTTCCCTCTCTGGTGTAGACTGTTCTAGTTCCACGTGCCCTGTTTAATGTGTATCAGTTATCCGTTATCTTTTGTTAATTCCCCTCTCCAAGTTCTCCACTGCCTTAACCGGGTATTGGACTCACACACTTTGGGTCCTGTCACCAGGTTAAGGCATTGGAGAATTTGTAGAGGGGAATTAACAGGAGATAACTGATAACTAACATCCGTTAGACATGGCACGTGGAACTAGAACAGTCTAACAAGAAACATTTCAAAGTATATGATGTATGTCATCAGAGACCACAAGCTGATAGCTAAAGTGAAAATAAACCAATGTTAGAAATATAAACAATTTATCTCCACTCTTCCAATAGTGATTAATCTTGGACATCTGAAATTATCTCGTCTGAGTTCACCAACTTTTGCCTTGTGGGTATAGTGCCTGGGAAAATGAAATAGACAGCAACCCAAAAAGTGATGGAGATATAATATAATCCTGTGGTTACCAACATATGAATGTTGCAGGCATTAGGAGCAGATAATTTCGCCTATTGCCCGGTTTGTCACTTGCTTCCTGTTGAGGATCGGATTTCCAGTCCCTTCTAAAATCTGATTAAGCTCTGTATTTCGAAAGCCCGCGCCTGGACTCTGAAATTTTATTTAATAACGATTTATCTAATTTTATTTTTTCTCTCCTCTACGAATAGGAATAGACACGTTCCTCTATCGCCCGGTTCCCACTCATCCACGGTCTTTTAAATAGTAGGGATTTATCCCTTATTTCTTCTTTAGGATTGGGTTTTCTGTTTCCACCAATGTCTGCTTCAAATCTATACTCTAAACACTTGTCCATTTTAACGCTAATTTCACACAGTAATGCTAGAGTGGCTCTTGGGCTTTGTATTGGGTGAATATTAGTAATAAAAATATAAGTTCACACAGTAACACCCGAGCTTGAAGGGCTATTGAGCCTTGCATTGTAAGAACATTTATATGAAAATACTAAATAAAAATACTTGCTCAAGATCATAATAAATGAAGGAAAATAAATCATGTGAAGTTGATTCCAGCGGAAACAGCTACAAATAAATGAATGTTTTATGTAACACCAACATTATATTTCAGTGTAAAAAAAACTATTAATATTCACAGGTGCTCTTGTTACAGGGAAAGGGTGCAACGGTTGCAACGTTGTAATTGCAATATATATGAGAAGAGGATGCATTAAAGGATTTCCGGAAGAAAAAGAAAAGAAGATATTATGGCAGGGACCGAATTTGAGTTTAGAAGGAGGAGGCACCAGACCTTTCAAATCCATCAAAACAATTATTCATGTAGTACCTGTCCAATTTGAAATCCGGTCCTCTTGTTTAACAGGCAAGTTGAACGCTGATCTAGACAATCTTTTGAAAAAATATCTCTTTGTAAGTTAAAATATAAGTAAAACTACTCATGCTGAGAAGTTCCTTGTCGACAATAATTCTTACGTCCCCCAGAAACAAAGAGACAACTTTGGCTTTGCAGCTGCCTTGGTTGCAAATTTTGAGTATGTTTCTGAAAATTCTACGTCTAGAATTTATATAAATGTATTATCGGACTAACAGAAACATTTATGACTAAATCTTCTTTGGAAAATTAATCTGGTTGTTCATGTATTCGTTGATGTCTTTGCTACGAATCCTATTTCTAAAGAAAAAGATTTTCAGATGAATGTTGACAAACTTTTCTTTGGACGGAATTCCCTTGAATAATGATTTCTATTGGAATAATAAGCTCAGGCATTTTCCACACCTCATCCAATCTGATGTTCTTTGATTATAATCATACCGTTTCCTAAAGGATTTCTTTAATATCCTGGTTATTTCAAGACATGTCGAAGTTGAAAAGCTACTACGACACTTTTCACTTTGATTCCGACATTAAAGTTGCTTGATGGAAAAAGAACATTAACGCAATTTTGAAGCTTTTGAATGTGAAAATGAATGTCTCGTTTTTAACGAAGGAAGAATGATTTTTGCCTCAAATTAATTAAAATGTTCTATATATCTTAGACACACCCAACTCCGACATTTTCCAATTTTACTGCTGTTGTGAATATGGATTATCTCCCCTTTGATAATCCAAGCTATAAAAGCTGTACATTTCCGCTTATCAAGTAGACGTGTAGTAAGATTCTTAATTGAATAAAAGATTACTAGACTGAATCTCTTGTCCTGTTTTCATTACAATTTATTCAATTAAGAATCTTACTACTAGTCTACTTGACAAGCGGAAATGTACAGCTTTTATAGCGTGGATTATCAAAGGGGAGATAATCCATATTCACAACAACTGATCTTTGGGAGATAATCAAAGATGTTAATTCAAGAGAGACCAATTATTCTTCTATATACCACATTGCCTTAGTTTATATTTTAATTTGACATGGGATTCTCTCTAGGAAATAACATAGTGTCTATATGTCAATAACGAAGAATTGTTCTTAAAGAGGTTCTTCTCCGGTGAACCTCAAACACAAATGCACTCAGCTGAGTAGCCAGGTTCAGAGAAGATTAAATTAGAAGGGAACCTCATAGACATAAAGTGCATATTCTCCCCTCATAGGATGACAGTTGCTAACCGTGACGTATCAACTGGTTTCCAACCCAGCTGCGCATAGGATTTGCACACGTGGGACAACGTTTTGATGGGAATATATATGTGCTCCATCCGAGAAGGAAATATCAATTTCGTACATTCTCGCCAGAAGATTGACGTTTGGAGAAAGCTCAATAAGCCACATACTATCACGCCAATATTAATTGCCGTAGTTCAGAAGTGAAAAATGAATAGATTTACTTATGAAACATTTTTCTTTTAAGCTTATCACCCCAAGCAAGGCTGGAGGCCACTAGCACGCAAGGGCTTACAGAAGGGTTGGAGGAAGAGCAGATAGGAGTGGTAAAGGAGAGGATGTGGAGAAAGATAGTGGATCGATCAAGGCAAGGGGGTTACAGAAGATTTGGAGCGATAGCAGATAAGAATGAAAGGTGAAAGGATGTGGAGAAGGGAAGTGGATAGATCAAGGCAACTGGAGATGTCGATTGACGTTACACTTAAATAGTTGGAGATTGTATTTGTCAGGGAAACAGGAATAGGGAAGGGAGTTCCACAGGCGAGATGTGCGAGACATGAAGCTATTGGAGTAGAAGAGACGTCTACACCTAACAGTTTCAACGGTGAAGGGGTGGGAACGGGATGCCAACCTCGTAGGACGCTTAAATTCACGAGGCCTAGGGACCAGCGAAAGCATAGTCCCGTTTAGTTTTTAATCGTTACAAAAATAACATTACATTAATATACATGCATGAAATCTTGTATTCATTGCCGTTGCTATCATCATGCACAAAACAGTAATACTACTGTTTTGTGTATGATAGTATTAATAACAATGGAAAAGGTACTTATAGTAGGCGTCTATCCTGGGTATGACGATAAACTACGTTCAACTGCAAGGCCTCAGATCAGGTGGTTTTGAGGAGCGTGGAAGCACTTCTTAATTGATAGTGTTCCTAGATACACCCTGGCCCGGGGCGGTAGCACCTGTTAGGGTCCCAGGTATGAGCAAATATTTATCCCCCAGACTGGGACCAAAACAAGTGTAAAAATAGGTTTTACTACAAGAAATACTTTGTAAAAATAAAATAATTACCAGCAATACATTTTTGAAAAAAAATTATCAGCAATAAGTATCTTGTCGGCGTTACATAATCCATTGACGTTGATTATGCCGCAAAACAAACCAAACCAAACCAATTATAGCAGTCGCCCTTCATTGTAAAATTCTTACTTAGATGGAAGTGGAAGAGTGGAAATGTTCAGGCACCTTATCTCTTTCATTAACGCTATTTCCTTATTTACAAGAAATCATATTTCACTTGTGTCTATAAAATTATTTTTTTCAAAAGATTTTCGAATATTATACCGACCGCCGTGGACACTCTAAGAAGAATTATGTCAAAGATTTCTAGCAAACCTTTCTAGAGGTCTCATTACTAGAGATTAAATGACCGCAAACATCGCCAGATCAAAAATACTTCCTTCGCAAGTTACAATGGTCTTATTATCAATGTCTTTGTAAATGAAACATTGATTCGAGTTATCAAATTGATGTTCATATTTCACAAGTTCATTAAAATCTCTGAGAGCATTCCTATTTATTTTAGTTTAATTCTGTCATCTTTCAGAACGGCTGAGTGAAGTATACGACAGGTTTTCATTTCCATATGGAGAAAATAAAGAAAAATGAATTTACTCTTACGGAAATATACAGCCCTTTAATTTCAACGATAAAAACAAACACCACAACTTGGGCAATAGATGCTTACTCCATTAAAATTACTCCCACTGGAACTTCATACAGTTTTTCGAGCTAACTTGTCATTCAGCGACATACTTTTTTCGGAATTGCCACACGCCAAATTGTCGTAGTTTCGTCGACGGCGTTATAACGTTGACTTTAACATTGTGTAAGTCCAAAAATTAGAAGGAAGCAAGTATTTACTGCATCGGGACTGAGACACCGGAGTATGAGTCATTCTAGAGTTTGCCAAAAATTCCTATAGAAGACGTGAAGAAATAGCAGAGTATGATGATAAGTGCAAGAGCCACAGACGACGCAAGATCATTCAACAGCATCTCGTTGTTTGTCCATGCATGTTCTGTAAGGTACCCTCTGAAGCGATATATTATTATTATTATTATTATTATTATTATTATTATTATTATTATTATTATTATTATCTCTGATTGCTCGTGTATACTCATTTCATTTCGACTCCAAACCATAGAACTAAGGTCACAAATGTCATCAGGATATTTTCCACTGAGCATTCTTTGAAAAATATAGCTATGATCACACATATTTTACATAGATAAAGCCCTTCGTAACGTGTGGTTTGTACTTGTGAGTACAATTTTTTTGTATATTTTTAAGCCATGTGCTACCAGGAATCTCTTCAATGAGATTATTGGAATCCTTTCCTATCAATGCTAGGGCTTCAACTATAGTTGGAGTTATTAATGTCCTCCTGTGCCACATTTTTGAGACTTCGATTTCAAGGTCCTTGTATTTTGATAGCTTTTTGAAGATCTTCAACGATACATTAGAGTCTGCATGGACTGCCATATCAATAAGACATCATGATGTCTGGACGATTAGCTTTAATTGTTGTGTGTGTGTGCATTATAAAGTCCTATAAAATTGTTACATGTCCTATGTCCGTAACCGGGTCAGGGTGGGGTTCATACCAATTTCTTGTAGTTTATTATTATTATTATTATTATTATTATTATTATTATTATTATTATTATTATTTCCTTGAGTTTCTGTTGTATACACATTTCCTTCCGTGTCCCAATAAGAGATCTAAGGTCAGAAATGGCTTCATGATATCATCCCATTATCATTTTTGAAACAAAAACCAAAAAACAAACAAACCCAAGATCACACACATCTTACATGGCTTGAAACCTTTGGTTATTACAGATCTGACAAAACCAGAGAGATCGGTCTACACCTTTATTTCACCCCTTTCTAGGTGGGGAAGATGAGATTGATTCATCCCTTGTGTGAAAATGAGCGCAACAAATTAACCCGGATTTGAAAACCGGTTTGTCTATTCCACTTGAGAAGCTGATATCTTTTGCACTCGTTTGCACATTCTCAGTTACGTAATGACATTCTGTTACTTTAAACAACAGAATGCTAGAATTACGTTTGGCTTATTCCACCAGGCATGAATTAGAGGAATATGCAGTCGGCTCAGTTTCAATATACAACGCTATTCAATAACATTTTTTCAGTTGGAACCTGTTTATTATAATTGCGGTTTGAATTGCTTTTTTATAGAAGTTAGCCCGTGCAAGATGTGGGATTTAGAAACAATTTAACATTATTGCTTTAAGCTTTACAATGTTTCTTCTTTTTCATGAAGTTGTTCCGGGTTTGTTTGTCTTTATTTAAAACTGGTTATATTTCTTTTAGTTTCATCATAACATTTTTCTCTTACTTTTTTTCTTTCTGTTGATTGTCTATATGATCGACGCTAACATTACACAAACACGTAACACCTAAATGAGATTGTTTTTGCCACATTGCTCGACCGGATTTAAAAACATCTAATCAAACGAGGCTACTGATAAAGCGATAAATATATTAGACAATCTTTTCTGATAACAACATTAGGCAGATTTGTTGACATCTCTTGTAGAAATTTTATATTGCACAAATATAACAAACAATTTTCTTTTAGAATTTTGTTCGCTATTTTTTTTTTTACCTAACTCAGCCTAATATTGTCTTAGATAAGTCAGTCATTCATTACTTGCTTAAAATAACCTAGCAAGGTTTTTTTTTCTCTATATCGCAATAACCATCAAACACAACTTAATTCGAGTAACCCTCGAGCATAGAACGGATGTGATTTCTTAATCTCGTGCTCTTTCAAGTATTTCTTTTTCTGAAACACTTTCATTTCAAAGAAATTCCGTTATTATGTTAACTCTCTGCCATTATATTTGAGAGTTTAGATATTTACCTACGTATGTTTGGAGTATAAAGTAATGGTTGACCACTCGTTTCCGAGCATATCAGTCTGCAATGGCAACTAGCCAATCACTGTGACCACATGTTTGCTTAACACTCACAGAGCCCAACTATGATTGATACTGAAATTATTGTGAGTGGAGCATAGTTACAGTTTATACCATAGACAGCATAATCCAACGTAATCAACAGTTTGAACACGCCTAGTACGTTAAAAAGAAACCCATCAATGGCTTCCGTGAGGTTTCGTCTGCCTAATTCCACTCACTTTCCAATGGCACTGTGCTCTGGGAGCGATTCTGCTGGCCGATAACATCGAAAAGTAATACCTTCCTAGCATGGTGATATTTGAAACTTTGTTTCATTGTCGGGAAGCGAACGTCCTACGCACTCATCCTACCGCCTACAGGGATATAATATCAATAATTCTCATAATATAATCCATAAAAAAATATTATTTACAGTTTTACAAGTTGTTTCGTATGCGTTTGTTTGTTTATCTGTATATCAATTCCTTATAGATCATTAAATGCCGAAATTTCATTATCTTGGGAACGTTAGCAATTCCTTTTACAAAAATGTATTCTGGTAATATTTTTCCTTACAGATATAGATTGCTGGCATTTTGATAATTTTTATATTATTTTTTACGAAAGATTATTTTTGTTAATTTGTTTTACTATAAGAATGTATTGCTGATATACAGGGTGTGCATAAAGTTTATGTGCACTTAAAAAACTTAAAACTTTATTTGTCTTTGCGATAGAAATAATTTGTAAAAAGGATTAGAAAGAAGTAAATCTATATTTTTTAAGGTTTTATTGAAATTTTATTTAAGTTTACACATGTCCTCCATCATTAGCAGTTCAAAGGGTAATACGATTTTTCAGTTCATGGAAGACATTTGCCAACTGATTTACAGTAATGTCTGAAATCACATTAGTTATTTTAGCTTTCAAATCTTCTAATGAACTAGGTTGGGTTGCATACATAATTGTTTTCACATATGCCCATAAAAAATCTAATGGAGTCAAATATGGCGAACGTGGAGGCCAATAAAATGGTCCACCCCTTCAGATCCATCTGTTAGGAAATTCCTGATTTAGAAACTCTCTAACACGCAGAGAAAAGTGACAAGGAGTTACATCTTGTTAAATACACTGTATTATAACATTTTTTACAGATTATTTCTATCGCAAATACAAATAAAGTTATAAATTATTTAAAGTTCACTCGAACTTTATGGACACCCTGTATTTACTATAAACATGTTTATATTTTAATCGTGTTTTGACCACTGTTTGGTGGTTATTTGTCCATAGCTGGGACCCAAACTAGTTCTACCAGCCCGAGTGAAAATGGACCTCCTCATAACCACTCGATCAGAGACCTTACTGTCGCATGTAGTTTATCATCATACCCTGGACAACAGCTTTACAATCATTTTATATTCGATATATTGTATCGGTTGCAGGGATTGTGTGACACTTATCGGCGGGAAAAGTGCAACCGGCGTACCAAGATCAAATTCTGACTGTGCCTGTTTCGTTCACCTCACACTATCACCCATGGGAAAGGAATGGATTTTTTTCTTTCTACGATCAGTATAGATTGAGCTTTCTGGTCTTGAGGGACTGACAGTATAGGATATTCAAATTATGGATTCCCACATGTGTAAATAATAGTTCAGACGGGGCTTTTTAATCTCAGTACGGCAGCCAGTCGATGTAAAGAACAACACTGAATTCAAAATCAGATTGGAAACGGATCTTACTTTAAGTGAACCCATTACTGCGGTGATTGCACTAAACGTGCCTTATTAAGACCATAAAAGTTTACGAGACTCAGGAGCGTGAAATATTTTAAATAAAAAAAGTATCCTGACTTTTTAATAATTACCGTAAAAATATATTCTTTCTGAAAACATTTCGCTCCTTATCCTACCTTATTATCTGTTCATCTCTATTCTCCCAAATGTCAGTTATTAATATTAACAAAATTAACAAATGAAAGGTCAGAGAGCATACTTAATACTGCAAGTGTTTTCTTGACGTCAGCAGACTCCTTCTTCATTATACAGACTGTTTTCGAAAATGAAACACAAACGAAATACACAAAAGGACATAAATTCTTAACCAATATTTTCCCATGATTTTGTTTCGACAATTCAATTAACGACTTCAACAGAGCACAATCACAATTAATGTTACACTTTAGCATTTACACGGCATTGTTATTTCAATTTATTAGATCTTTGCTATAGCTTCGTCAAATAATACGGAATCACTACTAATACACTCTTTGTAGCAGGTATAATCTGGGTGTCATATACATACATACATACATATATATATATATATATATATATATATATATATATATATATATATATATATATATATATATATATATATATATATATATATATATACATAACACCCAGATTTCTACTCCTTCTTCTTCTTCTTGAATAATAATAATAATAATAATAATAATAATAATAATAATAATATAGAATTGCATTAAATTATTTAAGTAAATTTCATGAAATTAATTTTTATTTCCAGGGACACTAATAGGGGTTTGGTAAATCTTAATGGTGACCATTTATGAATTTAACGAGCCTTGATAATGTGTACAGGAAACGGAACGTCAGACGACACTACTTCACGTCTAACACTGTAGATGTGTAAGCGCTTTTTCAAAAGTGCTTGTAGCAGTGACACGATTTATTAGGCCGAGTTGATACTGAATATTTATTACAGGCGTATTTCTAACTAGCTGCAAGGAAGCAACCTCGGGCGAGTCAGCTATTTCCCTCGAGTAAAAGAACACCGGTAATGGATTCATCTAAATGTGCCTGTGCATATGGAGGTAGCAGTTCTGTCAGTTAATGGAAAATAGGTGTGTTACCAACAGACGGCGCTCTCATAGGAAGGGTTGACGTCACTGATTACAAAAATTTGTTATGACGTGACAGCTGGTTGGAATATTACGAGAAGTGTATCCTGTCATTAGTAACGGCTTTAATGTGTTGTTAGCAACCCTTTCTTACGAGACAAAGATATGTCTATAAAATTACCTGCTGCATGTTTTTAATCATTTATGATCCCTTGTGGTAATAATAACAGATGAAGATTAACCAAGTCCCAAGTGGCTGATTTCCCGATCATTGCAATCTTAACCTGTTCAAGTCTTGGGTTAAATGTTACCTTTCCCAAATGTCCTACTAGATTGTATCTATTAACTTCTTATTCTCACCGCTCAACACAACTCATTCATTAAGCATCTAAATCGAGAGGCTCTTGAGCCTTGTATAAGGTGAACAGTAGGAGAATAACAATTGTGCTTGTTTTGAATATATAAATCTTAAGAGAAAGGTGTTATCTTAAACTAACTTAACAATCCTTTCAGCAAACTCTGAGTTGCAATATGGTAAGCAATATGGGTTTCTCCTCACTAGGTCTACTGCTGATGTGTTAAATATTATTGCTGAAAGACTCTATCAAAATTTAGATGATAATATAATTCTCGGGATGTTGCTTCGGTTATCTCGAAGACATTTGACAGGGTTTGGTATACTGGTCTTCTTCACAAGTTGAAATGGTTATTGCAATTCTCGACGATTTTTTTAAAATTATTCCTTCTTTCTTATCAAATCACAAAATGAAAGTTGTCTTGAATGGCCTCTCTTCTAGATCTCTTTGCACAAATTTTTCAGGATTCTATCCTTGAACCTACGTTGTTTCTTATTTTTCGTAAGTAACCTTCCAGATGTCATCAGTTCTCAACTCGGCATCTATGCTGATGACACAACTATTTTCTTCTGTCTTAACTCCCGCCG
>OZ038495.1:15555018-15587518 GCA_964036315.1 Acanthosepion esculentum | reverse complement strand
GAATGTTTTTTGTGAAAGTATTTATTTATATGTTTCTATATATATATATTTGATATTTCAGATCGCCTCGATCTTTCCTCAGAAAGTTATACAGTTATTTATTTAATTTCTGAGGAAAGATCGAGGCGATCTGAAATATCAAATATATATATATATAAACATATAAATAAATACTTTCACAGAAAACATTCAATTCTTTTTCTTTTAATTTGCAACTTTTCAGTTGTTTTATCCATATTATATATAAATATATACATATATATATATATATATATATATATATATATATATATATATATATATATATATATATATATATATTGCATTCACTTACGTGGTAATATACTTGGGTAAGGCATGAATCTTATTCTTCTCCCTCCAGCTATGGGTAAATAGAAGGACTGACCGGGTTCTATAACCTTGGATGACAACTGGTCTAGGAGAAGGACAACTCTGAATTCTGAACCTGCGGAGGGTCGGTTGGGGACCATGTGGCACGTAGTGCACCAGGTCTCTGAACCCGGCCCTTCAAAAAGTAAGGATGGCTCTGCCCAAAATCTTCACCACTATAATCATATCACATGTGCTGGTGTCGGGCTGTCGTTTCCTAGGAACTGAGCTGCCTGACCCTCATACGTCGAATACGACGGGAGAGTCGAATACATATATATATATATATAAGTGAACATTGAAGTCAACACTCAGCGGGGACAGGTTGTTTCATGCTGGACGTAATCGTAAGACGGCCTGACGATTGCACCTAGCATGAAACAACCTGTCTCCTCTGAGTGTTGACTTTAATATTCACTTTTATATTTATATTTACACACGCTCTATCCCTGATATTGAGCACTTTATCCCATAAATATAGCACACCTTATAACCATATTCTTCATATATATATATATATATATATATATATATATATATATATATATATATATATATATATATATATATTTATGTATATGTGTGTGTGTGTGGGGGGGAGAGAGAGAGAGAGAGTAAAGTGGGTAGTGAAAGTAATTCAAAGAGTGGACTAAGTGTTTCTTCTCAACACCAATGCATCTGTTTGGTTAGTTTTCCGGTAGGTGGTTCCGTAACACACGCAAAAGCGCGCACGCGCAGGTGTGTGTGAGTGTGTGTGCGTTAAAAAATGGACAACTTCGCGACTCTTAAAATACTCTGGAAAACTTGTATTAGTATACAGGTAAATGATTATGAATGCATTAAGACAGGTGTGTTTGATCTTGTTAAAGTATGTGCGCATTTTATTCAGGAACACATATTCGTTCTGTTTATCTCAAGAAAGTTGATAACTAAATGTATCATTAGATGTATGCGTTAGCAGTATTTCATAATCTCTTGTTCGACATGCACCAGTTTCTCAAGCTATCACAGAATTTTTAATTTTCCCAGACAAAGTAAAATCTACGCAAGTCAGAAAACATTTCAGATATCGAAATAAATTCCAGTCTATTACGAGACAACTTCAGACAAATTTAATTGAACACAACACATGTGACCGTGAATTTACATTAAACCTAAATGAAACATACGTTAAAAAATTCTTTCTTCATTTATGTGCCGTGTCCTTTAAAGACGTAGACAATAATTGTCCTCCACATCTTCTTGTCTCTGTAAATCTTAATAGGTGTTGTCGATTTTTTATTTCTCCCACACATTGTTCTGACATCCATTTGCTCAAGTCAATCAGATATGTTATGCGTTGCTCTCCTCTTTCTTTCAATCTGCCCCAGAAATTTCTACTGCCTCTTCCTGATGTTAAGATTAAGTTTCTTTTTTTTGTTTTCATTCTCTCTAAAACGTCGTTATCGTTCACATGTTCGGTCTGTGGTATCCTCAGCATCTTTCTGTAGGACCACATTTTTTTTTAATGTAAATAATGAATATACATTTTATGAAAATTAATTTCGATTTTGCTTTTAATCATATTCCCAAATAAGGCTATAATGCCACTAAAACGTGAGGGGTAACTATGCATGAAAAACATAGTAACATTTTAGAGAGGAGAAAAGACTATAAAAACAGGTTTGAAGAAGACAGACGATACCGATTGATCTTGCATTTCATTTTCTTAAAAACGTAGGTGGCAGGGAAGGAATAAGATGGAATGTTGACCATATTCACCATAGTCTATGAATATAGAATACAGCGCAGTACGTAATCTGTTCAATGAATTAACGTTAAAGATTAACACTCACGAGTCAGACACTCTACTGAATCTGACTATATCGCCAATACCACCAGCAGCTGTTTGGTAATTCTTCATTCTTCGATATCAAAGGCTGGCTGTGCATATTCGGGAAAAACATGGCCGACTTTATACACTTCGCGTTGAATATTTAGAGCCTTCTGATAGGTTAAATCTTCTATTGGTGAACTATAAAATGAGACAGCTCATTTTGGCTGGCTCACTAGTACACCGGGTTACCCAAAAACTCCAACATGGAAGAGAGTTCCACATGCGAGAAGTGCGATATAGTAAACTATATAATATATAGATGAAACCTAGTTGGCATTAGAACGATTACCATGAAAAATGTTTATAGAAAAGACAATGGGAAACCAAGACACGTCGAAAGTAAAATTTCCTGACATCTAGATACCAGATCAGATCCTATAACATTGCAAACACTTACTTGTAAAATAATTTTGCTATTCTAATTTTGGTGTCGACATATATGCTGCTAATCCTTAAAAAAGTGGGGAAACATCATGCAGGGTAATATTTCGAGAGAAAGAGAGAGAAAGAGAGAAGGAGAGAGTAAAGGTTGGGAGAAAGGAAGTGTGTTAAGGCAATATTTTTAATGATCAGATTTCAAGAAGTTCGAACAGAAATTACTCATGTGTAAAGCTAATTTCTATCAGTCAGTAAGTGCCATGCGTGATTCACGCTTGCGTGATCATGTGTCATTCGATACATGGCTGACCAGACAGAAGATATTCTCGCAGTAGGTTGCCGTTTCTTTCTGTTGTGGACTTGGCTATAGGTTTAGTCTGTCTTGCTACTCAATGGGAAAAAAAAGAATGATTTATACGTTTTCCAAGGTTATTTGCACGTAAGTTAATGTAACGAGCCAGATTAGAATTCGAACTCGGCTCTCCGATTTATTATTCTGAGCTGTTATCTATTACACCTCACCGCACTTGTCAGTCAGTTATGTGCCATGCGTGATACACGCTTAGGCGATCATGTATCTTTCGATACATGAATGACGAGGCAGATTTTTTCCCGCAGTAGGTTGCCATTTCTTTCTGCGGTAGGAACCCGGTCTGTCCTGCTATTTATCTATAGCTGAGGGTAAAAAAGAATTTATACCTTTCCCAATATTATTGGCACGTGAGTGAATGTAATATATTTGACTGGAATTCTAACTGGGCTCTACGATTTTCAATCCGAGTGGCTATCTATTACTCCACTGTTTCTTCAAACATGTCTTTATTATCTACGATATAACTTCGGGGAACATCGACGACCAGTGTGCGAACCGAAATCATATTTTATATTAAACTAAAATATATATATATATATATATATATATATATATATATATATATATATATATATATATATATATATATATATATATATATATATATATATGCAAACGTACACACAGAGTTGCGTTTATGTATTTGCATATGTGAGATTTTGTTTGTATGCGTGTGTAAGGCTGAAGGCAAGTCAGTTAATTTATCTATAAATATATGGTAATATATTCAATTATTCAATTCAATATCTCCATTACAAACATGTCATTCGGTTATACGAATATTTGATGACGAGCTACTCTGAGATAAAAATTAATGATTCAATAGACTTGCAATAGGATTCATTTCATCAAACCGATTTCTGTTTCATCAAATAACTGCCTTTCCGAACACCCATCTGTCTATCTGTCTGTCCAATCGACTATCTATCCATGCAACTATCGCATCTGGTGGTCATTAAGCCTATCAAACAACGAATAAGTCTCTGTCATCCAGTGACGCCTGCCTTCAAGCAAACGGCGAAACTGTCCTGAGCAACAAAGATACATGTACCGTGCAGTTGAGTTCACATGACAGAAATAAGTTTTATTTAATACCAAATCAGAGACATTGATACTAATTAATCCAAGATAAGAAAACGAGGAAGAAAATCTTGAAAGCAGAATGAAATAGAATTAGAATATGATTGAAAAGTATCGATCGTCTCATCTTGATTTTTTCAAGTGCAGTAAACTTGTCAGTTTCCGAGTCACGCACTTGATTCCTCTGACCTGCAATCATTATCACCATCACCAACACTAATAATCGGAATAGTCTTCATTTAGCATTGATTTACTAAGTGGACAGATAAAATGAATAATTTAAGTAAGCGGTTAAATTATGATTTCCTCGTTTTCACCATTTATTTTTGAAGGAAACATCTATCTATCTATCTATCTATCTATCTATCTATCTATCTATCTATCTATCTATCTATCTGTTTGTTTGTCTGTCTATCTATCTATCTATCTATCTCTTTGTCTGTCTGTCTTTCTATCTATCTATCTATCTATCTCTCTATCTATCTGTCTGTCTATCTATCTATTTGTGTGTCTGTCTGTCTCTCTCTCTCTTTCTATCTATCTATATATCTGTTTGTTTATCTGTCCCTCTCTCTCTTTCTATCTATCTATATATCTGTTTGTTTATCTGTCTTTCTTTCTCTCTCTCTATCTATCTACCTGTTTGTCTGTCTATCTTCCTCTCTATCTATCTGTTTGTCTGTGTGTCTATCTATCTATGCTAATCAGTCATGATCCATTGTTCTATTTATCTATATATATCTCCATGACAATCTAGCATTATCTGTCGATCAATGTATGTCAGTAAGTCATTATTTAACTATATATATGTCATTCTGTTATTATCAATCTATCTATCTATCTATCTATCTATCTATCTATCTATATAAATCATTAGCCCAGTCTATATATATATATATATATATATATATATATATATATATATATATATATATATATATCTGTCTATCTATCTATCTGTCTATCTGTCGATTTCAATCCATTATTATCTATCTCTATCTATCTCAACCTGTCATTATCTATCTATCTATCTATCTATCTATCTATCTATCTATCTATCTCAACCTGTCATTATCTATCTATCTATCTATCTATCTATCTATCTATCTATCTATCTATCTATCTATCTATCTCAACCTGTCATTATCTATCTATCTATCTCAAACTGTCATTATCTATCTATCTATCTATCTATCTATCTATCTATCTATCTATCTCAACCTGTCATTATCTATCTATCTATCTATCTATCTATCTATCTATCTATCTATCTATTTCAGTGTATTATTATCTATCTATATATCTATATCTATCTATATATCTATATCTATCTATATCTATCTTTATAAATCTATCTATCTAGCTAGCTAGCTGGCTGTCATTACCTATCTCTTTTTTATCCTTTTTCCTTGTTGCACAAACAGTTTACAAATTTTTGAGTTTCCACCAGTGGATGTAAAATGAAGAAACTTACTCTATTCACTGGTAATAAATATTATACAATATTATACATTATACAAAGCATATGACATACGTGTTCAGTACCTTTTGTTTTAATTATTTCAAACAAAGCAAGAGGATAATGCCACTAAGCTGCGATGGTTTACTTGGATTGAAAGAGAATGAGATTTTACTGAGGGGTAGTGACAATAAAAGTACAGAATTCTGGAATACGGAAGAATGTAACTGGTGTTACATTTAATACTTTGAAAATTGTAAGCTAGGCCAAGTATTAAGAGACAGGAGGACTTCTTTGGTAAGAAAGAAAAGAGTACTGAACTGCTATGTGTGTCTGTCCTTCTTTACGGCAGCGAATCTGGAACGATGGTTCTAAAGAAGGATGCCAAGGATACCATGGACAGAAAAGGTGAGCAGAGATGAGGATGCAAACAAGGAAGAAGCTTATACTTAACATCAGGAAGAGGTTTTGGGTAAACGTAACGATAAAAGAAGGCATGGAGAATCTGATACACACATGGCGGATATAGTAAAAGAGAGACAAGGGAAAGCAACGTGAGTGGCAGAACAGGGTCTGGGTGAAGTAGTAAAAGGACAAAACATATTGACAACTACAAGGGATAGGAGGAGGTGGAGAGCCATGATCTCTTACGTCCAAAAGGGACACGGCACATAAGAAGAAGGGATCAGGAAAGCAAAAAGTCCGAAAAGAGTACCGCAGGAGGAAAAAGAAACAATTAGAATTGAACTTAGATTTAATTCCATCTACTTCTATTAAAATTGGGAGATATATTAATCGATCTAGTAGTAGGCTTCAGTTGAAGCGGTCAATGTACCAAGGAGCAATGAACGATTCCCATTAGAACAATTGCAATGAAAATATTTATAGGAAAACTTATAATATAGCATACTATATATATATATATATATATATATATATATATATATATATATATATATATATATATATATATATATATATACCCAAGTATAGGATTGGTGTATATGGAATAAATTACAATAACCAAAAAATACTATTCTTAAAAGAGTGCACAATACAGACTAGAGCAAATATAAATTATTCGAAAATTATAACATAAATATGTTATAAAATCACTACAAAAATAGCCATTCGGTTTCAATACGTCTGCTGTCTTATCAAGTGATGGGGTTGAATATATATATATATATATATATATATATATATATATATATATATATATATATATATATATTCGATTCCTGTCGGAGGTCGCACATTTTCTATGAAAATTACTTGGACATTCAGGCCGGTAAATGTCATTAATACTGTTTATTATAAACGGAGAATTTACTTAAATATCTGTATCTATAAAAAGAATATATATATATATATATATATATATATATATATATATATATATATATATATATATATGTATGTATGTGTGTGTGTGTGTGTGTGTGTGTGTGTGTGTGTGTGTATGCGTGTGTGTGTGTGTGTTCGTGCGTCTGTTTTTGAGAGGACATACATATGACCTATTTTGGGTTTCTGTTTGCGGTCACTACACAAATTTGTAAATATTTCAGTGTATAATATTCGCAGAGAAAGTTCGAAGGCAAGTTTTCGGTTGTTTTCTGCATCGCCTCATTGTCCATTTGCCGCCTCCACTTGCCCCATCGCGTTCACAGCAAACCGAATTTCAAACGATTGCATCTAATTACAATTGCGATGTTCTCCCAACAAAAAGGGCGGGTAGAAAAGGATGCAGATTTATTCATACAATTCAATATTGCAGTGGACTCATTTGCATCGTACATATCTGCTACAAAAGATTAGATAAGAGCAACAAGCCAGCAACAAACAGTAGAATCAAAACATAATGCAAATAGAATTTCAATTCTGGGAAAGGGACGTCCGATTCCAAAAACACTACAAAGTGTTGTTATAGGAATGGAAAGGCAAACAAAAAAAAATGAAAATGGAGGGAATTTTAATCTATTCTCAAACAGATAGTAACTCGAGCTGACTCCGGTTTGGATATAATGCACTCGTAAAATTAAATCTGGAAAAGTATATGAAAATTTCTAAAATCTTTTTTTTTTCCATTTATAAACATTTGCTTCCATTTTCTAACTAGCAAGGTTACTGAATATCGCTCGGAAAATATTAGTTTATATCTTTAAATGGTTTTATTTCATAATTTTCAATCGTTTTGTAGTATCTTTCATGGCACCGGATACGTTTGAACCGGATACATATGACGAAGTTTTCAAGTTTCCAAATCTCAGATTTTTACGATATCTTAACATCTAACCTCTTGGTTTTTTTTCTTGTTACGTTTTTGGGACATCCACAAAATTATAATCAGTTCCGGTATCCGGAGAAAAAACTACTGATTCTGCATCTTTAGGCCGTAGGCGACCATCGCTCTACACAATTTCCTGTTTTTAGTATCTATTAATAATTTTCTCTTATTTTTCTTAAATCCGTTACTCAAACTGACAACGTATGCTATCTTTTATTTTCCTCTGACAATCTTGCTTTCAATCTGTGACTATCAGATTTTCCAAGTCGTCTTTTCTCACTAATTTGAACTGTCTTTTCCTGATGTCAAGTATGTGTCTCCTTTTTTATATTTTCTCTGAAACTTTGTCGTTGCTCACGTATTCTGTCAATGGTATCCTCAGCATACTTCTGTAGAACCAGATTTCTGTTGCTTCAAGTTTATTCTTCAATTATGATCAGATTGTCCAGCATTCACTACCATATAGGAGGACAGATATCACGTAACACTTCAGTACTCTTTTCTTTGTTTCTAACGAATCTTTTCTGTTTCTTAATACTCTGCTTATTCTTTGGAATGCATCTTTGGCTATCCCAATGCGCCTTAGGATGCCAGTGTCGTACTTTCTGTCCTCTGTTAAAACCGCTCCCATGTATTTAATTTTTTGTGATGCTTTGGTTTTGATATCACCGCGCCATTTTTACGAGAATTTCTTTTAATCTGTTCTAATATTCATACTATGTATTTTGCATTGGAAATCAGAATAAACCGGTTGTTAACGTTAAGGACTTGTCTTCGCTAAAGGATTACGAGACATTTTACAACATATAACCACTAACAGAATCTATACATATACAGGGGTTGGACAAAATAATTGAAACACTTGTAAAATTCAAGGAACATTTATTTAATATGGAGTTGGTCCTCCTTTAGCCTCACAGACAGCTTTAATACGTCTAGGAATGGAATCATACAGCTTCCTGACTTCATCCAAAGGAATTTTCAGCCATTCTTCCATTAATACCTTCTCCAGCTCTTTGCCACACGACGGTGGAGGATAGCGGCTCCTAACTTGTTGCTCCAAAATACACCATAAATGTTAAATAATATTGATATCTTGAGATTGGGGAGGCCACTCCATGTGTTCTAGCTAACTTCCATGCTCTTCATACCAATTCTTAACCACTCGAGCGGTAGGTATTGGAGCATTATCGTCTTGGAAGCTGCAGTCACCATCAAGGAATAAAGACTTGGCCATTGGATGAACATGATCTCCCAAAATGTTCAGGTAATCTTTGCTGTTGATTTTACCATGCAGAGAAACTATTGGACTGAGACATTTCCATGATATGGCGGCCCAAACTATCACTGATCCACCTCCATGCTTCACTTTTGGAAGAAGGCAGTCAGGGTTGTAAGCTTCTTTGGTCTGCCTTCACACATAAACTCGCCTTGAAGTTGGGAAAAGACAAAAAACTGGACTTGTTTGAGAATATGACTTGCTTCCTTTGGTCTGCAGACCAGGCATTGTGATCTCTGCACCACTTCAACCTCTTTTGAATGTTGCGAGAGAAAAGAATAGGTTTCCTCACAGCGGCTCTTCTATGATATGCAGCCTTATAGAGCACAGGGCGAACAGTTTTAGTAGAAACTGAACTATTCAGATGGTTATTCAACGCAGTAGTCACTTTGGCCGCATTTGTTCGATGATTTTTTGCCACATTGCATTTCAATGCACGTCAATTCCTGTCAGTAAGTTTGCAAGTCTGGCCCGAATTGCTATGCTTGCTAGAGGTTTTACCCTGTTTAATGAAGTGCGTCATAATTCTTGATATGGTAGCTCTTGACAAACCAAACAGTTCAGCAACCTTAGTGATCGAGGCTCCTGCCATGCGAGCTCCAACAATTTGCCTAATTTCGAACTCAGCGAGGTCACGCATTTAGCTTAAATTTTACTAAATTCTAAAAATAAATAAGCCAAAGACAGTAAATTAGATAAATAAACGTATTTACAATAGATATAACCTGCAATTACAAAGTTTTAGTTAAAGTTCTTAATATAATAGGTCTTTGAAATATCGGAGTGGATTTTGCACCTGTTCCAATTATTTTGTCCAACCCCTGTATATTATTAATAAAGAAATTGACTAAAGGAAAAAAGCTAAATCCGACCCTTTTTGTTCCTTGCAGCAAGTTTATCGAGATAAATGTATAAATTGTTAAAACAACATACCAAAAATTTACATCACTTAGCGTCCTCCATAATTTACTTTTCATTTTTTTAACTTCGGGAGGTTTTCGAATATTTTAGAATATTCTCTTAAGCAAACTTGAAAGCA
Source organism: Acanthosepion esculentum (assembly GCA_964036315.1). Taxonomy (NCBI): domain Eukaryota; kingdom Metazoa; phylum Mollusca; class Cephalopoda; order Sepiida; family Sepiidae; genus Acanthosepion; species Acanthosepion esculentum. The sequence continues at coordinate 15,577,357 of OZ038495.1, read as the reverse complement.
TACCGTCATTCTGCTCGCCATGTTATTTCTGTGTTTAAACACAGATCATAAATTACTATTTCTACCATTGATAAGTTTCATGTCAGTTTACCTGGACATGAACAAGGTATTAATAAGAAGAGTTGCAATTAATGCATGCAAGGTTTTACACCTTTGGCATCACTCCTTCATGGTCAGGCTATGACATTGTCAGCCTACCCTCATATATAAAGGTCAATCAGGCAGAAAATATATACCGAAACTAGTTTTGTTAAATTCAACCGAAAACTACATATTTATATTTTTGTACGTTTTCCAATTTTCTAAGGAGCTAGTGAATATATAGATTAAAATAAAATAATTTCACCCCAAGCAAGTCGATAATGTCACTAATAGGATAGGAATTACTGGGAGGGAAAGAGAATGCGATTAATTTAGAGCGAAGAAATGACAACTAAAGACCAGACTTCAGGAAGACAGGAGTTGGAGATGGACGTTACAAAGTATTAACATGGAAACAAGAAACTGAAAGAGAGTTTCACAGGTGAGAAGTAAGAGAAAATAAACTATTCAAATAGAACTTATGGTTTCATCTAGCTATTTCAACAGTACGACGATGAAACCAATTGACAATTACTGAAATCGACGAGACCTAGTTACTATTAGATCAATTTCCATAATAATATTCATAGAAAAGAGAGAGGTAAGCCATATTATTGCGGTGGGAAAAGTGACGAAATTCGAAATGCCAATCGGGACCATTCTTTGGATTTTGTCGATAATCAAACCAGGCATGGCAGTAATATTCAACGCACGGTCGAATAAGTGATATATAAATGTGTCAGATAGCTTCTGGCGAGAAAAAATGTCTGGCACGACATAGTGAACAAGCTTTTCTAGGAACATATCTAGAAATTGTTTCGATATTGTCACTTGCCTTCATGTTCGGAGAAAGCGTGAGACCAAGAAATAAATTGCTCTCCTGGAACTAAGCATCGGCTATACTGATCGAAAGCAAATATGTTTCTCTATGATGAATTTAAAGCTATTTCTTGCCCCAGTTAACAACAGATTGGAGGTAATTTCAGAGAGCAGCTGTCAGTTTTACTTCGTTGGACCTATCGGATTTATTATTAAGCAGGAGTCAGTAGTTATGTCATCAGTATATATAGCTAGTTTGGAACTGATGGCATTAGGATGGTCGTAGATGTAGATAACTATCATTGTAGGTTCAAGAATAATATGTTTACATTTAATTTTGTGCATTGTTTTTCCCCAGTTCATTTAACTATCTATAACCTTATCAATGAATGGAGGTGTTTGTCAGTACGGTAGACAATATTTTCTGTCTAAATCTAAATATGTGGTATTGCATTGGAATCACATCAACATTACCTCATACGTTACGGTTAAACTGAAGAGCGAACATCAAATATTTATACGTGTTGTTATTTTCGTATGCGTATTAAATCTTTCGTACAAATAAGAAATATTTCATACACACTTCATATAGCATCTCCTTTAGAGAAAGCTATTACATCTAGGGTGTTTTGTTTGTAGCATAATAGCTACGATGTTGAGTCTTTCGATTTGAGTATGTCCTGTATTTTATTTTCGTATTATCTACTAGAATTTGTCTTAAGTCAATATTTGTATTTTAGCTTTTTTGTGATGTGATGATCAATATGAACAAAAATTGCACTAAGTTTCGAGAAAAATGACAAGTCAACCTACGAGAAAAGGTGGTGTGTATGTGGCACATATAAGAATTTAATTTTATCCCTTTTATTATAAAAACTCCAAATGGCATTGAAATTCATAAACAATTTACATGCACACAGACAAGCACATACACATATAAACATACACACGCATGCGTGTTTCTTCACAGGTTATTTTTCTTTTATATATATATATTAAATACAATGATTGGTTGGGAAGTATAGTAGAGTGGTTTCCTGTTGTCGTCAACTTGGTTTTAAATATTGAGTATTCCTTCTTTTAGACCGGGTGTCATTCAAGGCGAGAATGATCAGTCTATTCCACCATAGTTGTGGATAAAAGAGGTGCCTCCACGCCTTTCCTAAGGGCAATTGCGTGAATTAAAAAGAAATCTAGGCTGTTTTTTTTTAACTCGGCATGCCATTTCCGCTATCCACAATATATTTGTTTTTCATTTTTGATGTTTCTTCTATTCCCCGCTATCATTCTCAATTCTCTTACGCAGTTTTGCATTTTTCTTTTATCTGCGAATTCAAAATAATGGGTTGCATGCATTTAAAAGAATGTGTGCATGACGGTTATTGGAATTAGCGTGTCGAGTTCAAAATTCTAACCGTGGCCTATTACGCTTGGAAGGCCGTGAACACATCGAGTCTCTCATCCAGTTAGAAGTTAATAGCAGGGTAGCATGGGCCCCTTAGCTTTCCTTGGCAACCCATCTATGGAAAGGAGAGCGCTGAATTCAAAACCGGTTGTGCGTGGGATTAATGACAAAACAGCCTAAAAATCCCCCTAGCTATGGAAACCTCAGCAGTCACACTCAGCCTGGTGACGCTATGGCTGCATGATCTAAAGTGTTAAAAAGAAAGAACTGAAAAAACTTTGACACTAGGTTATATCATTACTACTACTATTAGTAGTAGTGATAATAGAAGCAGTAGTATTACTATGAGCAGTAATAGCATTAGTAACAATTCTTCGTAATTGTCCCTAATCTTTTCTGCGTAAAAAGAGTTGCGAGAATTTTAAAAAAATTCTTTGTAAATTATTTATTTTAAAATGTGAAAATTTTCTTTCATTAAAAAAATATTAAGTACGCCATACATAATATAAGTACTTAAGGTAATGAAATCTAATTTGCCCAGCAGTGTTTAAAAAAAAAATGGATTATCGCCGAGAAGCTGAAAGAGGCGATGAATTCAAAAGGAGTTTTTTTTTTGTATACAGGGCTGTTCTATAAAAGTGACTCACCTGATTTTTTTTTACTGAATGTTCTCTTCTCTGATAAAACGAATGTTGAGCTAAATTCAAAGTATAAGCGATCTAAAATCCGAAGAAGCTTTGAAAGCTGTTTCAATTTAGCAGTAAGTACTGTCAAGCATCTGTTAAGTATAATGTTCTGGGGATGCTTTTCTTTTCATGGAATTGGTTTCTTAAACCTATCGAAAAGACCCTCAGGAGCGAGCAGTACAAGAGAATTTTAGACTCTTGTCTGCTCCCTTCTGCTGAAAGGGTGCAAATCGACCCCACCAAGCTCATTTTTATGCCGGATAATGCTCCCTTTCACAAATCAAAATTGATGAAGGAATACTTTGATGAGAAGCAGGTGAGTGTTATGACATGGCCGCCCCAATCTCCTGCCCTCAACCCCATAGAAAACGTATGGTGCATTATAAAGTACAGGCTCTCGAGAAAGCAGTTGAGCAACAAAGAGGATTTGATTGTAAATTTCATATCCGAATGGAATTCAATGCTTGGAGATGAGATTTGCCAGAACCTAATCAAGTCAATGCCAAAAAGGGTTGAAAAGGTTATTGAAAATAAAGGAGGACCTATAGATTATTAAATATTTCGAACAATGTTACCTATTATAAATAAATTATACCTCTATTATTCTTTATTTAAAGCTGTTGGGCTATGTTTCTATTGATTACTAGTTGCAGGAAATAAGTGAGTCACTTTTTTTGCGCGGAGTTTTTCCCTAAATCTCATTTATATCCAAAATTATAATTATCAATAGAATACCTTAGGGTGAGTAAACTTTTGTACTAGGTGGTCGGGAAGGGGTCTTTATATTAGTAAGATTAAAAAGTAGTTTGACCCCAAAAACAATAGGCCAAATTTTTTTTTTAGTTAAAAAAATCAGGTGAGTCACTTTTATCGAACAGCACTGTATATATAAATGAAACGCAAAGCAATCATATTTTTTTTACTTGCCATTAATCAGGATTAATTGTTCAGGTAGAATTTTTCGTCTGCTCTTTCTTTTATTCCCCCAAATGGATTCTGAGAAATTTTCAGGATCTCTACCAGTTCTTGTTACGTGCAAAACTCAGGATGCGAACGATAATCACTCAGTCAAAGAAATGATGAGTTTATTTATTCAGGCATTCCGGGTACAGTTTCTATTATAATTTTGTCTGAGGAATTGGATATACTCGATTATTTCATTATGAAAAGGTACCTGAGACGTCCGCAGTAATGCTTATTAGGCTGGTTTGAACTTTCTCAAAAAAAATTTTTTTTTTCAAATATTGACCATGTTAGAACATTTTGTAAAACGCCGGAAAGATATACCAAGGGAAATATTTGCAGGTAGAATTAAAAGATAAAATGCAGCGTATATTTAAATATACGTAACAATACGATCGACCGCAGTCGACATAATAGAACCGTTGTGAACTGGAGGATGCTTTCGTTTTCTGTATTGTGTTTAGTACAGCAATGTTACACACTATTTTCTATTGAGTTGTCTTTCTCATAGACTGGTTGACAATCACTGCTAGAGAGTTCATATAGAAGAGACTTCCAGAAGAATACGACTCCAGTCATTAGAATGAATATCTATTAGTCTTTATCTACCCTTTATATCATCAATCTGTGCTTACATTTCTTCTTACGTCTATAAAACAACCTCATTAAGTGTCTACCTTGGGTTGTTCTTGGGCCTTGTATTGGGCGAAAAAATACGTAAAAGCAGAAAAAAAGTTGGGATAAAAGTGATCCAATCATACATTTCCCAAGTTTGTTTGAATAATTTCACCCCAAGCAAGGCGGGAATGCCACTTGTACGCAGGAGGGTTACAGGGAGGGAAAGATAGAGAAAAGACTGAGTATAGGGAGGACTGAGGAAAGAGAAAATATTAACAGGATTCAAGAAGATGGCGATTGACGTTGAATTTAAATTTATGAAGATTTTAGCCATCAGTGAAGCAAGTAAGCGGAAGGCAGTTGCACAGGCGGGAAGAGCGAGAAAATAAACTTTTGGAGTAGAAGTGGTGGTTGCATTTAGCTATTTCAACAGTAAAATGCTGGGGCTTAGATGTCAATCTAGTAGCACGCTTAATTTCATGTAGTCGATAGAACAGGGAAAGAAGAACCTCGGGGCAGTTTTTCCTGGTTATTTTTGCGAAAGTAAATGTGATAAACTTATCCAGAATTCGAATGTGGCTTACCGATTTGTCGTTTTGACTCGCTAACCTCCACATCCTTAAAAAAAATGTAATTCAATATGGAACCGTAAATTCAGACATAAATATTTTTTAAAATTTTCTGCAACAACAGAATTTTGATGGACCAATTAACAATGAAAAACATAACCACGAAAGTGCTTAACTATTATAGTAAATCGAAATTTCGATTATATCGTTTGAGACTTGGCCTATATTATATACAAATATTTTAATCTGTTGGGCTACATTTTTTGCCGGCCTGAATATTTACCCAATGAGCCTTCTTGGATGAAGCCAATATATAACTCACTTATCAGTGTTTTCAAAGTAAGCGCACGTACCATGACTTAGTGTGTGCAGTCATTAGATAAGTTTCACAAGTATGATTTATGTATGTTTTGGCACAGGACCAATAATGTGCAACCTCCGCTGTATGCTGTCAAGAGTTGTATCAAGGGACTTTCACAAGGCACAAAATCAATGCTACTTTTTATTTATTTTTTTAATTCACAGAACCGACTTTTTGCTCATAAAGATAAAATATACCCAGGTTTTATCAGTTTTACACTCAATTTAGAGATTTCGCAAATCTGTTTACAGTAGACATTCACAAATGCGGATAATTAGATATCGTATGTAAGCATTGTTCCTCTTGTATTTGCTGTGTCTACCAAGGATATGTCCTCTTTATCTCTGATTCATTTCAAGTAGATGTTAAATGTGGGCGTTCGAGACTGTTCACAAGGATCCCACAAATGCGGCTCTAACCTAAGTTTTGTTCCTTTGCTACTTCCCACAGGCCATGTTCTGTCATCCACTTGCGCAAGCCCGCTAGGTATATCATGCTTTGCTTTCCCTGTCTCCCTTTCCCACTATTCATCCTTGAGTATCAGATTCTCCAAGCCCATCTTTCTCATTACGTGTCCCAGAAATTTCACCTGCCTCTTCCTGATGTAACCTATAAGCTTCCTCCTTGTTTGCATCCTGTTCAAAACCACATCGTTGCTCACACGCTCGGTCCATGATATCCTCAGCATCCCTTTGAAGAACCATATCTCCGCCGCTTCGAGTCCTTCTTCATCTTTGAGGAGACCGTCCAGAAATCATTCCAAAACACAAGAGATAACATAGGAAACAGTTTCTAGATATTTAAATCTTTTCTTTCTTTTAAAGCTTCGTGTCCCTTCGGGACGTAGCCGATCATAGCTCTCCAATTTCCTCTATCCCTTGTAGCTCACAATATGTTTTGTCACTTTGCTATTTACCGCAGTCCATGTTCTGTCATCCAATTGCTTAAGCCCTCTAAGTATGTCATGCGTTGCTTTCCCTTGTCTCTCCTTCCCTCTATTCGACCTGTGAGTATCAGATTCTCCAAGCCCTCCTTTCTTATTATGTGTCCCTATTGTCTCTTCCTGGTGCTAAGTATAAGCTTCCTCTTTGTTTTCATCCTCTCCAAAACCTCATCGTTGCTCAGTCCATAATATCCTTAGCATCCTTCTGTAGAACCATACCTCCGCTACCTCGAGTCTCTTCTTCATCTTTGAGGAGATATTCCAACATTCGCTGCCGTAAAGGAGGACAGATATCGTGTAGCAGCTCTGTACTATTTTCTTTGTTACCAAGGAAATTATTCTGTCTCGCAATACTGTGCCTAGCTTTTGGAATGCGTTTTTTGGCCATCCCAATACGTCTTCGGATATCAGCGTCATAACGCTTCTCAGTTATTTAAAATTCCGTACTTGCTTATTTTTAGTGTCCCCGACCTGTAAATCGCATTTTAAGCTCATCCTTTTACTGATGACGATGCATTCTGTTTAATTTTTGTAGTTTATTCTTAGTCCCTTCTTCTCGCTCTCTTTCGCTACCTTCGTTTTTATGTAGTTGCTGGCGTTTCTGTATAGAAACAACTTATTTCTTATTTGGTATTGATATATATCAGAAGGAAGAAATATTGTCTATAGGTTCACCACTATCTCCAATATTGGCCAACATATGAATGTAATACCAACGTGGAAATACTTTTCAAGAATAACGTATTTCTATCAAAACAACATTTCAGGAAAATCGGTTCTACTGTTCACTAACTTATAGCTCTTTCTAGTATTGATGAGTACCTCCTTCCTAACATTTTGTTTCAAGTAGCGTGGAACGTCAACATCTGTATGTCATTAATTTCTCTTCCAGTTACATATGTTACCCACGTTAGTTGTTGCGCTTCTGGAAAGTACTCAAGTGATGTGGTTTCTGATATTTGGTACAGTTGTTTATTTGGTGATTCTGTAGAATCACCAAATCAATGCGAAATGAAGAATCGTCCTTTCTAAGTCCGGCAGGTTTCATTCGCTCGAATATATTTGTAATCTGATTTGAGAAAGAGGTTACAAGGAGTTGACCGTTTAGAAATGTATCAATGTCTAATTCATAAATTTATGAATGTAATCGCAGTACTAGATTGGCGGCAAGGTCTCGTCATTTTACAGTTAAAATTGCTAGATGTAACCGTAAGTTCTATGCTAACGGTTTCTTCTATCGCAGTCCTAGCTTATAGAACTCTCTTTCACCTCCTTGCTTTCCAGTTAACTTTGAACTTCAAAAATTTAAATGCAATGTCAATCTTTATCTTCTGCCTTCTTAATTATTATCCGTTTATTGTCCTCTCTCTTTAATACTAGTTTTCCTCATATTGTTTAACAATCGTTAACCTCTTGCGTCCTAGTGGCTTTATTGCCTTGTTTGGTGTGAAATGATTAAAAAAAAAGAAGAAATTACTGAATGAGTTGAGTGCAATGTATGACGTCCATATGAAAATCATTATCTAAAGAAGCTATTGAAATATATAACTTCATTTCTTATGTTATGGTCTTCTATTTTGTGGTGTTAGACAAAACTCCACCTAGCCCAGCCTATTCTACGTTTAAATGTCTAATATCTCATAGTAGATTTGTTTTAAATAATCCATCCACCAATGTATTTATTAATAACGTATCTCAAATTTTGATGATGATTTTAAGGCGCGTGCTATAATATAGGTAGAGTTTATTAAATATGAAAAATGTTAATTCACCGTAATTAAATTTGTTGGAAACAGAGAGTTACAGAACTATGGAAAAATTTAAAAATATGTTAACATTTTCATTTTAACACCGATTTTATTTGAACGCGAGTCACGTTTCGAATTTCACAGCCCATTGCCTTTAAATTCAACTGTTCACCTGACACTTTGCATTACGAAACTGTATAATTAATTAGTATCTAGAGGTGGGTTTTTCTCCGCTAAGTAATTAATTATATTATTTTCGACGCTACAAAATTAATTACCTCTAAAGTTAAGAAAAAAAAAATTAAGCACTGGTTACTTTGAAATTAAAGTTTCTTTTTCTGAATGATCTGATTATTTAAAATTAAAAGGAAGAAAACAGATGGTCAGTGATAAGAAAATAGCACAATAATTAGTCATAAAAATGGGGAGTTACATCTATAAATGCGATGACCACGTGGTGTAATGGCGAGCGGCCCGGAACAAGAAAACACTGAGCAGATTTCCGGTCGAGTTTGTTATATTCAATTTTGTATATATACTTTTGGAAAAATTAAGAATCCATATATCTCCCTGTTATGGGTTAAATAACAGTTCAGAGGGAGCTCTTTAGGCGTGGTTAGAAACCAGTATTGGAGAAGGAAAAAACTCAAAATTAAAAAACCATTTAGTCCTAGTTAATCATTTATAACACAGCCAACGAAATATTTTTTTAAGTTCACAATGATATTAAGATTCCGACCGTGTTGCATACATATCATGCGTATATTTCGTCAAATTTATTTTTCTTATTTCAACTTTTGTCACAATTCTTTTTTTTTTTTTCAATCGACTATTCAGCTATCTGAAAATATTACTGGAAGTTGGAATAAAAATGTGACGTCGAACAAGACCATACTCAAAGGCTATCTTTCGTGGTATGGAATTGACATGGCGAATTCTGTAAAAGACATCATCAAAAATAAAAATTTTCTTTTAAAATGACGAATAAAAAGTACAAAATTCAATTTCGACTCATTTCTAGAAGCTCTTCCTTTTTTTTTTCAACAGGAAAAAACGCTCATTGACAGCACGTTCTTCGAAAAATGGAGGGCACGATTTATTCACTCAAATTCGTTCTATGCTGTTACAGAAATACCCTCAGTCCTTAGGTAAAAAAAATAATACCATATTCAAAATAATTCATCAGCCTGGAAATTATTAATTTCCACGTATAGAGAGATATATCCCAAAATGGAAAAAAATCATGGGAAAGAAAATTTTGAATGAATTTAATGCGTCAAACGTGTAATTGAAAATCAAGATTCAAATGTCTGCATTTTACTCAGGCTTACAGATGTCCCATTGCTCCCATTAGAAATTAACTTATTCAGCCACTAGACCTGAAGTATCGTCTTTATATTTTCTCAAAATATGCTTTCTAAACAGTTAAGGGAAGTAATAAGAATACGGAAGTTTCATTAGAAACAAAGACAAAAATTGAGTAACTGCAATTTAACTTCAATTCTCTTATATGGAAGTGAATAGTGCCCGATCTCCTCACAGATAAGGAGTAGAATGAACCTAAAGAAGGGTGCTACGAATACAATGGGCGATGCGCGTGATAACGATGGAGACTTAAGAAATGGAAAAAGAAGACGTTTATACTCAGAATCAGAAAGCGCTTATATTTCTTGGACACCTTGAAGGAGCGCTTGGAAGATTTAACATTCAGAGGACCCGTCGAAGGCAAACGGAACAGGGCAGATGACGTTACGGGAATAGATGCCATAAAGGATATTAAGAAGAAGGGAGAGGAAGTGAGCAGCATTTCTAAGAGCTACAAAGGGGAAGTTGCGCAGAGCCACGATCGCCAACATCCTGAATGGACAAGATATATAAAAAATGAAGCTACTTAATGAATATAGCCAAAAACGAGAAATGCCCTATGAAGACGCACTCTATACTGTTCTTTCTCGGTCTATATTTCCGAAATGAAGCATTGCAATTATTTGCATTGTTCGGACTGTTGTACTCATCTTTACTGCAATATCCACGACGTTTCGCCCGTTGTACGTTCCGGCCTTCTTCAGCTGATGGAATGTTCGATCTAAACCCTTTATTTCGTCCACGTGCCATGCCTCCTTCGGATGTCTTAGTTATTTCACTTTAACTCACTTCTCCGAGTTTTTGTTCACCACTGCAGTAGCGAGGTATTGAACTTAATTCTTTGGGTCAAGTCACTGATTCCAACCAAAGCTTTTATTAACCGGGTCATACGTCCTTACTCCACCACAAGTCGTTTCTAATTATCTGAATACAAATGAGGTTGAATGCTTAAAATGAATTTAATGACACATCCAAAAGTATTGAAAATCATCCAAAGTAATTGCTTTTATATAGAATATTTAAAGAGAAGCAATGATATTATGGACTGCTTATGTCACATAGCGATATCCGTGAGTCGTTGAAAAAGCTATGATTGTTATTCTGGAAATATATAGGTGTATTAGTGGAAGCAAACAAAACACCAAAATAAACATAAAAGTTTTAGGATTTCAAATCTAATTCCCCAATAGACCCCTCTCTTCTCAATCGGTGTGGTCCAACTTTGAATGAGGGTATATATATATATATATATATATATATATATATGGCGAAAAAACATATTTTAAATCAGTTAATTTATAATATATATATATATATATATATATATATATATATATGGCGAAAAAACATATTTTAAATCAGTTAATTTATAATATATATATATATATATATATATATATATATATATGGCGAAAAAACATATTTTAAATCAGTTAATTTATAATACATACATATATATATATATATATATATATATATATATATATATAGCCTTATTTTTGTGGAATCCATGTTCAGAATACACGCTTTCACATTTTATTACAATCTTAAACAGTGTGCATTGCATCTACCGACATTTATGAAGTTTTCTCGGGTGTACAGACCGGTAGACGCAATACACGCTTTTTAAAATAAAAACTGGGTCGACTATTTCAAATCACGTTTTATATATGACAGAAAGAAAAAATAATTTTTGCCATATAACTGTTCGCCAGAGTATTTAATATAATATTAAATATTAATAATATTTCTAATATTATTAAATTAATTAAATAATAATAATAATATTATTTATTAACTAAATAATAATTATTTAAATATTATTTATTAATTAAATAATAATATTATCATTAAATAATAATATTTAATTTAAGATAATATTTGTTTGAAGTCAAGTAGTCTTTGCTATAGTAACCATTACGGTACTAAAATAAGTAAATACAGAGCATTGACCAAAATGTGTTCATATAATGTTTAATAATTTCCCTTGTGTCGCCATGCATTTCGCAAACCTCTGGAAATCAGAATCTATGCAAAACCTCTTGATATGAGAACAGAACGCAAGGAGAAAGAGAATGTAACATTGACTTTTGATTCGTATCATTTATGAGCAAATGTGAGTAAACGAAACCAAAATATATCACAACCTTTACTTTTATATTTATGTAAAAAAGAGAGAAAGAAAAGAAAAACACAGAAAAGGAAACAAAAGGAAAGGATATAACTTCATCGTATCAAAAATGATTTCTAAACGTATTTCTAGGAGAAGATGAAGTGACAGTGAATATTCTTTATGACATTGCAGACGTTGCCGCCGGGGACATAGCGGTTCATATAAAGAAATTCCTATGTCGCTTGGAGGCCTTCTTTTCGATTCTTCCAAGTGAGGAATCAGTTGCCATTGTTAGGTACGTTTATTTGCTTGTTTTCTTGTAAAACGTTGTCATGTTTGCTAGGTGTCCTCAATTGCAGTCCATTAAAATGCCATAAATTCTATGTTTGTAGTCAATAAAAATGAAACGTGACACAAAGCAAAAAAAAAAAAAAAAATATCTGGAAAAAGCAAATCGGAAGAGATAATGGATGCTTGTGACTGTATTTTTTTAAAACTTGGATCCACTTAATTCTTTCTCTTTCTGTCGCTTTCTACATTGTTCTCTTTACACTTAGGTTTCGATCTCGCATAGAGTTGATTTTTCGTAAAGATCTGTGAGAAAATCACTTTCTTTGTTCTAAAAGCGACAGTTAGGTTTAGTTATGCGGCAAAACTAAGAGAAAAGAAAATATATTGTAATAAATATTTCAAGCTGTAAATAATAGTATTATTTTGACAATATCAGAAATGCTGTTGTATCAAGCATTAGGATCAAATCTCTAAGTGCCATTTTGTTCTTTTAGTTCGAATCATTTTTCTATATGAATTTAAATATTGAAAAATAAATGAGAATTTTTTTTTATCTTTACTGAAATTCTGAGACGTAGTTTTTATAACTACTAGTGAAGGTCTAACGGGAAATGATTTTTAATGTAAAAAAAAAAAAAGAAGCTTTTTATTTTAATGTCGTCTCCGGGATTTCCAAAGTACTCAGTAACGAACATCACACACTTATTGGTGTTTGTATTCACATTTTCGAAACAATCTTCAATGACTACAATTTAATAAAAAAAACAGATATCCGATGCCAGTGATATAACTGTGTGATGTGATGCTTTTACAGAAACCAATCATTATATATATATATATATATATATATATATATATATATATATATATATATATATATATATATATATATATATATATACATGTATATATATGTATATATATGAAGAAATATAGTCTTAAAGTGTGCTATATTTATGGGATAAAGTGCTCAATATCAGAGATAGAGCGTGTGTAAATATAAAAGTGGACATGGAAGTCAGCACTTAGAGGCGACAGTCTGTTTCATGCTAGTGCAATCGTCAGACTAGTCGCCTGACGATTGCACTAGCATGAAACAGACTGTCGCCTCTAAGTGCTGACTTCCATGTTCACTTTTATATTTATATGTATATATATATATATATATATATATATATATATATATACACATATATATATATATATATCTGTGTATATATATATGTATATATATATATCTGTGTATGTGTACATATGTGTCTGCATATATACATATATATATATATATATATATATATATATATATATATATATATATATATATATATATATATATATACACATTCATGTATCTTTCTTTCCTTAGATATGCGTGATGTACATGTACTGCGGCGAGCCATGGACTTTATTCACAATGTTTTTTAAAATTAAAAATCAAAGAAACTCAAACATCATATATAACAAATCACGTTTAGATTAATACATGCAGACCCAGAGAGAGAGAGAGAGAGAGAGAGTGAGAGAGAGAGATATGAAAAGAGCGATAAAGGTAAATTGTCTCCATATTTTATTTTTCATTTGTCGCGTGCCCGTTGTTTGTTTTTGATTTTGCCGGCTGCTCAGTGTGGCCTGGCCAGGTGGACACCGTCTGTGAGAAACGAGCTTCAGAACGGAATTCACTCCGCCAGAAATTTGGAAACGGAATACTGTACTGCTTGGCATCGGCGACGGAATCTACAATACGAACATTTCTGTGTTTCGGTGTAAATCTTAGGACAGTGAAGACCATTCGGAAAGAGTTCGATGAGTCTAATGGTGATTACAAAGGCACGGCAGCTCTAACACTTACTTTGATGCTTCTGATAAGAAAATAACTCCCGAATGTTGATGAGGGCCTCAGACTCAACACAGAGGCCATATCAAGTTTATTGAGGAGGTAGCGCTTTCCTGAGTCAAGACGCTGGCTGCTGGAAGACTCTATGCATGGTAACAGGACTTTGCACCCATACAAGCAGGAGTACCCAGTCATAGTTTTCAGACAATTTTTGCGACTACATCACCCCTTACATCTGGTCACTTAAGTCCGCAGACTGCAACCATGTTGATTATTATGTGTGGGGCGCAGCTGAGAGAGAGACCAACAAAACTCCTTGTAACACTAAAGATGAATGGAAGGCAATGATTATGGCAGCATTCATCAAATTAAACAAGGAGAGCGTCTGGAAGAGTTGCAGGAGATTCCAAACACGTTTGCAGGCCGTGTTTGAAGCCAATGGTGATTCTATTGAATAATTTACTCTTTAGTATTTCAAGATATTTTTTGTGTAATTTTGGTAAATATATCTGTTAAATTTAAATGTCCGTGTTATTTTCGACGACAATTTATCAATCGCAACCGATGAATGAAGAAAACCAGATGCATACGTGGGGATGTGCATCAAGATCTGAGTAAGGACGTCGAGAGACACGAGTAAGAAGACATATTCACACAGAAACTTTTTAATCTTCCTGTCATTATACCTTTCTCAGAGCGTTTATCATAAATCATCATTGATCACTGCGGAAATAAAATTATATACATACATTTGTGTGTGTGTGTGTGTGTGTGTGTGTTTTAATGTGGTCATGCGTATATATAGAGCAATATATGCGCGCATCTATACGTGAGAGAAATTATGTCACAGTTGATAACGATGAAAGGACACTTGGGATAGTGAAAGGACTTGCGTCGTAGGAGAGCGGACATGAATCTGCGCAGTAAGTGGGAGGAAAATGTGAAGGTTTTTCTTTGAATGTCACGAGTTTATTAGGAACATAATGGAAACTGTTCATTTTAGTGTAACAGGTCATGTGAGTTAAAAACAATAGAATTTTGAAAGGCAGAAAAAATTCGAAATCACGTCGACGCGAATGATGATGGCAGAAGAAAAAAAAGAATAGAATAGAGTGCAAGAGAGAGGGGGAGAGAGAGTAAGAGAGAGGGAAAGAGAGGTAGAAAAAAGAGAGAGTGCAAGAGAGAGAATATGAATGAAAGAAAGAAAAAAGAGAGAGAGAGAAATGAGAGTGTATTAGAAAGCGAGAAAAGAGAGAATGAAAGAGAAAGTGTAAGAGAGAGAACAAGAGAGAGCGAAAACAGAGAGAGTGCAAGGAAGAGAGAGAAATGAGAGAGAGAAAGAAAGATAGAAAAAGAGAGGGTGCAAGAGTGAGTGAAACTGAGAGAAAAGAGAGAGTGCAAGAGTGAGAGAAAAGAGAGAGTGTAAAAGAGAGAAAGAGAGATAAAAAGAAAGAGAGAAAGAAAGAGATAAAAAGCAAGTGTGTAAGAAAGAGAGAGAGAGAAATGAGAGTGTATTACAAAGAGAGAATGAAAGAGAAAGTGTAAGAGAGAGAACGAGAGAGAGAGTGAGAAAAAACAGAGAGATAGAAAAAGAGAGAGAGTGCAAGAGTGAGTGAAAGGGAGAGAAAAGAGAGAGTGCAAGAGTGAGAGAAAAGAGAGAGTGTAAAAGAGAGAGAAAGAGAAATAAAAAGAAAGAGAGAAAGAAAGAGATAAAAAGCAAGTGTGTAAGAAAGAGAGATAGAAAGAGAGAGAGAAATGAGAGTGAATTAGAATGCGAGAAAAGAGAGAACAAAAGAGAAAGTGTAAGAGAGAGAACGAGAGAGAGAGAGAAAATGACAAAGTGCAAGGAAGAGAGAGAAATGAGAGATAAAGAGAGATAGAAAAAGAGAGAGTGCAAGAGTGAGTGAAAGAGAAAGAAAAGAGAGAGTGCAAGAGTGAGCGTAAAAGAGAGAGAAAGAGAGATAAAAAGAGAGAGAAAGAAAGAGAGAAAAAGCGAGTCTGTAAGAAAGAGAGATAGGAAGAGAGAGAAACAGAGAAAAAGAGAAAGAAAAGAGAGAGTGTGAGAAAGAGAGAGAATGAGAGAGTGTAAGAGAGACATAAAGAAAGAGTGTGTATATGTATATGTGTGTGCATGTGTGTGTATTTTGATAAAAAAAGTTTATGGCACGGTAATATGTGGAAGTTCAAAGAATTGGTGGGTGCAGTAAAGGAATGAGAAGAGAAATATGGTAAAGTTTCGTAAAAGGGCATTTTAAAGAAAGAAAATATCACAGAGAATTACTTGGAAATAAACAGAAGAGGTTGAATGGACAATATGAAAAATCCTGCCGATGAAATAACAATATGGTAATATGCTTTTCTAAATAAGAAAAGAAAAAAATAAGCAAAAGAAGAAAAAAGAAAAATGTGGGAAATAAGAAGAAGAATAAAATAACTAACTAGAGCAAAACACGAAAAGAAAGAAAGAGAATAACATAAATGCGATAATACGAATGAAACATCGGGATGAAGAACATTAATTTCAAGATATTGATGAACTTTTAAACTTAATTAAAGAAGACGAAGACGAAGAAGAAGAAGTAGAAGAAATTAAAAAAGAAGATATGAAATGCAATTAGAACAAAAATAATAGAAGTGCTAGAGAAATGCAATATGAAACTTTGAAGAGTTAAGAAGTGTCAAAAGAAAAAGGAAAGGATGACTTCAAGTTAAATGTAGAAAATGTGAAGAAGAAGAATGCGAAGAATAAATTAAATACAATAAGAACAAAAAGAGATTTAAAATAAAGCGTTATATCGAAAAGAAGAAGAAGAAGAAGAAGAAGAAGAAGAAGAAGAAGAAGAAGAAGAAGAAGAAGAAGAAAATAAGGTCGAAAAGAAGAAATGGGATAAAAGAAGAAGAAGAAGAAGAAGAAGAAGAAGAAGAAGAAGAAGAAGAAGACTGGAATATAAAGAAAAAAGGAAAAGAAGGCGGAAAAGAAGAAATGGGATAAGAAGAAGAGGGTGATGGATGTAAGAAGATGAATTCAGCCTGAAGAAGAAGAAGAAGAAGAAGAAGAAGAAGAAGAAGAAGAAGAAGAAGAAGAAGAAGAAGAAGAAGAAGAAGAAGAAGAAGAAGAAAATAAGGTCGAAAAGAAGAAATGGGATAAAGGAAGAAGAAGAAGAAGAAGAAGAAGAAGAAGAAGAAGAAGAAGAAGAAGAAGAAGAAGAAGAAAATAAGGTCGAAAAGAAGAAATGGGATAAAGGAAGAAGAAGAAGAAGAAGAAGAAGAAGAAGAAGAAGAAGAAGAAGAAGAAGAAGAAGAAGAAGACTGGAATATAAAGAAAAAAGGAAAAGAAGGCGGAAAAGAAGAGGGTGATGGATGTAAGAAGATGAATTCAGCCTGAAGAAGAAGAAGAAGAAGAAGAAGAAGAAGAAGAAGAAGAAGAAGAAGAAGAAGAAGAAGAAGAAGAAGAATATAAGGTCGAAAAGAAGAAATGGGATAAAAGAAGAGGGGGAAGAAGAAGAAGAAGAAGAAGAAGAAGAAGAAGAAGAAGAAGAAGAAGAAGAAGAAGAAGAAGAAGAAGAATGTAAATGAAGAAGAAGGTACTATCAGAACAATTCCATGATCAAAATATTTCACGAATTATGTGAAGAAAAAATACTGAATACGATACGAATATAGAAGCGTAACAATTCGCATTTGAAAAAGAAGAATGCCGTTAATAAGGCAAAGAACAGAAAAAGTAAAAAAAAAAAAAAGCTTACAAAACTCCATAAAATCCCTGATTCATCGGTGATCGAAAATAAATAATAAATGTATGTGTATAAAAGATATTGATAGAAAAATAGAGAATAAGGAGAAATGATAGAAAAATGAAAACGTAGCCAAGAAAGAATAGCGGGTAAAAGGAAAGAAAGAATAGTAAAGAGATAAACTCTTGATTTTATTGGGTGAAAATGAGGCTTGGGGCAATAGTGAATAGCCACAAATAAAGTAGGAAAGGGTTCTGATTGGCTGGCATCAATCCAGCGCAGCTCATTACCGTTAATGACGTCGTTCTTGCCTGATGATGCTAATCGAGCCTTTGGCGTTACTTCCTTGCCGCTCATGAGTACGTTTGTATCTCGAAAGAAATTTGGATAAAGTCAGAGAAAATTTACATAATTCCCATTCAAGTCAACCATAAAAGAAGATCTAGTGTCTCTGATGAAATCCAATGTCTTTGAAGCTGGAACGAAGACATATGAGAAGGAAAAGAGAGGGCCTTTTCAGAGTTTTAAAGTGTTAACGAACCAAAGAGTGAACACAGTTTCCTGTTTTGGAAGTTTCATAATATATTATTGAAAAATTACTTTATTTCTCTGTGTCTTATAGAATAATTTCCAATAACTCTAACGTTATCCGATAGTAATACGAAAGTAGAGCAATACTTAGAACGCTTATCTCTGAAACTAGAGAAAATCAATATTATACATAAATTTACCTGAACTAGTGGGTTTATATTTTATTTTTGACACCGAAATTCATTCAATTCATTCAAGGCAGGAGAGCCACCCAAGTTAGTGCCATTGTTGAAATGATAAATATGAATGAAGTGAGCGTTATGAACGAAAGGCTGTCTTGGAGGAACTGCAGGTTATAACGATAAGGAGTACAGATAACGATTGACCCTTGCCATGAAGATGCCATAATTTTAGTGTTCAGGAAAGCATGCACCCGGGAGTCTGTTTCGCAAAATGTTCTGGGGGAACAGGTTGGGAAAACGGAAGAAATTAGTTATTCGACTCCTCGAAGGAAAATAGTGTGGCCTAGCTGTAAATGTCTGAACTGTTGACACTGAAGAATGGAGACGATTTAATCATTTGTCATTGAAATAATGACGGCTTAATAATGCCGCGTCTATGGGAAAGAGGCGACAGGGTGGGAAGATATGTCTTCTTCCCTGAAGAAGCCAAAGCAAAAAGATTTTGAACGTTATCAATGATAATGTTGTTTGAACAGCTACAGTCAGATGTGGCGTCAATACTCAATCTTTGGTCTGATCTGACTCTAGCAAAGATAATGCAGTATTGAATGTTTTATATCGTACCGGCCATTTTAATCTGTCACCCTCGTCAGAAAGTTGCTGAGATGAGATTTATTATACACTGATCTGTTCTAACTAGGGTATTAATCGTTGTTGTTATCATCACGTTTTAGCTGATGCAATCTCGGGACTATTTTAAGTGCTGTCGTATTTAAGAAACATTTGTTAATTTCAAACTAATCTCTTCATTCGTTACGTGGGGTTAGATTAATCTCTTACAGCTATCCATCTTATTCTTTTCATTAATCCGCTTTAAATTGTCCCTGGGATGTGTCATTAGTTGTTTCCTCTCAACTAGATTATATACCCCTCAGTGCCTAACATATGAATCGAATCTACGACAACTAGAAATTTACATGCATTTAACCAACCCATTGATTCGGAGATCGGAATAAGACATATTTGCGCCATAAATTGTATGAGATGTTCATTCTTTAAGCATTTGCTCTTTGAAGTGTACGATAGAAACATGAAGAAGACCGGAGGTTATATCGGCCGAAATAAATTATAACCATGATCAAGCCACTAGTATGAATAGATTTATTTATGGTCTGGGGCCCCTGCGTGTTGCCTCAGGCTTCTTGATAAGATCCAGAAACGGATATGCAATGTGATTGGCCCTGATCTGTCATCTCGTCTGCAGTCGCTCTCTCACAGACGCGATGTTGCATCGCTCTGCCTTTTCTACAAGTACTTCCACGGTAATTGCTCTGAGGAGTTGCTTTCGCTTGTCCCTAAGCCTCGTGAATTTAAGCGTCCTACGAGGCTGGCATCCCGTTCCCACCCCTTCACCGTTGAAACTGTTAGGTGTAGACGTCTTTTCTACTCCAATAGCTTCATGTCTCGCACATCTCGCCTATGGAACTCCCTTCCCTATTACTGTTTCCCTGACAAATACAATCTCCAACGGTTTAAGTGTAGCGTCAATCGTCATCTCCAATTGCCTTGATCTATCCACTTCCTGACATCTTTCATTCCTATCTGCTCTCGCTCTATATCTCCCGTAACCCCCCTACCTCGATCGACCCTCCGTCCTTCTCTTTCTCCACATCCCTTCCTTTACCACTCCTATCTGCTCTTCCTCCAACCCTTCTGTAACCCCATGCGTGATAGTGGCCACCGGCCTTGCTTGGGGTGATACGCTTAAAAAAAAAAAAAAAAAAAAAAGGTTAAGATAATTAATGAAAATATTTAGAAGCTAGCCTCCCAGGAATCAGTGAGAGATTAGGGATGATAAGTTCGTCTCATACTGTGCGTTGAAAATATAAGTTTGGGTTGATGGTATGTTAAAATATGATTGTTATTAAGACTATATTTCGCCAATCTTTCAGAGGAGTAAGGCTGGAATACATAGAAACAAATTTTAAATTAGAAAAAAAATCCCAGCATTCGGTAAGCTAGAATTTTGTTAGAAGACAGGTAGGGAAAAATGTGATTAGTTTGGCCAGGAGGCAAAACACAAGTGTTTGGCTGAACAAAATAATGACATAGGTGATGAAGAGAAATTTATAAGAATCGTTCACTTGTGAATGTAGGCAAAATAACTGATACGTTGAATTATCTGTAAACTATCCTCTATGTTCAGTATCGTCAAATAATTAATAATTCTTGACTCAAGGCAAAAAATATCCGGTATCGTTAATCATTACATATTGAAATTCTGATGTAAAACACAATCAGCCTATGTTACTATAAAATATTTAAAGTTCTCCAACATAGAATATATACGTAATAATTATCGGTATGAATTATGTATTAATTTTGAGTTTTGCTCAATGTGTTTGTCATGAATTAATACGTTTTTATGTAGTCACCCCTGACTGTAGTTGGGAAAATAAATTTTATTTTTGCATAAATTTTCAGTCATAATTGTGTAAATTCTTCCGAGACCCCATAGTTTCTAAAGCACAAACATCGAGTGACAGTAATTCTTGTGTTGTTACATTTTTAGGGGTATAAAAGCAGAAATTTGTTTTAGAAGTCGTTTACTCTTTATTTGAAAAGATAGTGTGCATCGTTTTAAGTTCAGCTACATCACCTTACCTTACGGTTGTCCACAATTCTTCGACAGGTTTCCCGACCTCAGGTGACGAGAACTCTTCGTGAACCATTACGTTCTTGTGCTCCGTATACAACTGACCGTAATGAAGATCATTAAATGCAGACGTACGTCATGTGTCAAGCTATGCAAACGAAACAAAGTCCCGAACATGTCGGGAGCACAAAGTACCCAGTGGGTAAACAGGCAAAAGGTTTTCACCGTATGGTTTGCATGGTAAGCGAACACAGTGTGTCATC
Source organism: Acanthosepion esculentum (assembly GCA_964036315.1). NCBI lineage: Eukaryota > Metazoa > Mollusca > Cephalopoda > Sepiida > Sepiidae > Acanthosepion > Acanthosepion esculentum. The sequence continues at coordinate 15,556,195 of OZ038495.1, read as the reverse complement.
ACTAACAGAATGACGTCATTAAACATGTTTGCTCTGAGCCATAAGCCATGGGATGCAGATTTTGCAACAAAGATTGACAATATTGTTTATTGATTGGCTGATAATTATTTTACATAAAGGCGATGATTTCTAACGTGTATTAAAACGGGGAGGTGAGCATTATGGCGAGCTTGAATCGAAGGCGTCACTATACACAAGATAGTAAACTCGAACCTGGTATATCGTTGAAGGAACAGTTACTGGCACGTCTTAACTGCGGGATATTTTTGAGCCCATTATCATCTCTCAATATGGCCGTCATAGTACAAACGTTATGTTTATGGATGATAATTCAGTTTCTAATCATGTAAAAATAATTCTGGCCCGCGTCTAAGCGACTGGTGACCGACATATTGAGTGGCCAGCCAGGTTGCCGGATCTCAACTAAAGAGATCTTTTGTGGGAACAATTAGAACGATCTTGTTATATTCACTCGTGCCCAGTAAAGTCGGTTAGCTGCGGGTTAATATTGGAATGACATACCATAGAACAATATACCGTGGCCGGTTAGGAGTATAAGACAAAAATGCCAATGGTAAAAGCAGTCGTTCCTGATTTTCGTATAGTTTCAACTTTTTCGTAAGCCAGTCAAGCAGTGGTATACAAACCAATAAAAATTCAATAATGCGTTCTTTTTGGGGCAAAAATAAAGATCTAGATTCCGAAATGTAAAAAGACAGAAAAGGAAAACTATGCCCATAAGAATTCCAAATAACTTGAATTTATTTTGAGTACAATATTTCCTTTGGTTACGCAAAGAAAACAATAAAATGTTTTTTTTTTCTCGTTGTGTGTGAGTGTGTATAAAACAAGGCAAGGGAGATGCTTTTTTTTCTATTTTTAATGCAAAGTACTTGCATCACTTTATTACATCAGTCCAAATATCGCCTTTCTCAATATCTTTCCATCTCTCACTTTCTCTCTCTCTCTCTCTCTCTCTCTCTCTCTCTCTCTCTCTCTACATATATATATATATATATATGTGTGTGTGTATGTGAGTGTGTGTGTGCGTATATATATATATATTTGTGCGTGCGTGTATGCAGGCGTGTGTCAGATAATTAGTGAATAAGTGGTAAGTGCGTATATATATATATATGTGTGTGTGTGTGTATATATATACATATATATATATATA
>OZ038495.1:15522518-15550018 GCA_964036315.1 Acanthosepion esculentum | reverse complement strand
AAAGAACGAAAGAAAAAGTCACGCGACAGAAGCAAAGAAGGTGAAAGAAATCAAGCGAAAGAAAGAAAGTACGATAGAGAAAGAAAAAAAAGCAGGCAAAAGAAAAGAAAAAGAACGAACGAAAGCAAAAAGAACGAGACAGAACAAAAGAAAGCAGGCGAAAGAAATAAAAATTTGTCTACTTGAGCCAAAGAAGCAGGAAAGAAAGCGGGCAGTCATGACTCCGAAACATATGCTCCCGATAGAAAATAAAAAGAGAAAGGAGCAAGAAAGAAACGAGAAAAAGAAGAAGAAACAAAGAAAGCAGTAAAAGAAGAAGGACCGCCGACAAAACGAACGTACGACTGACAAATGGCACAAAGAAATGTACGAAACAAATGATAGATTATGAAGATGGAGGCAAATGAATAACAGAAACAAATAATCAAAGGCAGAAAGAAGAATGGGAAAAGGAATTGAATAGAAGAAAGAGTAGCGAAAATGGAAACATTGGAAATAATGAAAGAAGTAAGCAGAATCCAAGAAAGAAGGACGGACCAATAGGAAAATATCTGAGTAAACCACAAGAAATGAACGATGGATATCGATCGATCAGTAAGATTAGAAATAGGGCAGCTCGAAAGGAATTTATAATAGCTGAATGAACATGAAAGAAAGCAGGAACGAATTTAAGTAATATGAAATATGTTTATGTTCTGGAACAGTTATTTTCTTAAAGAAATCTAAAGAGAACCGTCTCAGTTCTTCATCGTATAAGAAAGATATCCTTATCGAAAGAATCTTCTGTTTCATACACTCTTTCAAAACTCTTTATGATAGACTTGCTTTCTTTTGTTTTGAATCTAAACACCAGTACCTTTGTGCTTTGGCCAAATTGTCCTTATAGATATGTGCAAGTGTACACACGAATTACTCTAGCTGTTTTGTCTTAGCTGGTGTCATGGTGCTAACCAGTGAAACGTGTGCCTGATTTATACAATAGCGCGGATACCATTTTCGCTTCATTAACAGGAAATAATAATAGCTGATTTGCACTATTCTATATAATGATACATCATCCGCTTTTCATTCTTGTCATTAGACTCGTTTCGATTATAGTGCTAAAGTCTCACTAGATTGGATCGAGTGGTTTGATATTTATGGTTTATCAAACTTTTGCAGATTATTTAAAGCCAGAAAAAATTTTAGAGTGTAAGAATTTTCTTTGGAGGCATAATACTTATTTACTAATACAAGACGTAGTAATTGCCATAATTCCCCATGTATAATACGCCTTCATCCATAACACGCACACCTAAACTTATGCTGAAAGTATGGGAAATCTTTTCTACTCACGGATAATACGCACTCCTTATTTGGTAATCAAATCCTATAAATTGTACATCCCCGCTTTCATTACGGCCAGCGTTTCCTAAACTTATTGAAAAAAAATGGTATATGATAATAATATTATTCTTATTTAGTTTTATGATAATTCTTATTTTATTTTACCTTTGTAAGTATTTTTAGGTAAATATGATTGTATTTGACATACTTATTGGGTCGCAATCGGCGAATGTTAGGGTCAAATTGTCGTATGTTTTTGGTGAGTAGTCATTTCGAAACTGAAATCGACGTATGAAATGGTAATTTTTTAAAGATTTTTTTGTCGCTGTGTATAATATGCACCCCTAATTTTGCTTATTATTTTTTAGAAATATTATACATGGGGAATTACGGTAACCTATAGCTAGGATTGGGGAAGAGGTGGGTCGTTATCTTTCTCCAGTGTATTTGGGCGTAAGTGAATATAGAGAACCTGACTGGAATTGGAACTCGTCTCCCCGATTTCAAATTTTTAGCCTTTCTTCATTATACCACCCGCACATCCAAGCTTACAGCATTTGGTATTCCTAAGTGTTCATTCATCAACGTACTGGCCAGGCTCTAGGTTGGTGACTTAAAAATCCATGATCGTAAGAGAAAGGGTGATTCAACGCAATATGGTCGTAGGCCATCACCAAAATAGAAGCTATGTGTTGCTGCTGTGTTTTCTGTATGAAAAGAAATATTTACGAGGTAGAGTTACCGAAAACTATACCAAACGGGTTTTAAATTTGTTCTTCTCCAAGATTGATTGCCAACAAATGTTAGAGATCACAGTATCCCCTGCTATTTAACCAATAAGTTGATGGGAGAAGTTATGGTCCCATATCTTTCTCGGGGTATCTGTGAAACGCATGAAACGCGACGACACTCGGAACTCAGCATGCCGAGTCCACTTTCAAAGCCGATAGCGGTTAGGCTAGATATATATACTCGTTCGAATGCAGAATGATATCAGAAACATATGAAAAATACAGTGCTAGTTGAAGAACGGCGGTTCAATGTTCCTCTATAGAGAGTCTATTGTACCAAATTAGGTGAAAGAAAATTTAACCGTTTTAACGCCCAAGGTGTAAGCATGATACTAATATTTGGGGCTCAGTACTTCACATTAGTCACGTTTGTAAATGACCAGATAAAACGATCAGTTAGTGATGTGCCATGCGTGATACACGCTTAGGCGATCATGTTTCTTTAGATACATGACTGACGAGGCATTTTACCCATAGCTGAGTAAAAGAGGATTAATACCTTTCCCGAGGGTATTAGCTCGTAAGTGAATGTAATAGATTCGAATGGAATTCGAACTCGGCACTACGATTTCTTAATCCGAGTCGCTATTCATTACGATATTGAATAAAAAAAACAAACAAACAAATATACTGACAACGAAAGATGCCTGTGGCGACAATTAGTTTAATTTCTTTTTTTGATAAAATTACACACACACACACACACATATATATATATATATATATATATATATATATATATATATATATATATATATATATATATATATGTATATGTATATGTATATGTATATATATATATATATATATATATATATATATATATATATTTATTTATTTGTGAGTGTGTGTGTGCATATTGACCACTAATATTATCAATATGTATATATATATGTATGTGCATATTGACCAGTAATATTATCAATATATATATATGTGCATATTCACAACTAATATTATCAATATATATATATATATATATATACATGTATAATATAATAATATTTATAATTAGCATGTATGCATGTTTTGAAACGATAATGTAATCATTTTTTTTATTTGCCTGTTCCACATATTGTAATTCAGTGTTTTTTTTTATCATAGACTAGTTGTCAGCCGAAGCTAGAGATTCTGGTCTAGTTTTAAATTTGACTCAGTACTGGAAAGAGAATAGATACATTAATATTTTACCGTAAAAAAATTAATGTGAAAGTGAACAATCTACGCCAGGATTTGAACTTGGCTAGCAAATTACAATTTCCGCGCTAATATCCGATCAACTTATTATACATCCGGCAATTTAGACGCTTAAAATGCTGTCTGAATTTCTGGGTTGAGAAGTTATGATTATTAACACTATTTATATACAGACTATTTTCCTTATCTTTGTTGTTATTAACACAACATTTCGATCACTTTGTCTATCAGATTGCGTCAATTGTATATCGATAGGGTAACCTAGAGGGAATTCTTAACTGAACCCTTTATTTGGTTTATGATGATAGACTACTCTCGTTCCACTAACCATGTATAAGAATACGTTGTCTCGTTGTTATTTTTTAGTACTGCTCAGTTGGTGCTCGCCCTGTTTCAACTGAGTCCAAGTATTCACTATCCAGCCCAAGGATTGAACTCACAATTACTATGTCACTAAATGGACGAATCAAATCTTTACACCATTCAGCCATTTCCCGATTACTGATCTACTCTTATGAGTTCAATCCCTGAACCTTGAAGTGTGTACTTAGAATCAGAAAAAGTTAAAACCATAACTGAGTCGTAAGCCGGAGGGCAGAACGACTAAAACATGGTGATAACAGCAACAAAGAATAGGACAATAGTTCGTCTGGAAATAGACTTGAAAGGGCATTGACAGCAATTTAGTTATAGATACATTAAATCTGCTGATCAATTTTATCGATGAAAGAACGTCCATTCTCTAGTTGTGATTTCCTATCATTACTTATGTGGAGGCTCCCTTTCGTTCAGAATTCAGTATAATGATGCATTTTAATTTATTTTAAGGACCACTCGACATAATATACTATAGGAATGCTGATATAAAATTTGAAACAGCGTTTAGATCACATAGCGAAATTACGACGAAATAGCCATCTTTAGCAAATAAACCTTCAGTGACATCAAGCACAAGACACCAATTTGAAACAGCCAATATTAATAAAGCTTACGAGCCATAAAGACGTGCCCAGGCGACAGAGCAGACAACGTGCTTAACCAATTAATTTTCACGTCGATTGGATTATTCCTTCTTTACGCGCGAAATTGGAGACATCAGACATCTCAAATAATGCGTGCGTCGAATCAAACGGACTTACGAATTATTTGAATAAGTCAAAACGTAGAAATGGAAACGCTAATTTAGGTATTCTTTTGACTATGATATAATCCCGATGGCAGAATATTTAATGATCGCTTTTTTCGTCATTGAGAGTATACAGGACCCTAGGCAAAATATTGCCTGGATTACTGCTATTATAAAGTACTTTGGATGCTGATCGATTTTGTAACATAGTCGTCGAACCATATTGCTTGAGGTTATGACTCATTATAGGTTTACCTTTTAAAGGAAAGGTAGATTTTCCAGACTGGACGGGAGTTTTCGTGTTTCAGTAAATTGATGACTGTATTTATTTTAATTCGTAAAAACACACCCCAAAACATGTGCATGATGATGATATTGATGGTGTTACAATATTAATAAATAAAAATTGACGGAACCAATTGAATATGTTGAATCTGAGTTGCATCAATGAAGCAATGGAAACTGTCAAAGCAAAACTGTTGTATTGCTGCCATATATGTACTGAATAGAGTCAGTCCTTACTTTCAAACTTTGACAGAATTCAGAAGAAATTACATAGCCTTGTGAGCGATGACTTATTCTAAACCTTTCAGTCCCGTTTCCGTAACCTGATTACTATTCTCTTGCCATGACAAATGCATAGATTTTTCTTAACAACATCTAATTCATTTACCTTTTATATCCACTTTCCTACGTCCAAATTGTCAAATTGTCCTCATTCGCAACGTATTCTTCGGTAAGAAGGGCGTTCGTCTTCCCTAAGAAACTCTACTTTATAGAACAGAACACTGCAATATTGACCTCTTCAAATTTCGGCACAGTAATTATCTAGCCGCCACACCCTTTTCTTTGTTTGTCCTCTCGCGTTCAAATCACCCCTCATTCATTAAGCATCTACATCTAGGGATTCTTGAACTTTGTATAAGTCAAAGAATATTCATACTTACCGAGATGAATATTCCTTCTCAAAGCTCCAAACTACAGAATGTATACTTTGCCTAAAGAATAACAAGTCTGTCGAAAGAACATCATTCCATTGGAATAAAGATTCACTTTATGGAATCGGTATTTCATTAAATAAACAATGGAATTTCATACAAACCAAGGTTTAATAATGGACATTCCAATCTCCAAGTGATACGAAATATGGCTCAAGTTTACAAGTTAAAGGCGGATCTTTTAAAAAATTCCGTCCGAACTTATGAGAATCATAATAATATTAACATTACCATAATAATGGCAACATAACCGCAGTCTAGAAGGACATTCAGTAAGCTTGCTCGATTTAGAGCAACTTTTGAGTAGCGATACACATTTGAGTTGCAAGAAAAGATATTGTCACTCGATAAATTAAATTCTGTCAGAATTATGCGTCATTGTGCGAAAAGAAATAACATTTGTTGAAGCAGGTTCTATATAGTAAAAGCCAAACTCACACGTTTTCTACTGTATATATATATATATATATATATATATATATATATATATATATATATATATATATATATATATATATATATATATATATATATATATATATATTGCTATCTAAATAATTAGATTGAGCACTCGGAGAGGAAGAGGTGATGGCTGCTGCTGCTGCTGCTAATGCAATGCGTTTCTAATCGAGTTCTACTAACTACTGACGTTAAAATTTACCTTCGGCTCTGTCGTGCGACGATAGCTTGAGGGTATAATCTGTGACCCATTCCAAGTCAGTCGGGTTTCGATCCCGGTTTCAAGCAACCGGATATCTAGCTACACCGATCAGCTGTGATACAGCGAAACACACTGTCTGTGGAAGTCTATATATATATATATATATTGTGAATTCGATATTCACCGGGCCTTGTGACACATCTATTCTAAGCTTAGTAAATCGCTATTATATATATTTATATATATATATACGTGTTTGTATTATTACATTGTTCAATACTTATTGAAGGTCAACTCAGAATTTCGCAATTTTTTCAATCACTCATCGGGAATCTCAAAAAGTAATCCCCCTATATATATATATATATATATATATATATATATATATATATATATATATATATACTTAGAGAGAAAGGGAGAGGGTATGTATGTAATTATATAGATAGGCTTTTATTTATTCCTTTCACACTTTTTCATATTCCCAAATAAATCTTTTCTAGCGTCAAATTCCTTTTCCAATGTACTCTCAGCTACTCTTTCCAAGCGCAAACGATCAATAATCTTTTAATTGAAACGGCCACTTTTGATATACTAACATCTTTTTATTTAATCTTTGAAAATACTGGGTTTCACTAAACATTAATTTATTAAAAGCGTTTCACCAATGATAAAACTTTCAAAAACGTAGTTAGAACAACGGTTATTGAGTACTTCTGGAAGCCTTTTCGTGTGAAATTCTAAATAAATACTTCAATAATGCCAGACAATGCTGAGCGATCGGGAAAGCTTTCAACACACAGCCAAGTAAGTTTTTGTCTGGGTTTTGTCAGTTGCATAACTGTCACAGTTATAGAGGCTTGAATATGATGTTTGAACCTATTCTTAATTTCGACCCGATGATTAATTAGAAGGATCAATATCTAACTCCATATTGATGTGCCACAGTGCCGGAAACCTTTCTGAATAAGAATTCAATTACATATGAAACTTTAAAAGCCTTTAACGATAACCAGTACACTTTTCTATAGCACTCATCCTAATCGATAGATAACACATGCTGCTTAATTAAACTGTGCATTCAATCAGTGAGTAATATTCCTTTCCATATATTACTACGACTATATGTTAATTTACGTTTGAAATATTGTGGAACACGTCAATGTCACAGAAATTAACTTTCCGAAATAAATAATAGAATAGCACATGGTCTTTCCTCTTTTTTCCTGATTTTTCTTTTTGTAAAGTTGATCAATTTTGCATGCATCAAAAGTTTTCCTTTTTTTACAGACCCGTATTTCGTGTCAACCATTGAAGACACGCTACCACAACACGATTATTTCATTATGATAGCAATACCGTTGGAAATTTACGGTTTTCCAAGCTGAATATTTTGGTGAATAATACTACTTAATGTAATGATTGAATAAGATCATTACGAGTTTTATAAAATATACAGATTATAAAATACTATGAAATATATAGACTATAAAATAATATGGAATATATAGTCTATAAATTACTATGGAATATATAGACTATAAAATACTATGGAATATATAGAGAATAAAATACTAAGGAATATATAGAATATAAAATAATATGAAATATATAGACTATAAAATACTATGGAATATATAGACTATAAAATACTATGGAATATATAGTCTATAAATTACTATGGAATATATAGACCATAAAATATATAAAAATACTATGAATTATAACGACTATAATATACTATAAAACAAATAGAGTATAAAATACTGTGAAATATATAGACTATAGAATTCTATAAAATATATAAACTATAATGTACCCGTGAAAATCCCCTGTTGCCTCGGTAAATATTGAGGTTAACATCTTTAATATCTTTCTTTTCTTTTGTTTTCTTTCTTGCTTGCGAGAGTATTATTATCAGACAGACCTTGCTTTTCATACTAAGACTAACCATTATATATATATATATATATATATATATATATATATATATATATATATATATATATATATATATATATATATATGTGTGTGTGTGTGTGTGTGTGTGTGTGTGTGTGTGTGTGTGTGTATGTATATGTTCAGTCTTTCCTCTCAACCACAACGTAACGGTAATGATAATATTAACCGTTTCCCTATAAGGAAACATTTGGCATTCATTGGCCGAGCAAACAATTCTGCTTTTGATTGAAATTTATAAAATCTTTCTCTTAAAAGAATTCTTGAGGAAAATTTTTTTTTTTTTATTCCAGTAGCTGTCATCGTTCTTTCCAGTACTGATAGCGATTTCCTTCCTGACCTTTTGTTTCAAGTTGTGCGGAATTTTAGCATCCTGACAATGTCATTATTTTTTCTTCGACTATTCATTTTAGTTGTTGCTGATGTTGGCATTCTTCAAGAGATGTTGTTTTTGTTATTTTGTAAAGTTTTTGTTTTGTGAACCTGATCGGGTTTGGCATCATTCATGACATCCATATGACATCGATCTAACTGACGAGGCTATGTATGACTCGATTTGTCAAGTTGATGCTTTGGCTCTGCAGCAATTTCTGGTGTGGGGTGAAACTACCTCATTACGCATCGTATTCTACGATCAATTTTCTTTTCTCCGAAATTACATCATACATCTAAGGTAATGACGGGGCGTAACACACGTGTAAACTAACAAGCAGAGTTTTAATATGTTCATTATCCATACTATTCAACGGTATCATTTCGTCCAGCTATTTCATTGGCGGGTACTAACTATGAAATGACGGCATTTTAAGCTAAACCTCGAAACCGTTAGAGTTGCTCACATTACGGAAAGTGGAATGAAATTACTTTAACCGCGGTAATGTCTCCACTGAGACAAAGCCAGAAGATTTACAACCATAAGTTGTCTACTGACGAATATATGAAAAGCAGGATAAAGTAAAACGCAACTTCAAACTCTTGAAGACCTTCAGCAGAACCATCGATTGATTTTTACGGCTTACCAACCCCTTGGATGTAAATTAAATCAGGAACACATTTTGGATCGTGAAAACTATGGCGAGTGAATATTGCATTAACATTTTTATTTTAATGTTTTTGAAAATAAAATTTTATTTGCAGATACAGTCCCTACTATTTAACCCATATCTGTGGAGAAGAGATGGATTTATACGTTTTCCAGGGGTATATTCGTGTAAGTATACATAACAAACCCGATTGTAATTGAAACTCGGCTCTCTATCCATTACACCGTACGCACATCCTCAGAAGAACCAGGATCATCGACTCATGCAATTTGTAGAATATTACATATGCTTAAAATATAATCATCTCTATCTATCTATCTATCTATCTATCTATCTATCTATCTATCTATCTATCTATCTATCTCAGTGTCTGCAGGCTGTTAATTTAGATGGCGGGGGACGTATCAGAAACTGATCAGTTCTGATGGGGTCGATTTGGTGAGGGGAGTATGATGTTTGAAAGACCCGAAATTGCCCAATAACCCAATTCAGAGCATCACTGACGACGCCCTCTAGCGCTAAAGAGCGTATATTCAATATATATATATATATATATATATATATATATATATATATATATATATATATATATATATATATATATGTGTGTGTGTGTGTGTGTGTGTGTGTGTGTGTGTGTGTGTATATATATATATATATATATTTATACACACATCTTGAGAGCATTTAAGATGTTCACCATTGATTAAAACAGATTTTGCCGGAAAAAAAAATCGTATAATAAAAGCTTCTATTTCATTTTTGTACAATTGTAGCCTAAACGTTGTTTTATATAGAAATGTATTCACATTCTGTTCTTAAAAAAGTAATGTTTTCCACTTCGAAATTCTGTGTCTAGTTCCTCGTGTTCTTTATTCTTTTCTTATTTTCTTTTCGCAATTATATATAGTAAGCAGTAATTAGAAGATTCTTTCAATGTACTTGCCTCACATAAGCCAGTATTCATATTTTAGATACTTAAAAATAAGTTGCAATAAACCTATCCTCCTTAGTTCCATTCAACACGTCTATGGAGAATAGAGACACAATCCACCACGTTCGTCGTTGCTGTTGTGATGAGCGTAGCAAATAGGTCTCTACGTAGGAGAGTTTCCAGTTCTACGCTAAACCGGTTTTAAATTCAAACATTTACTTCTAGAATGACCGTTAATCGAAGCAACACAGCCCAGTTTATCGCCTTATTTAAACTTGAGCAGTAGATGTATGGTTGTTTTTCTTTAGCAGCATATGAACACCTCTATGGGTTATTTAATTGTTTTTTTCTTTCTGGAGATTACAATGGTTTTAGTGATACAAATCGTACTAATTAACGCATAACTGGAGTTGAAGAAGTCGATCCATGCATTTCTAAAGGGTGTAAGTGAAATTAACAAACCCGACCGGAATAGCTACCCGGCTATCGGATTGATAATTCCAAGCCGTTATCCTTTACATTAACCGAACATCCAAATTTCCAACACCTGGTATTCCCAAGTGGTCACCCATGTAGATAAAGACCACGATCGACGTTGCTTAACTATGGTAGTCATACGAGGCCGTTGTTTCAAAGTGATATGGACGTAATCCGTCAAGCAACAGAAGAGATTCATTCATAACGCTTGAAAACGTAGTTTGCATGCATATATATATATATATATATATATATATATATATATATATATATATATATATATATATATATATATATATATATATATATATATATATATATATATATATATATATATATATATATATATATATATATATATATATATATATATATATATATATATATATATATATATATATATATATATATATATATATATATATATATATAAAGTACGGGTAGAAAAGCCTGTTGGACAAGCAGTTTTTTGTCATAAAGTGCTCGATATCAGAGTTTAGGATAGAGCGTTAATAGAATTAATCTGGAGAATTTTATCACGTAGCTGAGTGGTGTTGGTTCAGTCATTACTACTACGTAGTTTTGGGAGCACATCAAGATAACATATTCACTATTCAGGTCTAGTTTTCCTCGCTGATAATTTTAAAAAAAATAATCATTTAAACCCCACGTAAAGTGATAACGCCACTAAGACGCTAATTTACAACACCTGGTATTCCCAAGTGGTCACCCATGTAGGAAATGACCAGGATCGACGTTGCTTAACTTCGGTAATCGTACGGGGGCCGTTGTTTCAACGTGATATGGACGTAATCCCTCGAGCAACAGATGAGATTCATTCATAACACTTGAAAATATATATATATATATATATATATATATATATATATATATATATATATATATATATATATATATATATATATATATATATATATATATATATATATATATATATATATATATATATATATATATATATATATATATATATAGTATTAAGTACGGGTAGAAAAGCCTGTGGGACAAGCAGGTTTTTGTTATAAAGTGCTCGATATCAGAGTTTAGGATAGAGAATTTTATCACTTAGCTGAGTGGTGTTGGTTCAGTCATGCCAACTACGTAGTTTTTTTGTGATTGCACATCAAGATAACATGTTCACTCTTCAGGTTTAGTTTTCCTCGCTAATAATTTTTTTTTTAATTACTCATTTAAACCCCACGTAAAGTGATAATACCACTAAGACGCTAAGTGAAGGAGAATGTGAAGAACTTTATTGGAAAGAAAGGACAATAAAAGAACAGTTTTTTATTGACATAAACTTTTCATAGAAGAAGAGGATTCGGGAAAACGAAAGTTGGCGATTGAAATTGTCAAGGAAGAAAGAAGCGGAATATTATTCCACAAGCGAGAATTAGGTAAAAAGTAACTATATGAATAGAACTTTCGGTTACCTCTAGGTAATTCAATAAAAAACCAATTGCAATATTAGTATAATTTAAATAAATTATATCCATGTTTACCTAAATACAACAGCCTTTAATGGATTATTTTGTAGCAAAAGTAAGATTTATATAATATCATATAAATACTAAACCTTGAATGTGCGCTATAGCCCACTTGATATAAATGTCTTTATATGCACTAGTAAATCAGGTATATGATCTAACAGTGATACAAGTAACCCTGTCTGTTTGGGTGGCAAAGTAAAGCCATTTGCGTTTTTTTCAACGGAAACAGCCTGTGACAGGACCCAAAGAGTGTGTGTTCAATATCTGATTAAGGCAGTGCAAAACTTTCAGAGGGAAATTAACAGGAGATAACTGATAACTGACAACCATTGAGCATGGCACGTGGAACTAGAACAGTCTACCCCAGTGAGCAAAATAAAGGGTTCAGTTCGACATTCCATTCACCTGAAGAAGGCCGGAGTGTACAAAGGCCGAAAACGTTGTATTAAATATGGTGACAAAGATGAGGACAATAGTCCGAATAATGTAAATAATGTACATAATACCTCATCTGAGAAAATTAGACAGATACTGATGAAGGCCGGAGCGTACAACGGCCGAAACGTTGTAATAAATAATGCGACAAAGATGAGGACAATAGTCCGAATAATGTAAATAATGCACATAATACCTCATTTGAGAAGATTAGACAGATACAGATGAAGGCCGGAGCGTACAACGGCCGAAACGTTGTAATAAATAATGCGACAAAAATGAGGACAATAGTCCGAATAATGTACATAAAACCTCATCTCAGAAATATAGGAAGAGCGTCTGGTCTATATTGTAACTATGCTGAGCGGAGCGTGTTTACTCTTTCTGAGAGACAACATATAATCAAATGTGATCAATAGTTGTATAGGGTTAGTGCTCTCAAGCCCTCGGTCACGATGATTTGGGGCTTCGTGATAGCACAACGTAGACAGCTTCCGAACTTCTTCGTCCACCTAATTTCACTAATAAGGCTTGTTTCAACGCGAGTCATATTTTACAGACACTTCACAACGGTATTTAACTCTCGGATCATTTCACTTTGTCGATATAGTCAAGAAGTGACAACTCTGACAAATCGATCATGGTTAGTGTTTCTAACGACTCGAGAAAGCACCTATTTGTGTCTTACACTGTCAGATGTTGAATAGTTGCCGTCGGGTGTAAGATTAGATTTGTTTACGTACCATCACTTTCTAAATTATATATACTTGCAATGCAAGGAAGCCAACAGTCAGTCTTATTAGTAGTAGAAATTCATGAAGTCATTAATATTTAAATTTTCGTACTGTTGTAGGATTTAATTTTGCGAAAAAGAAAACCAAATTTTCCCAGTTTCTATCAAACACGGAACAGTAATTTTAACCGTCTTCTGTTTGAGGAGAAGAATGGTTATAATATATAGGTAGTAGGCTTGTATATATATATTTTTTTCTGCTAGACCACCACTCGGATATGGAGGTGATCTTACTGCAAGAAATTGGTGCAAATTTGACATGAGAATCATCCGTCGAAATCCAAACTTTAGTCTTGATCACTTGTTTTTTTAATATCCACTGAAAATACGTACATACCTTAAATAAACACATTTTAAAACAATACGATATGCACTCAAAACTAGACAGTTACTGTTAAATGTACTAGAGGTGATGCAAATGAAAGCGTCGGCGATAGAAAGAGAAACTTATGAGGATAAGAATGCTAGATAAGGGTTGATATTTAAGAGGTTAGTTTTTGTAGTGTTCAGGAAAGCATCTTTGTGGAGTCTATTAAAAAAATATCACAGTTGATGGGAAAAGAAAACTGTCTTGTGTAATTTTTGCATTAAATTTAAAATATGGAGGAAATTGTGGTAATTCGACGTCGTGGACGTTGCATAAGGTTTCGTAGCTGTAAAATATTGAAATTAATGAATGCAGCTCATCTGAATATGGAAATAATGATCGAATAGCGATAAGCTTGCAGCGATGCTTCTGTGGGAAAAAAGCTATAGAGCGCGGAATATGTCTTCTCTCACGATCTGCGTAAAAGGTTTTGAATTCTAACATTGCTGCAAAGGGAAGAATGAATGACTTCGGCCATGATATATTATTTTTATCATTTCACCAAAAACAAGGCAATAAAGCCAATAAGACACAAGGGGTTGTTTAGTGTGAAAGAAGAATAAAATTCTTAAGGAGAGAGGACAATAAAAGAACATGGATTTAAGAAGACAAAAGATAACGATTGACATTGATCTTTACAAATGTAAAAGGTAAGTTGACTAAAAAGAAGCCGGGATATATTTCAATAAGCGAGAAGTGCAAGGGAAAACTATTAGCATAAAACTTAATTGCATCTAACCATTTCAGCTGCAAAATAATGAGACCTAACTGTCAATCTAGTACTGCGATTAAATGTATGAAGTTGGGGTATCAACGAGAAAATCTCATCAGAATAATTACTATAAATATATTTATAGAAAAGGCACAAGGAAACTATGTTATAGCGATAGAAAAGGGACTGAAGCCGAGATGCCAGGTGAATAATATGGCAGCAGTACGCTTTTATTTGGCCTAATCTGACTCTTAGAAAGATAAAATATGAACGAACACGATAGAATAAGCCGATGAGGTTTTATTGAATGTAATCTTAATTATGTAAGACATGAAACCATTCCAAATTAAATTAAACTATAATGATTGTCAGTATAATATTTTAGAAAATTTCTTACATTTTCTGCGTAAATGTGTTTAGTTATTATTGAAATAAAATAGTACAATTAGCAATATTATTAACCATAGCAAATATTATATATGTTAGAAACAAAGAAAAGATAGCTGAGTTGTTATTTGATATCGTTCTACCACTATGGCAATGAATTCTAAGCAATCTCCTAGCGAATAAGGAATAAACTGGAAGCAAAAGAAATGAGAATCCCATGATCTTAGAAGGTGAATATCGACAAAACTTTCAGGAAAATTGAAGCAAAAGCTTCTACTTAGAACCAGACAGTTGAAAAGTGTAGAACACACAATGAAAGAGGGCTTGGTAAATCTAACACCCATTGGACATATTTATGGCAAGACGGACAGAGAAAACCAACGAGTAACCTAGTTAAGCTTGTGTGAATGGATGGAGCAGCAGTGAGTGTGAGTGATGGTGAAAAGACCAAACTTACTAGGAACTACAAATGATTGGAAATTGTGGAGAGACATGATCGCTCACGCATGCCACATAGAACAACAATAAGAATCTAATTAGTTGGATGTGCGGGCAGTGTAATAGTTATGGGCGCCGAAAATGGAATCGACGATCTGTGTTCGAATCCTTACTAGTTTATTGCGTTCTCTTTATCACAAATGCACAGTGACAGGGACCTACCTGTTCTCCCCTAGCTATGGGTGAAATAACAGCGTATACTGAACTTTTGTGACTTCGATGGTAACCTTACGAGAATAAATATATGAATTCAGAACCACTGAATAGAAACCTCTACACTCTCTTCCCAAAGAAATGACAATTGCATTAAAAAACTGTTTGTGTGGAGCTACTTAAGTACTGAAGGGCATAGATTAAACAGAATGATCTGTTAGCCTAACAGTTATAGACGGGGAATATTAGAATTGGTGAGCTGAGCATAAATTCCTGTATTGGCTGATGTATTCACTGTCGTATTATTAACCATCTACATGTTAAATTCTAAGGTAGATTGGCATTTTTAGGTTTGGCTAGCTGAAAGTCTAGGAGATGGATAGCTCTGAATCCAATTCTGTGGAACTGGTAGCATAAAGGCACTCCACCATCATTCCCAAGAACTGTTAACAATTTACAGATAATAAAGAAATGGAATCTTGAGTGGCATGATATTCCTTGTTATAAAGTGAAATGGCATAAAATTCCTCAAATCCTGTGCCAAATGTAAAATAACACCCTGTCTCATGTAATAAAATAAATTACATTCATGAAAAGGGAGAATAGGATGAATTCTTATTCCTACTTTGCATTTAAGAAATAAATTATTAATGGATTTACTCTCCAAGAATACGGCAAATCCCGTGTTTAAAAAAATTGATATTTTTTTTTGTATCTAAAAACAACGGGATGTCATTCCATTATCTTTCCCCAGAAGTCAGCAATTCGGAAAATAGTGAAAGGGAAGCTGAGGAAAGCGATGATCTTGAAGAAACATGGGAAAAAATTATTCCTTATTGTAATTCACCTACTCAAATGTATTGCAATGTTGTACGGTTTGTACGTTAGCTTAAGAAACTAAGTTATTTTTTTATCTTTTCACCTCAAGCAAGGCGATAATACCACTGAGGCGCAAAGGGCGACTGCGAGCGAAAGAGAAGGAAATGACATTAGAAGACTTACAAGTTTAATAAGTACAAATTATTATGAATTATACAATCATTATCCAATTACAAGAAACTCTGAGAACCACCTGTTTAAAATAGTCTGGAATAATATGATCAATACATAGAGACAGGATGTTTATGTAACCTACATTAGCCCAGGAAGGACGTAAGAGCTAAATATGCTGAGATGGAACAAATACATCGAGTCAGTTGCATCAGCCGCCGCAAAGAAAGTTGGTTCTCTGTGCCGAGCCAGGAAATTCTTCTCCCCGGAATCGATCCTTCAAGTCTATAAATCGACCATTCGCCCTTGCATGGAGTATTGCTGCCATATATGGTCTGGAGCCCCTGCTGTTTGCCTCGGGGTTCTTGATAAGATCCAGAGGCGGATAGGCAACGTGATTGGCCCTGATCTGTCATCTCGTCTGCAGTCGCTCTCTCACAGACGCGATGTTGCCTCGCTCTGCCTTTTTTACAAGTACTTCCACGGTAATTGCTCTGAGGAGTTGCGTTCGCTTGTCCCCAGGCCTCGTGAATTTAAACGCCCCACCAGGCTGACATCCCGCTCCCACCCCTACACCGTGGAAACTGTTAGATGTAGACGTCTCTTCTACTCCAATAGCTTCATGTCTCGCACATCTCGCCTATAGAACGCCCTTCCCTATTACTGTTTCCCTGACAAATACAATCTCCAACGGTTTAAGTGTAGCGTCAATCGACATCTCCAGTTACCTTGATCTATACACTTCCCTTCTCCACATCCTTTCATTTTTCATTCCTATCTGCTCTCGCTCCGGATCTTTTCTGGCCCCCTTGCCTTGATCGACCCACTGTCTTTCTCTTTCTCCACATCCCCTCCCTTGCCACTCCTATCTGCTCTTCCTCCAACCCTTCTTTAACCCCTTGCGTGATAGTGGCCTCCGGCCTTGCTTGGGGTGATATGATTAAAAAAAAAAATATATTCATCTTAGTAATGGTTATATATCCGAATGATTGCTGAAAATTTATCGTACTATAATATTTTGTAATATAGGTTCAAACCAAAATTGCGTTAGAAGCAAACAAAGGAGTGTCGATTCCTATGTAGTATAAATCTTCTCATCTGACTGGACAATTTTCCCACAGATGAAGAGGAGGCTTGAGGCCACAAATATTTGGTTCGAAGGAAGGATTCTGAGAATATATGTTTAATGAGGAAGAAAACGGTAAATAAAAGGCCACCTATATTAGAATCAGAAAGAGACTGTCGAAATTTCTGGTAATAACAATAATAACAATATGGAAATACTTTTTGACTGCAAGAGAGACAGAAGGAAACATCGAGTCATCAGCACATGTATAGCTGGTGTAAATAGGTTCAGAATGGAGTGTGGAAGAGAAAGACGGATATTTTAAAGAGTTACAATGGATAGATTGTTGTGGAGAGCTATGGTTATCCAACTTCTGAAGGAAAAATTCAAGTGAAAGAAAATGTTTGGAAACTTTTCTTGTTAGTAACGAGAATTTTTCAAATATTTCGATCATTTCTCAATACCTAACATTTTCGCTTTGGGACAAACTCAGCTAAAGAACAACATTATATTTTTCATGTAAAATCATCTGAGAGAAGACCTTTCTGCCTTCGGTATGGCTGATGCTAACCGCCAGTAAAGCGAATCGTTGCGCCTTTTCGGGCTAACATTCTTGGATGACATGAAGTGGAAAGTTTATATGGAATCCATTGCTAGGTCAGCTTCTAAAAAAGTTGGTTCACTGTGACGTACTAGACAATTTGCCTATCTAGAATCTATCTTACATATCTATAAGTCTCTCATTCATCTCTGTTCAGTATATTGCTGCTACATATGGGCCGGTGCTCCTGCTATATATTTAGCCATTCTTGTTAAAATCCAAGAAGAATCTGCAATATTATTGGTCCTGATCCGGCGCCTCGGCTTCAGTTAATTTCCCAACACCGTAAAGTTGCCCCCTCCCCGTACCTTTTCTATAAACACTTTCATGGTAATTGTTCAGATGAGCTCTTCGCTATGGTATCGAGAATTAATTTAAGCGCAATACCTGGCAACGAGGTCTCATCAATTTACAGTTGAGCTGGCTAGATGTAACCGTAAGATCAATGCTAATAGTTTCTTTTCTTGCACGTCTCGCTTCTGAAACTCTCTTCTGGCTCCATGATTTCCAGCCGACAATAATCTTTAAAATTTTATATGCAATGTCAATCGTTATGTACTGTCCTCGTGATTACTCTTCTTTTGTTCGCTCTCCTTAGTAAATTATTTCATTTCTAATTCTACCCCACCCAGTAACACATTGTGTCTTAGTAGCTTTACTATCTTGCTTGGAGTGAATTCCATTAGAAAATAAACAAACAGATATGTGTAGACATGCAGTACAAATTTGTCCTTATAAACCCTAAATTTGTATTTTTTTGCTAGACTAAACTTTTCTTAAAAAAGAACGCTCGGTCTTTTGCTTATGTCGTTTTTATGATTTTTCAATATCTAGGTGCGTAGCACAACGGATTAAACGAGGCGCCTGACGCGTCCGGAGTCAGGTTGGGGTTGTTGTTTGAGCCGATATGGTGCAAATCCCGAAATCGGCGACTGAAGACCACGCTTGATGTTTCGAAAAAGTGTAGTATCCGACAAAATATATAAAATTTTGTAAGAAATGCAGATAGGTACTTTTTCAGTTTTGTAGACGGATGCTACCTTTTTAAATTATCACACAATACATATTAATTTCTTGTTTGTCTAATATAAGTTAATACCATGTCCGTGTATGTCCAAAAGTGTATTTAGTAATTAGAATATTGCATAAGGATGATATGCATTTTTCCGCATGTTGTAAATAATTAAGAGAGTGTCTTGAGCATTAAATTATATGGAATAAACAAATAAAGAAAACATGTAAAAAAGAAAATATTGTCAGTTTTAGCTACTACAATGGCTTTTGGATTTGTATTCTTCTATTGTTTTACATGATGAATCCTTTTGTTTAAAATCTATTTCTACTCTGCTGTTATGTGTTCAGTATATGCTAATTAACCGATTACCATTCATCCCTCTAATGTTTTGATTAGCATTTACAAAGTGGAAGATTAATCATTCATTTCCCAGATTAAATATACGTCATAGTTTTATGGCAAAGTTTGAGTTGTCGTTTAATAAGTTAGTTGGGCATTATACTCCATGTATTGGCACACACATAGGATAGAACTCTCTACACAGATTGCTAAAAATTGATCGTAGTTTTGAGTTAACAGAAATTAAAACACCTTATCAGATTTATTCTATTTTGCATTAGGTTGTGGATGATAATAGCTCTCAACAGCTTCCTCTCTTTGATGCTATATAATCTTGACACTTTGCCACCCCTCTTAATATCTATTCTGTTATACATTCGCATAAACTCGTCAAGTATGGTTCCATTGTTTCTCTTTTATTTTTATCATTTCACTTCAAGCAAAGGCGATAATGCCACTAAGACGCAATGTGTTACTGGGAGTAGAAACAAACGAGAAGAATTTTTAAACAATAAAAGAACATGTTTTCAAAAGAGAGAAGACGTGTATGGTGCAATGCATGGCGTCCATATGAAGGGCGAGATTTGACGAGACTGCTTGCGGAAAGGACTCGGTTTTTCAGGTTAATGATTTGGTTAAAATTATGTTGCGCGAATGAAAACTGTAGGTCTCAACGAGGACCATCCTTGATCGAAACTCTTAGATTGACGCTACAGATTCACAGGAATGTCCTTATCAGCAACAACTAAAATGGTCATAACATGTAAATTGAAGATAAAATAATAATTAAGATAATGACGTTCCACACTATTTCAAACAAATGTTAGGAAGGAAAACGCCATTCATACTGAGCAATAACAATTATTTAAATTGAGAAACCTGTTTTCCTGAAAAAATTATTATAAGTTTCAAGAGACAGTGGCACTGGTAGTTCGAATACCAAATATTATACTTATAAGGAATTGCTTTATATTACGATTAGGATTTTTGCCGAAAGGAAGGTCACTGATTTAATGACGACGTTGCAAAGCCCGATTATGGGAGAAGTGTCGAAAATACAATCAAAATATAAAATATTTAATCGAAGATTAAATAAAGACAAAAAACTGATGATAGGTTAAACGCCAGCTAAAATGTTGAGGAGTTAAAACCAATTGCGAAAAGTTTTATTATTGAAGAAGGTCGAAATGAAATCAATAGAACAAGAAAAAACTGTTGAAACTATTTAATATATAGAATGGGGTAAATTGGCACTATAAATTTAGAAAATGATGTAAGAAAATAAAGCAGAAATGACAAATTGTTTATACAACAAATAAAGTGTAATGAAAATAGAGTGTGTGTAGGAGGAGACAGTTCAAAATGGGATTTATTTCAACGTAAAGAAAGCAAGAATGACAATAGATGGGGGAGGGCAAGTTAGATTGAAAATGAAAGGAAAAAAAAAGCGTAAAGCGAAAAATAAAGAAAGAAAAATAAATACTGGTAGCAGGCTGAAAAAGGCATGTTTTGTTGCCTTGTCAAGATTTTCCGGCAGCTGGAGTTCTCTGATTCTATATCTCTCTTTTCCTTCCCCCTCCCCCTCTCTCTCTCCCTCCCCCTCTCTCTCTCTCTCTCTCTCTCTCTCTCTCTCACACACACACACACACACACACACACACACACACACACACACACACACACACACACAAACACAAACATTATTTTGGCGCGAAAACGTTCTTTTTGTTTCATTTCCCGCCAAAAAGCAAAACACAAAAGATTTCATTCAATTAGTCGGTAGAAAGACCATTAATTATGCGTTGAGAACGAGGAAAACTTCTTTTTCTTCTAAAATTTATTAAACTTCAATGTGATTGATACGATATATGACACGGCAAATAACAAAGAATAATATAAGTGTCATTCTTTGACGTAATATATAGTAAAAAAGTAATATCTATGGAGTATAGTTGTTTATCAATTTGATCGACGTCGAATTCAAAACCCCATCACACAGAGACACACATGCAAACAAACATACACACACTTATATATACATATCATATTTACAGCGAAAAATTTCACACGAGCTTTTACATTCTAGACTTTTATTTTTGGCTTAATGAGAAAAAAAACCCCGAATAACCCCTCATACTCAGGATAAACCATTCAACATTTAAACCAGACCTCATCTTTTTCAAAAACACTTTTTGCTACAAATTCTTATAGACTCTGACCTGATATTTTCTTCTATGTGCCTTGTCCCTACAGGACGTTGACGATCATGGCTCTTCACAAGTTCCTGTACTTTGTAGCTCCTAGTACACTTTTTCTTCTTGTTATCTCTCTTAAACCCTGTTCTGTTCTGCTGTCCATTTACACAATCTGGCATATAGTATTAACGCCTCATAAAAAACAACTATCTTCAAGCTTTTCTCCTACATTTTCACTTTGAGGCTTGAAATTCAGGTGATATAGATTTCAAATATGCTACAAATATAACATTTTGACGTATGAGTGATTAACTGTGTAATTAGAAAGAAAGTCTTGAATTAAGGTAACAAATGGAAATAACTTATTATTATTAAATATTTTCATGTGTAACGTTGGGTAGAGGGTTAATATGTGAATAAAGTAAATAATTATGTGATTGTTGGTAAAAATAATAGAGAACTTTATCGAGTAACATTCTTTAGTTTATGTTTGGCTTTAACAAAAACAGAAAGATTTTGGGGTCACATAAATAAAAATCAGAATGCATTGTCATTATCAAGAGGGGCAACCCAAACTGCAAGCTACAAAGTAAGTACAGACTTCAAAGAAAGCTAATATTAATATATATATATATATTTAACTATCTGGGATGTGTTAAAACAGATAGTGGAAAATGTGACATAGATATCCGAAAAACACATTGAAACAGCGAAATATACCTTCGAGAATCTAAGCAACATATTAAGAAAGTGAAAATTTACGAGTGCTCAATTCTTCCTATATGGGAGAGGAGTCTGGAAAATTCGCGGATATATAAAGAAGAGACTTCAGAAAATGTAGATATGGTTCTACAAAAGAATGTTTCCAAGAGTACCATAGACGGAACAGGTGAACATCGAGTATGCTTTAAGGATAATGCAAGCAAAACGATTATTTTACTTAGGCTAAATTGACATTTCTGGGAATCTAATGACAAAAGTATGCTTTGCAAATCTGACAGTCACAGGACATATTGAATGCAAGAAGGTATTGTGATGTCAACGAACACACGTTTGACATTTTTGTGATGTCAACGAATACTCGTTGTCACTTTCGTAATTTCCGTTGTAGTAGAGACTTTGTAATCGCAGATACAACTATAGTACGCCGTTGAACAATACTGGTGTCAGACGCCTTCTAATATCACTCACACTAATAATACTTGCTCGATAATACCCGCTCGGAAAGTAACCATCGAATAGAGAAATAGTAACAGTATAGAGAATATTGATTCGTATAGTAATAGAGAATAGAGTAGAAATGGCGATCGTTTAGACGTCACACAGCCTCCTACTTATGCTTTTCCTCAGTGGTCACGTGGTCTACTTAATTCAATAATGGGATCGCCTGTGTTTGCCCACTGGCGATTTATGTTCGAAGTCAAGTGTCGGCAGAGACACTTTATTCTTATATAACAGGACAGTGGGAAACATCAAGCAACCTGCCTAAAGAACTTATGTAAATGGAAGGCAGAATAGGGACTTCGAAGCATAGTAAATGTTCAAATATTGCTTAGAGCTAATAACTAAAAGGAGCTTGTGGAGGGCCATGATCGCCCACGTTCTGAAGTGCCACGGCACATGAAAGAAATATATGTTTCATTTTTTAACTATATCCTTGTAAAAAGAAAGAGTTAATTTGCGCTTTGTTCTGTTACAGATAATGTTCACAAAATACATCGTGTTACTGGCATGCCACGATAGTTGATAGAGAACAGAGAGGGAGAACACTTGGAAAAGTTATGTTTTCATAACAAGGTTACTTACGCTAATGGCAACGATAACAATGTTATCCTACATCGCCATTATTGAAAAGAGTAAAAAAAAATAGTATAGGATGATTATAAACAAAAGATTAATAAAAAGAGATAGAAATATAATGTTGGAATAAAACAATTTCCCAGTTAAACACATATTGGATTATTTGCCCTTGGCGGATGAAATAAGTATTTATAATTAACTGACGGTTTTTATCCATAGATGTTATTGTCCACATGCGTTGACAAAGATAACTCGACACGAAGGCCGCAAGCTCTTACCAGGAGACAAGGAATAAAAAGTTAGAGCGAGAGCTCGGGTACCAAGGCCTAGTACAGCAAACTGCTCCTAAAACTATCCTAAAACCATACACCCTTGCATGGAGAATTACTGTCATATATGGTCTGGAGCCCCTTCTGTTTTTCTCAGGGTCCTTGATAAAATCCAAAGACGGATATGCAATGTAATTGGCCCTGATCTAGCATCACGTCTGCAGCCGCTCTCTCACAGACGTGACGTCGCCTCCCTCTGTCTTTTTTACAAATACTTTCATGGTAACTGCTCAGATGAGCTGCTTTCGCTGGTTCCCAGACTTCATGAATTTAAGCGTTCAACTCCCTTTCACCGTCGAAACTGTTAAATGTAGCCGTCTCTTCTCCTCAAATAGCTTCATGTTTCGCACTTCTTGTCTGTCGAACTCCCTCCCCATTTCTTGTTTTCCTGATAGCTATAATCTCCAACTATTCAAATGTAATGCCAATCGACGTCTCCAGATGCCCTGATCTATACCCTATACTTCTCTTCATCCTTTCCTCTATCACTCCTCTTTGTTCTCGCTCTAACTCTCTGTAACGCTTTGCGTGCTAGTGGCTTCCCGCCTTGCTTGGGGTTGAATGCTTAAAAAAAACAGTTGTCAAACTGAAGTAACTTTCTCTCATCATTGTGTCAAGTGCCACCCATCACACGAAAAATTAGTCTTTAAGTATCTATCTTAATGAAAGAATTCTTCACTTGCAGTAAATGAAGCCGGGTCAAAAGCAGGCTAGGATGCCTGCAGGAAAGGCTGAGAGAACCGGGACATTTCCGGGCGATGCAAAAAGAGACATATCTGGCAGAATTGTAACACAAATCTTAGACATTTATTTAGCAAGCTCAGTTTAATTTGGAAAAAAGTTTACCCATGTAAAAGTGCCAGGTGAGACACCTAATCGCTGTACAGTATTCATTGCTAGCTTCACTTGACTGCTAACAATCTCATCATAATATGACGCCTACAAAACCAAGATTGTGTTTTACAAAACGCTGCTTAATTTTGGAATAGATCGGCCAAAGTTTGAAGTAGTAATGACCAAAAATACAAGCTTGCTAACAATCACAGACTCAGTCACCCACAACTCTTAAAAATGGCTCGTAGTTTTAAATCTAAGGAAGTTATAGATTCTTTGATTTAAACATAGGTTCGTTTACAATATAACAGCAGAGTTATACTGCAACACCTGTCTATTTTTGTAAGGTGGGGCAGTATTTTACCACTTTTACGGGATGAGGGTTGTTTGTCTTATTTTGCTAATGTGGATAACTGTTTGCATTTTAACATTTGCTGGCAAATATCCGATATTCTTATCCGAACACATTTTAACGTGTGGGTGCGGCTTAATGCAGCCTGGCGAGTGTAATCAGTCAGAGCCAGCTGCTATAATAAAATACAATTCAAAGAAGCTCGTTCCTTTTTCTGTCATGAATAATTATTTGAAATTTAAACGATGAGTGTTATGTAGACAAAGGTTTTCAAAAAATGGAGGATGTCGAAAAAGACGTGTAAACGTCAACAAGGGAAAATAGCTTCTCACTGCGAATGAAGGGGACGAAGATAAATTATATATTCATATAAATCCAGATTTTAGAATGGCAATGGGTCCCAAATAAAAGAATACGGAATGAGAACACTTATAAAATTAATAGAAACCAGTTAAAGACAGAGACGGGAGATGCAAATCTTTTTCTGAAAAGAGCTAAATGCGCGGGAAGAAATATATAGAAGGAGTTTACATGTATTAAGATGGCCAATCCCACCAAAAATAAAAAGAATGTATGATATAGCGAATACGGTTAAAAAACAAAGGATCGTGCAGGCGATTATCATCGGATTTGATAAAAGAAATAAAGCTGGCATTGCCCTGAGAAGTTATTTGTAGATATTTGCGGATTTTGCTAATGGAGACCGAGCAACTAACGCAACTAATAAATTAGAGTAGGATAAATCTGAAGAAAAAAAAAGAATACTCTGCCACATCGTGGGTGGTGTCGATTGGGTGCACCACGGTAAAGAAGAGTGATTTTACTTGGGAGCTGAAAAAAATATGGAATATGATGTTTAAAATCATGCCAATAACAGCAGATGTGTAGCAGAAACACGAGAATGGATTAAATAAATACCCGGGAAACAGATGGGACACCACGAAGACAAAAGTGATGCTTTAGACTGAAAGATCACTGAAAAGATTTCTCATCTCAAGAAACTTCGTGTCACGCGATCCTCAGAGATGACCAGCGGACAACTGATGGGGACGTGCGTATGGATTACTACTACTTATAATAATACTACTACTACTACTACTAATAATAATAATAATAATCATAATAATATCTCCACCGATGGCACTCTATAGATTTTGTTCTAATTTGATTCTAGGTTTTAGCATATATACGTACTTTTCCTTTTATTTATGGTTGGAATGTGGACTTTGAATTAGACGTTTCCTTGAATGCCAATTTCCTCAAGAAAGGAAAGTATACGTTATCCTTCTATTTATCCCTTGATTGGTAAGAAAACGTAAGGAATTGAAGCCTTTCTTATGGCAATACGTGAGAAGTAAATGTACTGTACGAAAAGATATTCACATTTTTTCAAAAATCCGCGCCGACCAACACACACACACACACAAACACACACACACACACACACACACACACACACACACACACACACACATATATATATATATATATATATATATATATATATATATATATATATATATATATATATATATTATGTCTATTTATTTTTCTTATAATCCTCTGAAATTCACGGATCAGTTTTTTAGTGCTGTTACAAGACTGAGTAAGAACGACACCGTATTTTTGGTTATTTCTTTTATTTTCCCAAGTACTTTAAATCTCAATCAAGATCATCTTCAGGTGTGAATTGCTAATACAAAAAAAATAATTTTGATAGTTGTAAATTGGAGAGGATTAAAATTAAAATAAATGAACATAGTATGCGTAGATTATTCAACTAAACATGCTTGAATAAAGATATGCTACCTACATACCCGGGAAACAGATGGGACACCACGAAGACAAAAGTGATGCTTTAGACTGAAAGATCACTGAAAAGATTTCTCATATATATATATATATATATATAGGGCGAGAGTTTTCGAGTAATTTGAAAAGAAAATTACACATGGGAGGAAATATTCTGTCGAAGAACGCTGTCAGAATAATTGCAGCTAATTCGATTTCCATCTTGATTAAAATTCATGTGTTTCTCATGACAAACAATCCAAAACTGATGCCATGCCATTTTAAGTCCCTCAGGAATACCATTTTTCCATGTTTTCAAGGCAACAATTGTCCTTCTTTTTGCAGGTGTTAAGATAAATCTATTCGCTTAGAAAAAGCGCGAAATGTCTTATCGGTTGCGTGTCACGTGTGTCCGCGCGGCTGTGGTTTGTAATTGAATACTCGTTTTACTCATTTCTACACAGATAGAAAAAGATTATACAAATCACGTTCTTTTGCAAGCAGCTTAACACACATAAAGTTTATACATACATACATACATACATACATATATACATATATATATATATATATATATATATATATATATATATATATATATATATATATATATATGTTAAGGTATGTGTTGATAAAGACTACGGAACTTTTCCGTTTAATAATCTTTTTTTCATTCTTTTGTATTGCTTTCTCACATTTTTTTTTAAATATTTGGGTCGAAATTCTTGAAATAAGTCCCTTGTTCATGGTATTTTGTCGAGCGCTTTCGGTGATCTTCATCCGTCATCATGACTGTATGTTTGGGTTTGATAGGTAATAT
>OZ038495.1:15477518-15515018 GCA_964036315.1 Acanthosepion esculentum | reverse complement strand
TTAATGCATGTTTCATTAAATAATATAGACAAGTTTTGTCTATTTATTTTAAGTAAGTTCCTTTCGTATTATCTGATAAGCTTAATCACATTATCGTTGAAAGACGAAAGGAAAAAACATATTGACACATGTTTAAATCCAATATAAGAGTTCGGCTTACATAAGCCATTATCAAAGATGACAATTTTAATAAATCAAACAACACATATACGAAACCACAATAATGACCCGCCGTTGCTCTTTGAATAAGCTCAAAGTACGGACAAACTCTTATTTACGAGCCAAGGAAGCGAAAAACGCGTCGTAGCTCGTGACGTCACACATGACCACGCGAGAGTGAAAACGAGAAGTATTAATTATGGGAAGTATAAACCAAAGGCTTCTGCTATAGATTATAGGCATTTAAGAATGTTTGTGGAGATTTCATAGTTTACTTTGTTCAGGTTAGGTTTCAACTGTTTTATGTATATAGCTTCAAGGATTTGTAATTTTTGTTTATTATTTTCATGTTTAAGTATAATTGTGTTGTCAACAAGGATTTTCCGAAATTGAGTACTCAGGCAGGCATGTTGTTTTAAATGTCTAAAAATATTAGAGTCATCAGTTAAATGTAGAGTTTAGCGTCTTGAAAGCGAGTTTGTGGTGTGACCAACATAAATATTATTTAATTCATTATATATATATATTCGATGACATTAACAATTAACATTGACAAAGGGTTAAAAGGAATATAGTTAATGATAATATTGCCGTGTTAATAATTTATGTTATCAAGTCCTGTTTCTTGATTTTTTTTAATAATATGTCTTCCATCACTTTTAAATGTCTTTTGCATTTGGGGATAAGTATCACAGTCCTGTTCTCGTCTAATATATCCGTGCATAGAGAGTGCCGTATTTGGACATTCAAAAATATCAAGAATATATTCCTATCAGTAACTTTTACCATATCTACAATCAAAATTACACATCTTTTATACTATTAGCATAAGAGAAATTGAAAATTGTTGATAATGTTACTGAAAGGGTTTGAGATAACTTTCACATTCATTAATTAATTTTAGAAAAGAAGACACTTGTAGCTATACAGGAAAAATAATAGAGATAATTATTTAACATTATTTTGAAAAGAAATGTTGCTATTGTGTCTGAATTTCTGGGATGAGGAGTTAGCATCATTTACACTATTTATATTAAGACTATTGTCCTCATGTTTGTTGTTGTGTTCAGAACATTTCGGCCGCTGAAATGATTTGATGACAACAACAACCATGATGAAAATAGTCTGAATACAAACAATCTAAATAAAATTACTCTATTCAAATAAACATTAATGAAAGAGGTATCGCTGCCCAGATACACCACTGCAAACACACACGCACACACATACAAATACATACACACACACACACACACAAAAACACCCCCACACATACATATATATATATATATATATATATATATATATATATATATATATATATATATATATATATAAATAAGGTATAGTTCTAAGGTATGGAATAGTTGTGGCTTAAAGTACTCAGTATCAAAGATAGAGGGTATGTAAATATTAAAATTGACATTAAAGAGGCAACAGATTGTTTTATGCTAAATGCAATCGTCAGGTCTGACTTCAAAGGTCCACTTCATATATATATATATATATATATATATATATATATATATATATATATATATATATATATATATATATGTATATGTATGTATATATATATATGTATATACATATATTTTCGCGTGATATATTCCTCAGTGTTTCAGTTTGTGTGTGTGTGCGTTTGTGTTCGTGTGTTTAAATGCAAAGTGCATGTATATATATATAT
This sequence comes from Acanthosepion esculentum, assembly GCA_964036315.1. Classification (NCBI taxonomy): domain Eukaryota; kingdom Metazoa; phylum Mollusca; class Cephalopoda; order Sepiida; family Sepiidae; genus Acanthosepion; species Acanthosepion esculentum. The sequence goes on along the minus strand of OZ038495.1, from coordinate 15,513,172 downwards.
ATATATATATATATATATATATATATATATATATATATATATACTATAAATATTTTATGTGAGTGTATGTGTGAGTATGAACATGTTTCAACAGAGGCGTGTTTATTGACACAAGAGGAAGTAAAAGCTGTTCCATATTAAAAAAAAAATATAATTTGTGTAGCACAAAGTCCTGACATCACTGAATTTAAGCTCTTCCAGATTTACAAATATTCAATTATTTATATTCAGAGTTAACTACTGTTCATTTTATTGCTTTAAGAAGGAAATCATTGTTAACAATTTTCTGTTGGTTCAAAATATGTCCTTATAAGGCAAGGTTATTTACAAATATTTGAATTCTCTATTTGCACACTCGGAATATTTACGTTCCTGTAGAAGGAGTGACTCCTTTGAAACTAGATTCAATTTTAACTGTATATCTCTATTTGAATAAATGATGTCTATCTCTAATTGAATAAATGACGCCATTTTCTCTTAGCAAAGTCTCAACACTTGCATAAGAAAAAAATAAAGATTTATCGATAATTAAATAAACTGACAAGAAAAATCGTAAATAGTTTTATGTATCATTCACATATACGATTTAGGTAAATTGAGGAAATGAGCTTTAAGAGAAACTTAAAAAGAAAAAAAAAGACTAGCTAACATTCAAGAGAGCTTCACATTGTAAATCATTTGCCAAATATAACAAAAGTTTGGCGGAAGTTGTCACACTTGGAACTCTCAATATAGTGAGGAAGGTTTTTTTTACCTTCAGATTTTTCCTGCCATTTGGGAGTTCCCACAATAGACTTCTATGCCAAACGACATTGGGATTAAGCCAAAATACTTGCGCAAGCATCGTTCCAAAAATGGCAAGCTCCAGCAAAAATGTTGGAAACAGGTTCGTTTTCTTTAATAGTTTAATGCGTTTTCTCACGTTCGCTCTCTTTTTTATATTTTGATATCAAATTAGTTTTCCTATTTAAATATTGGCGGGAAACGTTGACATAACTAAAATGCTAGACAAGAAGTGTTTTTTGTACTGCTCCGCAATAAATTACAGGAAGATTAACACCTCTAAATAATTTCGGATGGCAGGACAACCGAGGAAGATATAAATGGTTTATTTTTGCGGGTGTATACATTAATCCAGTAAGGCTGGAATAAACGCATCTGGAGATCGGAGTTGTAAACCTCACATAAACACACGTCCACAGGAAAAAAACTGATTAAACGATTCTTCTTGCAATATTGTTTACTTCTTTTAAATAAAACGTCACTCGGTTGACACAGATTGAATGAGAGTTCTTATATCGTATATGCCTTGATCTTCCAATAAACGAATAAAGTAGTTAACTTGTTCACAACGATTTGGCTTTTTTTACTGGACCGTATGTGTATATCAGCAAGTTAACTTTAAAACGTTTAAGTAAACACGCTACAGATAATATCACGATGATTCGACAGTGCTATAGACCTATCATTGATATCTTAGAACCTTATGCGAACGCAGAATGCGCTTTGTAGGACACCGCTGGCGAGCAAAACGAGAACTCGGGAGTGATCTACTGTTCTGGACACCTAACCAAGTCGGGTTGGTCGCGCAGAAATCACTTACATTGAACAGCTATTTTATGACAAAGAATGCTTCACTTCTGAAGGAACATAATGGTTGGCGTGATAGACTCATGACTATACGAGTTAGCACGACCAAATAAAATCAATAAATAAATCTCCGGGCTTTTGACCCAAATCAAAAACTCAACAACACAAAACTTTCTACAATCAGTAAAACATTGTTGACGATATAACCAAAAGCGTCAATATTTTCTGATTTCTCTCAACAATGGTTTGAAATGGCGAGCATGATAGCGATATACATATATAAATATATATATATATATATATATGTGTGTGTGTGTGTGTGTGTGTGTGTGTGTGTGTGTGTGTGTGTGTGTGTGCAGAGTTTTAAACGTGGTAGGATGGAAGGTGGAAAAAATGGAAAGAGTGCTTTCAGCAAGAACCTACACGCGTACAGAACCATATATATATATATATATATATATATATATATATATATATATATATATGGTTCTATTTATCCGACTCTCTAATTTTTTTTCATCATCATCATCATCATCATCATCATCATCATCATCATCATCATCATCTTATATAAACTTTCGTAAAGATCTATTTTAGCACAGGCATCAATCATGTGAAATAATATTTCTCTGATAATAAAACTGGAATAATGATTCTCTGAGCATATACATGGTAGCTTTTTTTCTTTTAGTGTCTATTTCTATTTTATAGAAAAACTATTATGACAATTAGATTTCTATATTATCATTTTGCACTGGCGCAAATATTAACAAGCACGTGATTTTGAGATTCAGCCTTGTTTAATAATTCATTGATGTTGTAGAATCAGATTTCGACATTTTTTTTTAATCTTAAATTTTGTGCAAGTTAAACACATAGAGTCTCCCAACCAAGTATAACAACTGATGCATTTTGATTGGTTGTAAAATATTAATTAGGTGTCGTCAACTACGTCCGAAGGTACCGACCGAAATTTTCACCTCTAGTTGACGCCATAAAATGTAAACATGTTCACGCCCCCCCACACACACACACACACGTGACCAAGAGAACTAATAAAAACGAAACTTCGACGCGACTTGGTCAGTGGGCACTTAAAATATTGAACCAATTCACTTGACTTCATTGGAAATCAACACAGCAAAGGAGACGAACCAAATTCTTCAACACAACAACAAACCTTGTCAACCAATTCCAGGTTCAACGCTCAGTCCTACAAAATCTTCTATTCCACAACAAGAATCTCCGGTAAAAGAGCGATAACTCTGTAACAATCAGTGAGTCAAGAACAATACTTTTTTCTATTTAATACAAAAAAAAACAACTGTTTAATTTTCCTATAACAACAAATATAGTTAACTACACCTTCTCATTTTCACACATACAGTACAGCAACTTAAATTCTTTCAGTATCACACACCAAAGAACACTAATGTGTTTAACAACTTTTGCACTATATATTAGGTATGTGTTGTGTTTATAAAAAATATTTCTTGTCGAACAAATTCACAATTTCTTCTACTTGATTATTTCTCTTGTTGTTGTCTTTGTTACATTTGAAATTGTAAAAATAGTAGAGGGTCAGTTTTATTTGTATTTATAACCAATACAGATTGGCCGACCTACTATAACTGAAATATCTTGGAACACATTGCAGAATTGTTAAGAAAATACTCTCATGGGACGTTATTTGTGGTTAATTCAGACCAAGCAAGGCGAGAATGCTCCTAAGACGCAAGAGATTACTGGGAATGAAAGAGAATGAAAATACTTTAGAAGAAATCGGAAACCCAGTTTTCAACATGAAACTAGATATAAAGCTCTATTCCTCTTCAGAGGACGAGTGAGAACGGTGGACCGGGCGATAAGTGAACCGGATATATTCTAATAAATATTTGGCTACCGAGTGATTATTGAATTTTTCCTTATGCACGAGACTTTTTTGAAAAAGGTTTTCCATGTGTGCATTTGGGTTTTCCAGGTATTCGCATTGGATGAATTAAACTAAAATCAACCATTATTAAAATCATTTCAGGTATGTTAGGAATCTCTATATCTTATAATATTTGTGAAATGATTAACTGTACGGTTATTCGACAAATTTAATCGAATTAAATTTGAAAATAATTAACGAATACATTTCTTCCTGTATATAATTTAATAATTTAAGATTAGACAGAGAAAGCAGACTGTTAAAATGCACAAAAGGAAATTGAAAAGAAACGATTAACATCAACTGCAAGAAGACAAAATGGTTGGTCGTTAGCAAGAGCGTCGGCCGAGAATGCGAACTGTGAACTGGAGATGTCTGAATTAAGCAAATACAGAAGTTCAACGATCTAGAAAATCTTTTCTAACAGACGGCAGTAAATGCCACTGATAAATCTAAAGATGTTAAATTATTTTTAATGAAAACGTTTTAAGCTTTGTTGCTAATTGAAGGTTTAAATAAACCCGTGATAATCAGCAACAAAACAAACAAGGATGCAAAATAATGATAGCATGTCGTTTAACGCTTTGGGTCGGTTAGTAGTAGAGAAATAATAAGTAGGTATATTCCCTTTCTAGTTAATTTTTCTCTTTTACTATATTCAGATACCTGCTCTCTATTACTTTGTTACTATATATATATATATATATATATATAATGTATATGTACACGCACGTGTGTGTGCCTGGCATACTCTTCACTTTAATGACCATAATTTTCATCGCACTATTTTTCTCCGTCTATCTGTTTTCTTTTGTGCGTATTCACACACACATCTCTCTCTCTCTCTCTCTCTCTATATATATATATATATATATATATATATATCTATATCTATATACATATATATATATCTATATATATCTATATCTATATATATATATATATATATCTATATATATATATATATATATATATCTATATATATATATATATATATATATATATATATATATATATATGTATATACAATGATTTTCCGAACGTAGGTTAGATATGGCACAAAGCCAAAAGTAGGGGGCACCCAGTGAAGATCGAAATTACTACTCAGTCGTGATTGTTTTAGCGAGACAAGTTTGCTAAACATTACACTACATCGAGGTTCCCTATATATATATATATATATATTTGTGTGTGTGTGTGTGTATTAATGTGTGCCTGGCATACTCTTTACTTTAATGACTATCATTTTGATTGCACTAGTTTTCCCGTCCCTCTATTTTCTTTTGTTTGCATTCACATCTATCTATCTATCTATCTATCTATCTATCTATCTATCTTACTCTCTCCCTCCCTTACTCTCTCTCTCTTTATATGTATATATGTATGTATGTATATATGTATGCATATGTTTCTGTACGTGTGTAGGTACTGGCTGAAAACACTTTCCTTTTTGTTTCCACCTTCCCTCCTACCACGTTTACAACCCTTCACCTACCTGTGTCCCAGGCATTTTCATTTTTATTTTTTTATTTTACCCACTTGAATCTGACCTAGCCGAAAAGCTCACCACTCCTACTACTCTAACTTCAACTCCACCCTGATGATAATAGTATGAAGTTCAGGTGTTGTCTAAGTCACGGGTGTACAACTTGCACGCCAGACAAAATGACAGATGAAAGGGCTGGAATGGTGGACGTAAAAAAGGAGGGACAAGAAAAGGCAGAAAAAAGGCAATTTTTTTTCAGCTTGAAAAGTGGTGGAAAATGATTGAAATTTGATATGGAAAAGTAAAGATAAGAATCTTTGTAGGAAATAGAAATTAAAAAAAAAACACACACACAATGAAAAGAAACGTCGAACAGGTAAAAACGTAGACACGTAGGTGACTTGGCAGGTAAGGACAGATAGCTTTATGGGGCGTCTTTCTTCTTGTCTTCTGAGCGGGAGTGCCGCAGTTGGGGTTACTCTCTATTCCTACTACATTTGCCGCGATCAGGTATGACATGGGACTCAATTTCCCCTGAGGTAAAGATTCTATGCCACTTTAATTCTTTATCCGGTTACAAGGGATTTAAAGAAAGAATAGAAGAGAAGCTTGATTGACGAAATATTCAGTGTAGAGGGATTAAGGCTATCCGATCGAAAACATTTAAAGGTAAAGAAAGAAAATAGGTAGCAAGGTGAATTCATTCAAAAGAGTGAACAGAGAGAGAAAGAAAGAGAGAGTGAGTGAGAGAAAGAGAGAGAGAGAAAAAGAGAGAGAGAAAGAGAGAGAGAGAAAGAGAGCGATGAGAAGCCGTTTTAACAATGGTGCAGCAAAATGGCAGCAAAATTCGCAAGTTAAAAATGATTAGCAGGAGAATATTTAAAAAAAAAAATGGTGTGTCTAAATAAAAGTAAAAAATGAAATAAAAAATGAGAAAAGTAGAAAAAAAGGTCAATGTGTATAATTAAGACAAACGTATTAACAATTTTTTTAGTACGTCGAATGTGCAAACTCCTATTGCAGAAACTTAGAAAACTCGATTTTATATCATAAATATTCTGTTGAGTTAAAATCATTACACGTATAACTTGGTCGTAGCACGAAAAAACCTTTCTCACTTCACTCACTCACTCTCTCTCTCTCTCTCACTCACATAAAACTGAAAAACGGACATCACGCTAATAAAAGCTGAAAATGTTCATATATATATATATATATATATATATATATATATATATATATATATATATATGGAGAGAGACAGACAGTCAGACAGACAGATACGTGCATGTGAATGAATACAAAAGAAAACAGAAAGACGAATAAATAGTGTAATGAAAACTATAGTCATTAAAGTGAATAGTGTTCCAGGCACATATACATGCACACGTATATATATATACAGTGTAACCCGGATATAAGAGACCCTGATATAAGAGAAACCCGGATATAAGAGATATTTTATCTGGCCCCAAATTAGAGCCTGTGTTAATGTATTTATAATAGACCAAACCCGGATACAAGAGAAACCCGGATATAAGAGACTTCTTCTCCGGTCCCGACAACTCTCTTATATCCGGGTTACACTGTATATATATATATATATATATATATATATATATATATATATATATATATATATATATATGGAGAGAGAATGAGACAGACAGAGAGATACGTGCATGTGAATAGACACAAAATAAAATAGAAAGACTAATAAATACTGTAATGAAAACTATAGTCATTAAAGTGAATAGTGTTCCAGGCACATATACATACACACGTATATATATATATATATATATATATATATATATATATATATATATATATATATATATATATATATATGATGTCTGGTAAGAAGAAATAGACGCATATCACAGCAGCGTTTTTCCAGTTAGGCAGAACTTCTATGTCTTGAGAAATTGCGTTTGAAAACGCCTCTTTAAAAATTATCTGATTAGAAATTTATCATATATAAGAAAAATAATGAAACTCAGCTAATCTTCGCTGTGTCTGACATTTGCTAGTGTTAGGAATGGTAAAGCCGATTATAAAGGCAGATAAAATTTTCCTTATTGAAATTTTGGCGCAATATGCTCTTTCAACTTGGCATCATATTGTTCATAAAATTTAAAACTGAATCAACTAAAAGCAACGATTAGGTGAAGTATTCAGTAAAATATAGCTGAGGGTTAGGGTCAGGGTTAGGGTCAGGGTTCACAAAATCCAGAAGGACAGGCTTTTACACTAAAATAAAAAAAAGTTCAAACAAAGAAACAACGATAAAGGAAAATGTAACCGTTGACAAATGACAATAAAAAAGAACGAAATCAGTGCCAACAGTACCCGCATTAAAAAAAAAGCCCTACGTATTCCACCCCTACAACCCTGAGCCCAAATCCTGTTGCCAGGGTACGCATGACATTCAACTGACCCTGGCAATATATAAACTATTTCTATGGTTTAAAACTCTTTCCATAACAATAGTTGACCCGTCCTTTATTTCTTTCCACTGTTACCAAGGAGAAATACAAACCTGTCACAGGATTATGACACTTTCAGAATTATTTATGTTTTCAAAAGTACGGTTCGAAAATCCGAAAGTACATGCTATAATTTTTCCCTCCAATTCGATTATCTTTTGTACAAAACAACAAAAATACAAACCTTATACATTAGAAACAGACACAGATTATGCTTTGAGAATTGTGTGTTCTCAGCTCCTAAGATAAAAAGCCACAATTTCGATACAAAATTCAGACAAGCAACTTGATAAAATGGAGCAACATTGATCTCCAAATACGTATTTCAAACTTTACCCTTACCACGTAGCTAAGATTAGCTACATAATTACAAGGTGGTATCTGTCCTCCGTTCATTTTTAAAATTACAACTATTAGAAAATATATTCACTTTAACCGAAATATTTTTAAAAAATGGTTTCAAAATCTATATATTCTTTTTTGGTTCCAATTTAATTTAAATGTTGTGTGTGTAAATGTTGTATGTAAATGTTGTGCGTAAATGTTGTGTTTAAATGTGCGCAGATGTGTTTTATCTCAATGACAGAACTATATGTATTTGTAGTTTTTAAATGCTTTAAAATATAATTCTATTCATTGCCGAAGAATTTCCGAAAAAGTTCATTAAAATATCATAGATATCTTCTTTTTTAGGGTTTAAAATTATTTTTTTGTCTCATGTTTTATGATTACCTTGCAAAGGAGATGTAGTTCTACAGAAGGATGCTGAGGATATCATGGATTGAGCGTGTGAGCAAAGATGAGGTCTTAGAGAGGATGCAAACAAGGAGGAGGCTTATACACAGCACCAGGAAGAGGCAGCTGAAGATCCTGGGACGCATAATGAGGAAAGAGGGTGTGGAGAATTTGATACTCACGGATCGAATAGAAGGAAAGAGAGAGAAGGGAAAACAACGCATGACATACGTAACGAGGTTAAGAATGTGGATGACAGAACGTGGTCTGGAGGAGGTGGTAGGGGGAAGGAACTTATTGAGAGATGCTAGGGATAGAGGGAAGTGGAGGGCCATGATCGCCTACGTCCGGAAAGGACCCGGCACATAGAAAGAAAGAATTACTAAACCCAAATTAGAGGTTTTTCATACTAAGTGAAAGTATGTATATTATGCTAATGGCCTATTTAAAATTGTGTGCATGTCTTTTTGTGTTGCAGTGTTTACATTAAATGTCACAAGATCATTTAAGTCATTCATGTACAACATAGGCATATGTATATACATTGCATGCATGTCTAACACATAACTTTTGTAATGGACCGAAAAGCAAAAGTTCTTATGTAATATAGATTATAGTCATTTTAAAACGCCTATTGGAATGAAAAACAGTGAATTTACGGATACCGATATAGATTAAATAGTCTAAAGATGAAAGGTTTGAAGTTTAGTTATGAACAAGCACTTTTCAAATAATGTTCAAGTTATAAAAAAAACATCTTTCCCTGTTGAACGTCCTTGTCAGTGAGAAAAATGCTTGACTGGACGAACGCAGTTAGACGTGGAAAAGAAAGAAGTAATATAAAAACGTAATCGATATATAGAACTCATTAAGCATATTTATGTTTAACTATCAAGGAGAAAGTTTTTAAAATAGCATTGATCTCATGACAATGTCGTAGAAAAACAAATATCAAAGATTACCAAGGGACGTGTCCCTCGGTGGCTCACCAGGCTGAGTTCGCAAAATCTACTGCTTGTGAGGAAATGTTTAATCAGTCACTTAACATATGTACCAAAGCTGAAAAAGTAGACTGCCAAACCAATTAGACTTAACAAAAAAAAAAATGAACAGGTGCAACGTAGGAAAAATCAATGTCTAATCAGTTTCAGAGTATTCCAGAATAAATCTAATTCTAGACCAATGCAACAAGGCAAATCTTAATGCAGTTTATATGGGAGTTGTACGTTGTTTTGGCAATGATTCTATTTCATACTTAGGATACGATCTCTTTTGGACTGGTCTGAAGGAGAAAAAGCGTCATGAATATTGAATTGCAATACGTAAATCATCATATATTGTAGCAGACATCTTACACCAGACAGAAAGACAGATGGCTGCAGATATAGTTCTCCATGGCTCTAAAATTCGAGTGATATCATCCAATGTTTCAAATAAAGAAAAAAAGTTGTATCCAAAACACATGACTGTTAGATGGTATTATTGAAATATTTTGATATAATATAGTGATACTAAGAGTAAAATTTTTCAGTAATAGTATGTTGAACGTCATTGTTCGCATGATATTATCAGATTCTGAAAGTGAAATAGCAAAAAAGCACTATTTACATTATTCGGACTATTGTCCTCATCTTTGTCACCATACTTATTACAACGTTTCGGCCGTTGTACGCTCCGGCCTTCTTCGGGTGGTTGGAATGTCGAAGTGGACCCTTTATTTCACTCACTGGGGTAGACTGTTCTAGTTCCACGTGCGTACAACGGTCAAAAGGTTGTAATAAATATGGCGACAAAGATGAGTACAATAGTCCGAATAATGTAAATAGTGTACTCATCTCAGAAATATAGACAGATACTAGAAAAAAAATTGAAAGTTCTATTAAATTTGTGTTATTTCGAAAGTTTTCCAATTCTAAATAAATGGTTCGATCTTCCCATGAATTGGCTTCTAACTTAGCATAACCCAGATAAATTATCCCAAAAACCGTCATTGATTTAAGCATCTTGAATTTCTAGCTCAAGTAATTTGACTGGGTATATAATTCATACCTTTAATTAGACCACAGGTAATGGTTAAATTAGCCATTTCGTTATAAGGAAACATTCGATATAATTTGACAGAGCAGCCTTCGGTTAAATTTGAGAAAATATCACTCTTAAAGCAAATTTTCAGGAAAATAGATTTTTCGAGTTCAGCAGCTGTTATCATTCATTCAAATATAGATGAAGGTTTCCTTCCTAACCTTTTGTTTGAAGTAGGGTGGAAAGTCAATAGATCGATTATATCATTATTTTCCTCTCAAGTTACACGTGCTATTCATTTTAGTTCTTGCATCTGTTGAAAGTTCTCAAGTGATATGGTTTATGTTATATGGTACAGTTCCTTGTTTGTGATCCTGTTGTACCAGTTCACAAGTTTCTAAGAAAGATAATCTTAGCCAAAACACATAGACCTCACTCGCTCAAATCCATTTTTAGCCATTGTGAAATCGACTGTATACAGTTGAGAGTTTAGATATTTCCGAACGGGTTTGGGGCCAGGTGTGGCATCCATGGTAAGAAAATAAAAACTTTCACCATCAATATTGCTTACTTACGCAGACGTAAACCCCAAAAGATCTTTCAGTATAACATCCAAATTCATGTAAATAAATAATGTTGTGATAAATCAGATTCTAAACAGACGTCCCTAAATGTTACCCTAAATATGGTCAAAGGAATAATATAAATCTTTTCTAGCCGAAGCACGTAGGACAGTTACTAAACTAGTAAGATAAATAAATTTCTACAGGAAGACAATAAGTCAGTCAGTCAGTTAAGTGTCATACGTGATACAAGCTTGAGTGATCATATCTCTTTCGATTCATGACTGATTAGGTAGATGTTCCCGCAGTAGGCTACCGTTTCTTTCTGCGGTTGACATGTTGCCAACCAAAGCTATAGGATTCGGTCTGTCCTGCTATTAAACCCATAGCTGGGATGAGGGAGAACAGGTGTATCCATACCTTTATCAATGGTATTAGCACGAAATTGAAGGTAACTAACTCGACTGGGATTCGAACACCGTCCCCCGATTTCTTATTCTGAAGTGTTCCATTACACCACACAATGCTTAATTAAAAAGACTGATAGCAGAGACAGGCAAAAAAGTATAAAACGAAAAGGGAAACATTAAATAGTTAACGATGAAAATACAAAATGTTAGTTAATACTATGAGAAACAAATCAGTCATTTATGTGCTATGCGTAATACATGCTTAGGCGATTATCTACCTGTCGATACATGACTGACGAGGCAGATTTTTCCTGAAGTAGGTTGCCATTTCGTTCTGCGGAAGACTAGTTGCCATCAAAGGCTAGAGAACCCGGACTGTCCTGCTATTTACTCATAGCTGGGTGGGAGAAGAAGCGGATTCATACCTTTCCCAAAGATATTAGCACGTAAGTGAATGTAGTTAACTCGACTGGAATTCGAACTCGTCTCTCCGATTCCTCAATCCGAGCCGCTATCCATTGCTCCACCGTTGGTAACCGAACACGCAGACAAAACAGCATGGACTGTGTATTAAATTATAGGTTTCATATAGGGTACCCGTACGCATACAGATGGGTCATGGACAAAATCATTCCATTCTCTCGACCACTGACACGCAGTTACCAAAATTCTACGAATCGTCTTCGATTGCGCAATAGGTGAGTAGCAGCTGCAGATTTGTTGATGCCCAGGGCGAAGATGAATTCAGACGGAAACAGGGTTCTGATGTAACACGCTGTGAAACGGAGGACTGTAGAATAGGAAAACAGATACTATACTCTGATCTCCACCAGAACGTTGGAAAACGTGAGATAAGCTAGTTATCGCGTCACGAGAAGCGCCCAGTATTAATCAATCTACCAAGACGAATAACAAACAGAATGTCATCTAGAGTGCGCGTTTTAAATAAAAAAAATGAACGCTAACTGGGATTGGTAGGATGATTTATTGAAGCTTAGAATTGTCTTTTATTGTACCGACTACAATAAGACTTATCCCTGGAGACGGATGTGTTGTCATGATCAAAATATTGACTTTTAAATGTGTACATGTGCACACAAAAACACAACTAGATAGAGAAAGGGGGAGAGAAAGCGGAAAAGAGAGAAACTGAAATAGAGTGAGAGAAAACTGTCATAGATGGAAACGTTAAACTGGACATACAGCTCTATCGAGATTCCTTCTATAGTCTATTGGAAAAAATGGCAAATTGTAGCTTTTTGTCTCTTATTTAATCACAAGGGATCAGCGGTCAAAGTGCGTGTTTTATTTTTACGTCCATGAAATATGAGCCCCTGAGTGGTTAGATTCAAACTCAAGCCTAATCGAAAATTACTTCTGTATTCCAAATGACACTCATCTTACTTAGGCTATCGAAGAGTGTATCGATCGTTAGTTTTGTCATAAAACGTAAAAACCCATGTAGAAAATCTAGTTATATAATAATAGTCATATGCAAAGCTATTATATAAGAAGATTTGGTTTGGTTTATTTTGTTTTACGGCATATCAATCTCAATGGGTTATTTAATGCCGACAACATTTTTAGGATAGATTCATATGAATAGAATATGTATTCTTTGGTTTAGATTGGTTTGTTTTATTTTGTTTTACGGCATATCAACCTCAATGGGTTATTTAATGCCGACAACATTTTTAGGATAGATTATTATGAATAGAATATGTATTCTTTGGTTTAGATTGGTTTGGTTTATTTTGTTTTACGGCATATCAACCTCAATGGGTTATTTAATGCCGACAACATTTTTAGGATAGATTCCTATGAATAGAATAGGTATTCTTTAGTTTAGATTGGTTTGGTTTAATTTGTTTTACGGTATATCAACCTCAATGGTTTTTTTTAATGCCGACAACATTGTTTTATTGCTGGTAATATTTTGTTTTGTCAAAAATCTGTTTCTGGTAATATTTGTCCTTCAAAATTGTATTGCTGGTAATAATTTTTTTGACAAAGTATTGCAGGTAATAGTTAACTATTTGCCCTTAGCTGGAATCCTAACAGGTGCTATCACCCCGGGTCAGGGTGGACCTGGGAACACTAGCAATTAAGAGGTGATTCCACGCTCCTCAAAACGTCCTGATCAGAGGCTTTGCTACTGGACGTAATTTATCGTTTTACCCAGGACTATATATAAGAAGTATACTGAAAAGTATCCGGCCCGACTGACTTCCAAAGCATGACCAAATGACCAAATATACTAATTTCCCTTTTAGACAGGACTGCGAATTTTTCATTTACTCATCAGATATATTGATATTGCTTGTTGCCAGGATTTAGTTGCATATATTACACTTCTACTAACGATTAAACAAGCGAAAAATTTAAATATCTTGAAAACTCTTTAACAGATGACTGAAAATGCGTCACAGAAAGTCGAAGGAAGATGCCTTTCAAAATGTAAGTAAAGTATTAAGAGACAGAAATATTTTTTTGCTAACAAAGGAAAGAGTACTGTAGAGTTGTTACTGGACGACCGCATCACATATGGAGTACCGACTTGAGGCAACAGAAATGTGATTCTACAGAAGGATGCTGAGAATGCCATTGGCTGAACACTTGAGCAACGACAAAGTTTTAGAGAAACGGAAACAAAACTCACACTTATGCAGAGATTCATAAAGAGGGAGTTGAAATTTATAAGGCTCGAAATGAGAAAAGAGAGATTGGAAAGTTTGACACTCGCAGGACATATTTGAGGCAAGAGGGGGAGAAGGAAGCAGCTCATAACGCTATCCTAAGGACTAGAAAGGACAGGAAGTTGTGGAGAGCTGTGGTCACCCAAGACCTACAGAGACTACAGAGAAGAAGAAGAAGAAGAAGAAGAAGAAGAAGTGATCGATATTCTATGATCCAGGACTTTGCATATTGAGTTTCAAGGCTGTGAGGCCATTTCGAATGTGAAAAATTGGCGCCACTTTTCTAATCCTTTGTGCCGGGAGAAACCAGGTTGACTCATTATCTGTAACTATATACAAATTGATATGGTAAATAGGAAGCAGATAGACTGGTGCAAGGCTATAGAGACCGGGTGTCCTTTACGAACCATATACAGAGCAGCAATGGCTTCTTGGGCTTGTTCACTAGCTATTTTCTACGACGAAGCACCTCTTGTACTTTCTATATGTATGTATGTATGTATGTATCTATCTATCTATGTTCAGATATATCATTCTATTTATCCGTCTGTTCCTGTCTATTTATAACTTTCTCTTTCTTTCTCTCTCTCTCTCTCTCTCTCTCTCTCTCTCTCTCTTATATATATATATATATATATATATATATATATATATATATATATATATATATATATATATATATATGGTAGGATGCTAATACATCGTTGATATTATGTATTTTTAAATAGTATATGCGTTATAGTACTGAGATACTTTATCGTGTGCAGCGTACCGTTCGAAATTTTGGCCCAAGCTAGAGTCTAATACAAAATAATTATCCTGTATGCCAAAATGCATTCATCTACCAATATGTCATATATATATCGAGAGAGAGTGAAATAGACAGATAATGATAACACTGAGATAGATAAATATGAACAGTCTTATAGAAAGATAGATAGACCGACAAACAGACAGATAGATAGACTGATAGTGATTTTCCAAGCACAGCTTAGACCTGGCACAAGGCCTAAATTAGGGGGGGCACCCAGTGAGAATCGAACTCACTACTCAGTGGTAATTGTTCTAGCGAGACAAGCTTGCTAACCATTACACCACATCGCGGTGCCCAGACTGATAGATAGATAGATAGACAGACAGACAGATAGATAGAGTTAACGAATAGAATAAGAAATGCAACTAGTTAGCTAGCTAATCAGTATTTACATACATAAATACATAGATACGTTTATTTTAATCACGCTACTTGTGATATCAGTAGGAACTCCAATTAAATGTCATTGCACTACACATTAGATAGACTTGTTAACCATCGCAGTATTGTAAGCAATTAGATACACAGATACAATGACAAAAAGAAAGAAAGAAAGAGAGAGAGAGAGATAAAGAAAGAGAAACAGAAGAAAAGGAAGTATGTGGAGAGGAGTAGAAATATGAACCAATGATGAAAAAAATATTTGTCGCTCTTCGAACGAAAGTAATAGAGAGTTAAGAACGCGTAGAAGGCATTAAATAAAAGGCGGAGACGACAAGAACACAAAGTGGGAGGAATAAGTTAGTAGTCGTGAAAATAGTCGGGGCTTGCCTGAAACCTGAGGTGGGTGCGTGTTTCCGACTCTTGCCCACTGGTCCGTGTTCAAGCCCAGGTAATACGCCAATGCAATAGAATTCCATCTACTGAAAATGACGAAATCTCTATTTATCAATATACACTTTTTATTTTATTTTATTTTTGCTTACAGAATCAATATCGTCATTCTACACACGTTGGCGCTCACCGCAGATCAGAATTAAAGTAAAAATTCTATAGCATTGGTAGAACTGGTATCCCTTTAAGATAAACGTAACGAAATACTTCTTTAAAAAAATAGAAAGAAAACCTTAGGCTCTCGTTCGATTTAACGAAATCTAATTCATTTCCCTTTATTTGTTCTGGAGTCTCATGCTCAGACTTGTTTATTAACTATTAATAAGAGAAACTTAAGAGAGATGCCACCTTTTTTAGGCTTTTAGACAGAGCCTCGTACAGGATACATCTTAAATTTAATATTAATTATGAAGGAAAAATGAAAGAGAGGCAGATTTTTCCAACGCTACACGTAGACCCCAGTGGTGGGTGACTTGTAGATGACAGTCTTAAATCAATGTTAAAATACACCGTAGAGGACGTAGGTGACAGGAATGGAGAAAGTTATAGTTGATGGAGCTAAGGACTTTTAAACGGTTTTGGTGGTAGTAGTTCGAATTCATGTAAATACTTAACACCATGAAATTCCTTGTCAAGTATCTAAACCACAAGACGAGCAAATTGATTCCCGAAACTTTTAAAATAATGAATCGAGAACGATAAAAAATAAAATTGGTATGGATATAAACAGAGTTAGATTGTTTATATATATATATATATATATATATATATATATATATATATATATATATATATATATATATATATATATATATATGCATAGGCACAGATATGAAAATATTAACATAGGCATGTTGATATGAATAAAGTGAAATAAATAGATATGAAAAGACTGATATATATATATATATATATATATATATATATATATATATATATATATATATATATATATATATATAGATAGAGAGAGAGAGAGAGAGATACATAGATAGATATGCAAAGAATTACATAGATAGATATGCAAAGAATTACATAGATAGGTAGATAGATAGATAGATATGCAAAGAATTACATAGATAGATAGATAAATAGATAGATATGCAAAAAATTACATAGATAGATAGATAGATGAAAATGTTCTGACGAGATACATTCCTCTTCCCCTATTTCTGATATTTACACCTAAGATCCGACATGTACACAAGAGCGAAGCATTCCTTCCCTCTTCCATTGGTAAGAAAGAAGTACCATACAGAGAGACTCTTTCCAAGCGCCGCTTCGTTTACAACAGAATCCTGTGACGATGCTTCTCGACCACTACAATATTGACCTATTCATATAAAGGGTGTTTTCTATCGTACGTAGCCTCATAATATCACTTCGTACTTTTTCCTCTTACATACATACAACAACTTCGTTGAGCAACGTTATATATTTAGAAATTCTCAGGCCTTGTAGTGTGTGAACAATAGCGTAAAATAGAGAGATAGAATAAACATACATAGATCGTTATCTGTCTATCTGCATATAGAGACAGATAGACAGATAGATAGATAGATATAGACGAAGATAAATAGCTAAATAGAACAATATGAACAGAATTAAATACATAGATATGAACAGAATTAAAAACAAAAATAGGTATGGAAAGAATTAGATAGCTATAAAAAGACTGAGATAGATAGATAGATAGATAGATATAGACGAAGATAAATAGCTAAATAGAACAATATGAATAGAATTTAATACATAGATATGAACAGAATTAAAAACATAGATAGATAGGTATGGTAAGAATTAGATAGATATAAAAAGATTGAGATAGATAGATATAGACGAAGATAAATAGCTAAATAGAACAATATGAACAGAATTAAATACATAGATATGAACAGAATTAAAAACAAAAATAGGTATGGAAAGAATTAGATAGCTATAAAAAGACTGAGATAGATAGATAGATAGATATAGACGAAGATAAATAGCTAAATAGAACAATATGAACAGAATTTAATACATAGATATGAACAGAATTAAAAACATTGATAGATAGGTATAGTAAGAATTAGATAGATATAAAAAGACTGAGGTAGATAGATAGATAGATAATTATGAACAGAAATATATATATATATATATATATATATATATAGAGAGAGAGAGAGAGAGAGTAATAACTGATGTGAACGCTACTGAATTGGTTGTGGCACTACTAGTTAAAAATGAAACACAAAAAGACTGTTAAAAAAGAAAGGAAATAAGACATGAAAAGTAAGCTTAAATGTGAAAAAAGGTAGACAGACAGACAGAAAATGTAGGGCGTGGTAGCTGAGTTGGTAGTAAAATAGCGGTGTGAGATAAAAGACTGAGACCTGAGATAGAAACGATAAAAAAAAAATGAAAGAACGATAAAGAGTACTGGGGTTTGTTAGATTCGAGCAAATACAACGACTGGGAACTTTAAGAAAGAAAACGCTGACGGTAAACAGAGCGACTTGTTGAATACGTTATATTTCTTGTCTCCATTTTTTGACGCGCGCGTCCAACTTTTATTTGCATTTCCCTCGGCTGTGTACATTTTCTGCCCTGCAATACTCTGGCGACGATACTAATCAATATGTCTTAATAGTTGGGTTCGTTTGTATGAGGTTTAGTTTTAGCTAGGCGACTGATTAACCTGTGGGTGAATGATTATCTATCTATCTATCTATCTATCTATCTATCTATCTATCTATCTATCTATCTATCTATCTATCTATCTATCTACGTACCATAACCGTTAATATATAGCTCACTATAAATCTATCTAAGTATTTGATATTTAAGTCGTTAATTTATATCTATCAAAATCACTAATATCTATTCTCTATCCATCCATCTAGCTATGTCTCTAACGTATATCTATAAAAGTCGCTATCTCTATCAATCTGTCTTTAATATAACTGTCGAAATCTATCTATCTATCTATCTATCTATCTATCTATCTATCTATCTATCTATCTATCTATCTATCTATCTATGTATCTATCTATCTAAATCAATATATTTATATCTCTAAATCGCTATATCTGTCTGTCAGTCTATCTATTTATCTAAAACAAAATATCTATCTGAATCACTATATCTATCTATCTACATATCTAAATCACTATATCTATCTATCTATCTACATATCTAAATCACTGTATCTATCTATCTACATATCTAAATCACTATATCTATCTATCTATCTATCTATCTATCTATCTATATATATATATATATATATATATATATATATATATATATATGTGTGTGTATGTATATGTATGTATGTATCTCTCTAAATCGCTATATCTATCTCTCTAAATCACTATATCTATCTATCTATCTATCTATCTATCGAAATGTCTAATACATCTTTCTTTCTGTCTATTTCTTTAACATCTGTCTATCGAAATCGCTATCACTCTCTTTCTCTAGCTAAGTCTTTAAGATTTTGAATCCTAACTGGAAAGACAAACCAGACAACTTCCCAGATGAGATTAGCGACTTACTTTAGCTAACCAGTGAAGACTCTATGGATGCTACATCATAAAACCGGCACCCCACGGCAGTGGAACTTTTTACAAGTTAATCTGGCAAATCAGTAAGAATGCTTTGAGCTTGATCTTCAGAGACTGCTCCATTTACATATACATGCACCAGACTAACCTAATAATAATAATAATAATAATAATAATAATAATAATAATAATAATAATAATAATTATTATTATTATTATTAGGGAGAATTGTAATTGTTACGAATATTACAATATTGGCTCCAACTCCAATACCTCCAGAAATCTACCATCGTTTACTCCGCGAGGATTGTCCGAAAGGTTCTTGAGTTTTGTAGAGTCTTATTGACGTCATACCACAAAACCATTACCAATGTGTTTATATTATATACTACTACTACTACTACAATAATAATAATAATAATAATAATAGTAATAATAATAATAATAATAATAATAATTATAATAACATGACCAACTGAAATCAGTGATTAATGTATTTATCTCACGGAATAAGGGTAGTTGAAATTTCCGTATGTGACCCACAACTATGGCTTTATGCTCGGCTAAGCTTGACTCTGAAATATGGAGATCACTTAACAGCTATCGAGACGGAGAGTGGTATCGGTCAACAAAGTTCAAATCTAGACCAGTTCTTTTCTGTTCACTTCGCATGACTATCCCGAGGAAGGCATGAATTCATTGTCTATTCTTACTGCAAGTTCAAGTCTACATTGATTAGAGAGTCATGGCACAAGGCCAAAATGTATCCGGGAAAGTAGGATTGTACCGGCTTCAGTGTGGAAAAAATATAGCCTTAGAAATTACACCAGTCGAAATCATGGCTATTATTTGGAACTTATCACTGACATTTGGCACAAGGTCGGCCAATGTGGAAACCTTTTCTCGTAAAATAAAGAAATTAGCTAATAATGAAAAGTTGCGATGGTGAAAATATCTTGACTTGAATATTAAAAAAAACAAAATCTAAAGAAACATCAAATATTTGTTTCTTAATTATTTTTCTGTTTTTAGCGATTCTTAAATAGTTGCAAAGCTTAAGGTGTCCTCCATAATAATGTTTACATAAACTCACTCGGAAGAAGAAAAACACTCATCTTCAACACGATCAATCAATCAAGGCATATAAAGATAATACAAATTCTACAAAGACTAAACAGAAAACAAATATTCCTTCAGCAATTCACTTCCAATATTGTTTAATCTGCGGTTTATTCCCCCCCAAGTTATTTTATTGCTTTAGTTACTTGATGATTTACTGCTATCGAATAAAATAATTGTTTTACACAAAAGGCCTTTTACTAAAGCATCACAGACCTCGCCGTTGCCACAGCAAGCTTAATGAACGTTGTGTTTCATACAATATTTTGTTATCTCCGTTTTGCAGAGACTTCATTTCATAATATGAAACGGAACTGATTTTTCCAATTCATTTATTAATTACTCAGAATAATTAAAGACATTGCTACGAAACGTTTTATAATCCATAGGGACATTAGGTTTGAGTAATTTCGCACGAAATTTAATCAGATTTTAGTATTTAGAGAATAAAATTGGTGTTTGAGTGAGAGACAGATTAAATGCCCGGCAGGTGAAACGCTAAATATTATAATTAATTACACATTATACTTTAATACAGCAGAACGTAAAATGAAGATTATGTTGCGTCTTACTAAAAAAGATAAAATAAAGATGACCTTCCTGCCTTGAAAATCGGCATTCGAAACCCTGTCTTTTAACCCGGCTTCGATCAGAGCTATCACCACGCGAGTAAGAAATATGCAGTTGCGATTGTGATTTTTGTAAGCGTTGCTTGGGTGTGGCACAAGTACGGGGCACCCAGTGAGGATCGAAATCACTATTAAGTCGTAATCAGTCTAGGGAGACAAGCTTGCTAATTAAACTAGATCGAAGTAGCGGCATCGTAGGGAGAAGAGGTGGATTCATATATTTCTCAAAGATATTTGCGCGTAAGTGAATACAACGAACCCGACTGGAATCAGAACACGGTTCTCCCATTTCCAATACCGGGCCGTTATCCATTAAACCACTGCGCTTCCAAGCTTACTACACCTGTTATTCCCAAGCGGCCACTCATTCAGATACTGACCAGGTTCGATGTTGCTTAACATCGCTGATTCTTCAAAAACTGGTGTTTCGATGTGATATAGCCGTAAGCCATTTCGTATAAGAAGTAAATGTGAGCGCTTAAAATATACATGTTGCGACGATGTTTTTTTTTTTTTTTAACTATTGTTATAACAGCCATGGGCCGTTTAAAGAACCTACTATTTTGGCGGGAAAGGTTCATATATATATATATATATATATATATAACCTCTACAAATCCATGATTACCCTCAATCTCATATATACGTTCAGTCTTTATCGCTAAAGTATAGTGATGCATAAAGTTATACTCCTCGCAAGTTTTATCAGGTAAAGGAAAAATTATCCCAGGTAAAAATTTGAAGCACGAATGCGCCTTGCTGTGGTTAAATGTTTACGAATTTCTTTTCGTAGATGTGGTTATATGTTTACCGATCTATTTCCGTTGATATCTGCTATTGAAAAGTCAGTTCAATTTTTACTGATTCATGCGAGTGACGTTTTTTCAAAGCTAAATCAAGTTTAATAAATAGCCATTTCAGTCAGTCACCAAGTGTCTAAACTTTCTTCACGTTAAATGAAAAGCACACTGCACAAAAAAAGATCTCATCTGTCTTTCATACATATAAAATTACAAAGGTATTACTAGCGAGTCCAAGGTAACCAGGTACTCCATTTTGATGGCCTCGTGTCAGCCTATGCTAAGTTTAAGTAATTACACTTAAAACGCACTCCAAGTACTCAGAAAAAGGTGGACTATTAAACACAAACGGATATTAGATTTTACAACATTTAAATAAAGCGGTAAGAAGAATTATAATAATGATTTATACACAAAATTCTAGTCATTAGTGCTTAGCTAATGGAGTGGGGTAGACTAACTTATAGTATGAACAGTGGTTAGAGCTGCTCAGCAAAAATCAATTCTAAAAACCGAGGGATATCAACGTCTTACATTCACAAGGACGTACCTAGTTCCTGGGGAACATCTAGCGTAGGGTAATAGTAAACAAGTGTATCTCGGTAACTATGTGTAAGTGTGTTCGATAGACACTGAATGATCAACTAGCTATCCTGTGCCGGGCTAGGCAAGGTTCAGTAAGTATCTAAACGCATACATACGAGCCGAGTAAGATTTGTTTACGTGTTAGTGTTATTGTGTATTTTCTCAGCGCTTTCTAGCCTCCGTATAAAACCAACGGTTCGTGAGACAATGACTAATTTCAGAATCTCTTCATTAGATATTTTGTTGTTTTTTTTTGCCCCTAAAATTTATACAGGAAATCTAACGGTTACTCCACCTAAGTTAATGAATTGTGTAAGCGACATTTCCTTAGCATACATATATATGTAAAAGTCCACCATGACTAACTAAATAAATGTTTTCTCTTCTGCATCAGTAATAATTGGGGGAAGAGATGCTATATATTTTTTTGAATGGTTAAATGACTGGCTTGCAAGGCATTAATTACCATCAGAAGCTTTCACTCACAGTTTCCTTTCGTTTCACTCTTTTGTCAGAGTATTTTCAGTAAAGAAGGCACCTTTAAGAAAATCGATTCAAATTGAAATATGTCTTATCAAGCATTCACTGAATTAAACACAAATGAAATTGTTATTCGTGGCAATACAAAGGCTTTGCATTATTATACATACACACTTTCACACACCTGCGCGCGCTTACACACACACACACACACACGCGCGCACACACACACACACACACACACACACACACACACACACACACACACACACACACACACACGAGGGGATATAAGTAAACGCCCACATATACCTCTCAAACACACGATTGCAAATGAAAACTCACGGAGAAGCAGACACAAAATGGAACTCAAATGACGTATACAGAAATTTATTTATAAATATTTGCTTTTATTCTCTGCTTATTTTTGCACATTTGTCACTTCGCTGCATTTCTACACGCATAGGTAGACGTACAGATTCCATAAATTATTAATGGCGCGTTCAATACCGACAAGGTTCTCCATAAATTTTTATAGTACGCAAAAGAAAATGAAAACAGTTAGGGTGGTATGACTGCCCTCAAATGGCAAATTATTGGATAAAGTAGAAAGTGACGCACTCCCAGGCTGTGCAACGTTAGTGCTGCAATCAAACAAAGCTGGGGAATACAGATAGGACTTCACATTATTAATCTTTTGTGATCCAAACGCAATGATCTTTAATTTAAAATATCCTCCATTTTGCCAGAGTTTATATCCCTAGGTGTGACAGCAATACCTCCCACATAATGGTAGGATATTAGCTTGATAAATGCACTATTGTTACTAATATATTACCATTGTGTGGGTGGTATTTCAGGGATGTATATGTGGGAGGCATTTCTACCGGAACTTCTATTTACTGACCGGTTTCTTTTTAAGAAATAACGAAATATTTGTCTCTGTCTATATTTCTGAGATGAGGTACTATGTACAATTTTTACATTATTCGGACTACTGTCCTCGTCTTTGTCGCCATATTTATTACAACATTGTACGCTCCGGCCTTCTTCAGGTGGTTGGAATGTCGAACTGGACCCTTTATTTCGCTCACTGGAGTAGACTGTTCTAGTTTCACGTGCCATGTTTAATGGATGTCAGATGTTAATTTCCCCTCTGAAAGTTCTCCACTGCCTTAACCGGGTATTGAACTTACACTCTGTGGGTCCTGTGACTGTAACCAATGCCTTTATCTACTGTACCATGTGTCCTTGAGGACATCTGTGTATGAATTTCTGGGTATTATAAACCTAATGTTTCAGCAACCATTTTTACCAGAGCTCATATTGCAACTTTTGTTGTTATTATTGCTTTTCTCTGGCACTCCTTATTACTGGTTCCCATATTGTATTCATTTCTATGCTTGGTTGGCTCAGGAGATTTTTGTGACCCTATGCAACGATAACTAGTTTATCACGCAGTATTGGGCTAAGGGAAAAATGTTCTTTCGTTTATGAAGTTGAATATATACTTAATAAACAGAACGGTTTTTTGGCCAACCGAATACGTTAAACATGCAGCATTGTATAATATAAAACTACGTTTATTATCGGAAGCCATTACAATGGTATAATGTATGATAGAAAATTGCGTTTTTCTGGCAAAGTGAGGTGTGATTACTAAATAGGCCTATTTTGTCTCAAGTGTTTGATAATTACATGCATCAAGGGGGGGTTCGAGAGCCACTCGAGCTAAGTATTCCTGACGCTGATATGCAATGTACTCAGAAATGCTCACCTTACGGAATATAGTTTCAATAAAGCAAGAGAAATGTGGTTCTACAGAAGGTTGCTGAGCATACCGTGAATCGAACATGTGAGCAACGACGAGATTTTAGTGAAATTGGAAACAAAAAGATAGAGGTAGTTGAGATTTCTGGGGCGCGTAGTGAGGAAGGAAGACAAGGAAAATTTGATACTAACAGGACGGATTGAGGGAAAGAGGAACAGGGGAAAGCAGTGGGTAACATACTTGATGAGCTTGAATAAATGGATAATAGAACATGTTTGGGAGAAATAATAATAAGAAAAACATATTTAGTGCTTCAAAGGGCAAGAAGATGTGGAGGTACATGATCGCCTACGTACACAAGAGACACGGCACATAAAAGAAGTATTTGTCTCCTCCTATTCGACTACAGTACAGACCAAATAATACAGAGACTAACATTTATTTACTATATGAGAGTACTCTAAGAGTTTTAACTCCTGCAAGTTAATACAGACAGACGCAAAAGTAGTGGATGCCTACGAGCTAGATAAACTCTGTAGCGTAAGGATGATTTTCATTAGAGCTGTTTGACATACTATGGTATCGTCTATAACAGTGGTTACCAAACGGAGCGGCGCACCTCATACGTGCTGCGGAGGGGGATAGCAGGCGAGGCGGAATGATTGAAAGGCAATCAAAGATTTAGAAATAGTTTTTAAAAATTCACTTAAGAAAAATAAATAAAATTTAAAATATTATTATGGATTACTTGTAATTGTATGCACGGGTCCCAGTAGAAATAGTTATAAATATATATTGATCGATATTATCATTGTAATATTTTTGCATTATAGCAAGTATTAAGAATATAGTAACTAGAGTCTGCAAATTGGAGGAGAGAGTCATCAATGATAATGTTCTGACTTCAAATCTGCGGTTATCTCCTTTTAACCCTCTCTCTGGATCATCTTTGGCGTAGGACTGCTTGCACCTTTTCATCGGGATTTCTCTTTGGTAAGGCGAAAGCAAATTTTCATTCCGAAAATGAGGCCCATAAAAAGAAAAGTTTGGGAACCATTGGTCTATACATTGTTTGGTGTAAATGAAAATAGATTTGTAAAGTGAGGTTAAATTAAATTTTTACTACGCAATCTGTTATCTATTAATAACGTCTTGTTAGATAAATATTTCTTTAAATATATTTTCTTTGTCTAGGATATAATCTTGTATTCAGAGAAGTTGCATTTTCCCCACGCACACCAGTGGAAGGTGTTCGAATCTTAGTCTCCTAATTTTCAAGTTGTCTGGATTCAGTACATGAAAAACTCATCCTATTTAGCTACCTATTTGCTCTAGGTCTGTATCCTATTTGACATTATACACAAACTGTTCGGACTCATATCTTTATTATTCTAATAGTCAATCACTAGGTGAAATGTAACAAAGGAAAAATTATGGAGGACGAAACGCGTTAAAATTAATATGATAATAACTAGATATAACCGTAATTTCTATGCCAGTTTCTTCTTCGGCAATTCTCTTCCGGCTTCTTGCTTTCCAGTTAACTTTGAGCTTTAAAGATTTAAATACAGTTGTCATTCGTTATCTTCAGTCTTCTTTATTCCTGTACTTTTATTGTTCTCTCTGTTTAATAATGTTTTTTTCCCTCATATTCTTTCACACTCTGTAAGCCCTTGCGACATAGTGGATTTGCTTGGTGGGGAAATGATGAAAAAAATCCTTATCTTGGAGACTACATTACCGACCACTAGTTACTACGCTCTTTCCGTGAGTTATTTTTGTTGTTGCGAAGTAGAAACCATATCAGGTGATATATATATATATATATATATATATATATATATATATATATATATATATATATATATATATATATATATATATATATATGCTGGGATCAGCTCCTAAGTCCGGTATTATCAATGTTATCTTCTTGACAAATCGACCATAATGAAATTCGAACGCGGGTTTCCCTGTTATCAGAAAACTACCATTCTAACCAATCGATGATACGTTCATAATACAATAAAAAATTGCAATAAATTTGTATTTTGTTTTTTAATAGTACTTCAAAACACTCACTCGCAGGGCCAGATGTAAGCTTTAACAGACCCCTGGGCTAATAGAATTTGGCAGCCATTTTATTATATAAGTTCAACTACCGTGTCCATAAAAAGGTACATTTTTAGCTGATGCTTTGTGGTGTAAAACATGAAACACTTCAACTGAAAGTATTAATAATTTTGTAACTCTGCCAGTTTATTTCATTAGCCACTTCATGTATTTTTTTATGTGAACTTTAAATCCAACAGAAATGTATCTTGAATGAAGTGCCTGTCATTACGCTGACATTCTAATATTCACATTCAACAAATCTTCTATGTTCTTATACCTTTATTTTATTTCTTTAGTTTAGCAGGAATCCAAGACTAGAGCTGTAGCCCATTACTGGCCCATATGTAAATCCGGCACTGCTCACAAGACACATCGAAGGCAAACGAGACAAAGGAAGAGAACGGGCCTGACGCTCTTATGGGAATTGAGGGAAGAACGAGGAAAGGGTGAGATGACAAAAAAATAATAATAATAATAACCACAAATGATGGGAAGTTGGGGAAAGCCATAATCCCCAAAGTTATAATTAACCAATCAAAAATGAAAACCGTATCTTCCCGAATATTTTATTTATGCGGGGGAGCAACCATTTTTGTTTTTGTTCGTTATCACGCTTATTTGTATGTGGGCTTGGGAGTAGCGGCTTATACAATTAATTGTCCCATTAAGTTTAGAATGTTTATTGTATAAATTTTGGGAAATGATTAGAAATACAGTGTAACCCGGATATAAGAGAAACCCGGATATAAGAGAAACCCGGATATAAGAGAGATTTTCTCTGGTCCCAAATTAGAGTCTGTGTTAATGTATATATTATAGACCAAACCCGGATATAAGAGAAATCCGGATATAAGATACTTATTCTCCGGTCCCGACAACTCTCTTATATCCGGGTTACACTGCCATTCTGAAATTAGTCATTATGATAAGAATGATACTATATATTTCGAGATTCTTGACCAAATTCCAAAAGGGTCTGTAATTTCATAGATTCTGACCTGGTATCTCGACTTCAGTCAATTTTACACCGACGTGGGGTAGATTCCCTCTGTCTTTTCCATAAATATTTTCATTGAAACTGTTCTATTGAGCCATTCTATTTAGTGTATTGACTGCAAGAAACATTCTACTAGACTGGCAACTCGGTCTCACCATTTCACTGCTGAACTAGCTACATGCAACCGGCTGTTATATTCTAATAGTTTCTTTTCCCATCAGTGGATTTCCCTTCCGATTTCTTGCTTACCTGGCAACTACAATCTTAAAAATGTAAATGCAACGTTAATCACTACATGCTGTCTTTCTGAACACTGTTATTTTATTGTCCTTTCTCTCATTTCTTCACATTACAATTTTCTCATACTCTTTCACTCTTTCGAAAATCCTACATTCTGTTGGCATTATATCCTTTGTCTGGGATGAAATGATTAAAATAATTACTCTGAAAACTGTAACTACGTTTTACTTAGCATAATTGAAGTATAATCCACAGTTTAATGTTATTGCCTTGTCTTGGAGACTTTATTATCGACCAATATTTAATAAGTCCTTGCCGCCGGTTATATCTATTGTTGGCAAGAGCCTAGAAATCATAGAACAAGTTGACCCAAGCCTTGATCATGAAACTGGGTAGACAAAACAATTCGGAAGCCGCCGATTGTTGTGTTAGCAGGTTATTAGTCAGCCTGAACGAGGATCTGAGCATACTAGTCTTGTTATAAATTACTGAACCAGGCTAGATTACTCTCTCTCTCTCTCTCTCTCTCTCTCTCTCTCTGATAATGCAACTAGGTTTGACATAACATACTGCTCGGTCTTACGCTTCCTCCTGACCTGAGGTAGAACAACTCCATTGAATAAATAGCTTCATCTGCCGCAAGGAAAGCGGATCCTCTGTGTCGCTCCAGAATGTTTTTCTCGCCTGAGTCCATCCTTCAAATCTACAAATCAACCATTCGTCCTTGCACTGGATACTGCTGTCATATATGGTCTGGTACCCCCGCTGTTATATTGGGTATTCGACAATATCCAGAGAGGGATAAGCAATGTAATAGGTTCTAACTTGCCATCTCGTCTACAGTCACTCCCCAACAGACATGCTTTGGATTCCTTATGTCTTTTCTACAAGTATTTTCATGGCAACTGCTCTAACGAGCTACTTTCCCAAACTACATAAATCTAAGCGTGCTACAAGGTTGGCATCACGGTCCCACCCTTTCACTCATGAAACGGTTAAATGTAGCCGTCTCGTCTACGCCAACAGCTTCTTCTCTCGCACTTCCCGACAGTGGAACTCCCTTCCTCCTACTTGCATCCCTGATAGCTATAATCTTCAAATATTCAAATGTAATGTCAATCGACATCTTCTGATGCCTTGATCCTGATCCCCGTCCTTCAGCATATACTTTCCTCAAACACCCTCTTTAATCCTGATCTCAGTTTCTGTAACCCCTTGCGTGCTAGTGACACCCAAGCCTTGCTTGGGGTGATATTGAAGTATATAATCCTCATGTTGGCTCTGTGGGGGTAGAAGAAGCACAAATGTACCTGAGCAGGTGAGCCTGCAATAGGAATCATCTAGCCACTCAAGTAGACACCATAGTCTCCCGAAGCCGACGGATGTCTAAGCATTATATATAATTTTGCAATTAGAAATTTGATACATTTACATTTCAGTATCTCTCCAAATCCTTTAGAAGTTGTGATGAGAGTTGTGGTGAGAGTAGCCTCGGCGTGAGTTAATTGTTAGCAATTATTTTTTTCTAAATAGCGATTTCAATCCAATATTTCTTGTCTTGAGCCAGCAAATATGTACGATGGCATCAATTGGAAAGAGAAACACCTACTCGAAGACTAAAACTAGACGAACATAGAGAATATATTTGTGTTGAATTCAGTTCATTCGCCTCGACATTACTGCTAAACAAAATAAACAAAGCACAATAATTATGGATTTAAAAAAACGGTTTAGTATTTAATATATAAACATAAAAAGGCAGGCTTTCAAAAGTTGACAAAGCTTATATTTCCGAATTCATCGGCAAGGGAGACAACCTAATATGTGGACTAGTCACTGGATACAACATAATGAAGCAAGTACATTAATTTAAATATTTACATATTGTATTAAGAGACGGCATACATTGAGACATAGTGTTCCAAAAGAGCTCTGGAACTGGGAAAGATGCATCCTTCCAGAAACTAAACAATATATGAAGAAACAGAAAAGAAAATCAGTTAGAAACAAAGAAAAACAGTTAAACTGGTCTTTTATATATATCCTCCTATATGACTATAAATGCTGAGTTTTTTTTTCTTTCTTACAGATGATCATGAGACTCGAAGCCTTCTTCAGATGGATACTAAGTATACCGTGGACGAAACATGAGAGCAACGGGAAAGTTTTAAATAATATGGAACTAAACGGGTGCTTAAATAAAAACGAAACTGTTTAAATATCTGGGACATAACCTGAAGATAGATATCTTGGAGGATTCGACACTAACAGGACATACTGAAGGAAGGGGAAGCGAGAAGGACACATCTACTAGCACTCCAAACGAGGTTGGGTAAAGGTATTGCAGAGTGGGTAACTATTGGATGGTAATTATTCTACTTATATATAGTCTACTATATGAGAGTGAATGCTGAATAATGTCCCCACAGATGAAGAGGAAACTTGAGGAAAGTGTTTCTAGAGAACGATGCTGAGAATAACATCGACAAAACTTGTGAGGCAGGTGACAGATTTAAGGTAAATGGGAACAAAATGGATATTTGTACTTAGAATCAGAAAGAAACACTTGCATTCGGTGTGCGTGATGGTGGTGGTGGGGGCAACGAGGAAAGAAGGGTTGGCAAATTGGAGACTCACAGAACATACTGAAGTCAAGAGGGACAGGGGGAAATGTCGAGTAAGCTAACATCCGTGTGTAAATGGATATCAGGACGGAGAATGGGAGGGATATTAAAAAGACAAATTTGCTTACACCGAAAGGAACAGACGTTGTGGAGAGCCATGATTGCTCAAGTCATGACTGGACATGGCATATAAAAAAAGAAACATATTTGCAAAAAGAATTGCACAAATTAAATAAGAAGTTTTTTTACTAAAGAAGTTAAACTTTTCCTTTAATTTGGTGCCTAATTGGAGATACTATTTATTGCGTTTTCATTTGGGAGGATAATAATTTTCAAAATTTTAATTTAAATAGTTTATAGAAATGGATTCAGATTATCCATTGTTCAATTAATTCGACACAGAGCAAATATATAACTATATATAAGGATGTAGATATTTATACACGCATTTAGTCAGAAAAATAGAACTCATTTTTCTTTCCACAATTATATGATCTCGAGTGTTTGTGTCAGACAGTCTAGGAGACTTTCTTTGAAATAAAATCTGTGGAGAAGTCAGTGAGAAACTTCACCATTATCTTTCATGGAAATTCAGAGACATTAAATTAGACAAACTACGCAAATCCATAACTTTCAACGTCCCGAAGGACTCTAAAGTAATAAATGTTGGTTTGTTTTATAGATGAATTGTGTTCACTTCTAAGGCTCTAGCGGTCAGCTTTCGAATCCTGGTAGCATTTTAAAGCGTCTTGTTAGCCTAATCGAAGCTTAGCCTGTGAAAAGGCCACTTTTGAAGAGCCAAGTAAGAATCGAATTATTTTTTGAGGCTTGTAAACGTAATTTCGTTAAAAAAGAATGGCCCGATATTTCGTTTTGCATGGTAAATGAGGAAACATTTTTAAGATGATAGTGTTACGTAGCGGATTCAAGTGAATGAATATGCTTTCATAAAATCTCTATGACTGCAAATGTTGCTATTAAAAATTATGGACATGGTTGTGTAGAGGAAATCATATGAGAAAAACCGAGTTGTTCTTAACAGTGACCGAAATCAACGCCATCAACGAAAACATTATAAAAGCCAAGAAGGGTAGTAAAAGGAAAAAGAAAAACTGAAAAATATGATGAAGGTCAACAACATGGTACGTAAATTGGTTCAGAAAGAATATAAGCATAGGATTGAAATGATGAGAACATCCATCCATTAGAAACCATGCAAGCGTCTACATATTGAAGATATGTTTAATATAGGCGTAGGCTAGAGAATAATACAGATGAAACCCTATGGGACAGTGCGATTAAAACGGATAGTCGATGACTACAGAGAAACTGGATTTGATATTAATAATCAGGAAAACATGCCAGATAGCTGAATCGCTGTTCTGGCAGATCACAGAGAAGATATGAAAGAAATTCAAAAGATAGCTGTGGAATATATAAGGGACAGTCGACAATCGTGATTGGAGCGCTGGACGTAGAAGAAAGGGTGGAGGGAATCTAAATTCGGAAATGTGTTGGTACCATCCAGATGATGGCATTATTGAAGACAGCTACAA
Source organism: Acanthosepion esculentum (assembly GCA_964036315.1). Taxonomy (NCBI): domain Eukaryota; kingdom Metazoa; phylum Mollusca; class Cephalopoda; order Sepiida; family Sepiidae; genus Acanthosepion; species Acanthosepion esculentum. The sequence continues at coordinate 15,481,136 of OZ038495.1, read as the reverse complement.
TAATGAAGAGACTACGAGAGCATTGAGGAGGCTTGCTGTCACTTATACTCCAGAGGAGGCTTACTGTCACTTATACTCCAGTGTAGGCCACAAATTCTAACTTGGTGATAATTTAAATGAGTAATTAACAATAACGATGACGAATATATAGAAAGATAAATCTCTCTAATAAGATAATAAACAAGCAATAATAATAAACACACAGCCTGAGCAAATTTAGAGATATTGCAATGTTTCTCTCTTTTTAAAGTCCTCTTCTTTATTTGTCCCAAGTTTTTTCTTTCTTTTCTTTCAATTCTTTCTTTCTTTTCATTCATTTACCTTTCTTTCTTTTTTCTTTCTTTCTTTCTTTCTTTCTTTTGTTCTTTCTTTCTTTTCATTCTTTTATCTTTCTTTCTTTCTTTTTATTCATTTATCTTTCTCTCTTTCTTTCTTTTAATTCCTTTATCTGTCATTCTTTCTTTTCATTCATTTATCTTTCTTTCTTCTTTCTTTCTTTCTTTCTTTTCATTCATTTATCTTTCTTTCTTTCTTTTCAATCATTTAACTTTCTTTCTTTCTTTTCATTCATTTAACTTTCTTTCTTTCTTTCTTTTCATTCCTTTATCTCTCTTTCTTTCTTTTCATTCCTTTATCTCTCTTTCTTTCTTTTAATTCCTTTATCTGTCTTTCTTTCTTTTCATTCATTTATCTTTCTTTCTTTCTTTCTTTCTTATTTCTTTTTTTCTTTTCATTCATTTATCTTTCTTTCTTTCTTTCTTATTTCTTTCTTTCTTTTCATTCATTTATCTTTCTTTCTTTCATTCTTTTTTTCTTTCTTTCTTTTCATTCATTTATATTTCTTTTTTTCATTCTTTCTTATTTATTTCTTTCTTTTCATTCATTTATCTTTCTTTCTTTCATTCTTTCTTATTTCTTTCTTTCTTTTCATTCATTTATCTTTCTTTTTTTCTTTCTTTCTTTCCAACATTTTTTCAAGTTTATTTTGAAAATATTACTTTGTTGGAGAAGGTACAGAGTTTTCTTTTTTCCATTTCCCTAAACATGTACGAGAACTTCAAATCAAAAAGTCCCGAAGAAATTAATTTCAGAAAGATCCAATCAAGAAAAGATGCATTTCTTGACCAATTCCTCTTTTGTTAAATTAGAAATCGTTTATTCGTGTATTCTTCATACAGTTTTCAAATGAGAAAAAAACAGCAATAAAACAAAAAACAAACAAAAAAACAACAACAACAAAAAGCAACAAAAACGAAAAACGTCTTAAACGAAGTCCTTGCTATTCAAAGAAAATTCACTTATGACCTTTCCGATATTATGGAATACTAAAACTGTAACAGTGTATTAAATACTAGAACATCAATATGTAAAAGGCAAATCCTTGCATCGTTTAAATAGGACAGATACTAAGAAAATAATGCTGATGAAGTCGTTTCTCCTGCAATAATAGTCGATGAATTCTGGAGCTTAAATGTAACAAGAAATATATCTGACTATATCTAGACTTTGTAAAGAAAAATCTGTCAGATAGTTGATTTCAATTTTCTTGTAGAACTTATCTTATAAAAATTATGACAAGCTGTAAAATAATGTAAACTTTGTAAGCGAAATGAGTAAATAATAACATATAACAATAGAAGTTGTACTTATTATTATAAGAGTACTTGGAACAGACCTGAAAGCTTTCAGAAAGATATTTAAATATCGGAAAATACATGGATTAATTCAAATCTCTCGGACAACAGCATTACAAAAGTAGAGGGAGAGCGCTGGTTTTAAGTAAACGTGTTGTCACTTGATCTTCAGAACCCACTGTCATATAACACTTTTCCTTTAAGGTATATGTAGAAAATATTAATATCTCTGAGGAGAAAAATGTCCATCATTCTAAAGTTTGATTCATATTTCACCAAACTGTAAACTGATTATTTCTGTAATTTTTTCGCGGTAATATTTAGGGAAATGCTTCGTGATTGAAGCAGATTTTTATCCTGTGTTCGCATCAGCAAACCTGTCAGGAATCCATCATATTCAATGGTGAAACGCAGATAACGAAATTGTTAACGTACATTAATAATTAATCTCAGTATATTAGAGATATACCATTTTCGCAGACATTTTTTGTTTTTGCTTTATTGTTTCAATTCGAGTCTTTCTACGCAAATCTACAGCTGTTTTGACAAATTAATTCGTTTTAGAAGTATGAAGACCGGACGCTGTGTAACATACGATGGAACAAATAAAAAAACGTTTTTTTCAGTGCTGAAAAAGTAAGACACTCTTGCAATATAAAAAACATTTCGAGAAAAGAAAGAGCGATTTTTTTTTGGTAGATGACCTGCGACACACACTAGATTCTAGAGTAGATATTTGTCAGTCTTAAAACTCGTTAGATTTGCCTTCTGTGCTAGGTGTGCTTACAAGCCAACGATTTCAGTTGGACGGCTAGAAAGAAGAAAGGAAGGAATGAAGAAGCAAAACGACGAGACGATCAAGACACGTTTGCACTTGCACGTCAGCGACACAGGCAGAAAAAGAGAGACACCTGTGGGTTAACAATTCCGATTAGTTGTGCGAATCGCTGAGGTTGGGGCTGCGGCTACATCACAAATAGAAACGCATATAAACTGCTGTCTTTTTTAAATCTATCTATCTATCTATCTATGTATTTCTGTTTCTTCCTTGCTATCTATCTCTTTCTTTTTTTCTATCTATCTCTGTTTCTTTTATCTGTCTGTACATTATCTATCTATCTATCTATCTATCTATCTATCTATCTATCTATGAACGTTTGTTCATGTCTTTCTCTATGTGGATATCTACCTAGTGAACTCATTAAGTCTGTCTGTTTTTTGTGTATATCTATCTATATATCTATCTATTTATCTATGAATCTATCGATATCTCTGTTTATTTATCTCTACCTATCTCAGTTTATTTCTTTCCATCTATCTATCTATCTATCTTTTTTTCTATCTCTGTTTATTTTGTCTGTCTGTCTATCTATCTATCTTTTTTTTCTATCTCTGTTTATTTTGTCTGTCTGTCTATCTATCTATCTTTTTTTCTATCTCTGTTTATTTTGTCTGTCTATCTATCTATCTATCTATCTATCTTTTTTTTCTATCTCTGTTTATTTTGTCTGTCTATCTATCTATCTATCTATTTCTGTTTTCTATCTATCTCTGTTTCTTTTGTCTGTCGGGACGTTTGTCTATCTATCTATCTATCTATCTATCTATCTATCTATCTTGGTATCGTTCCAGTTAGCTATATATTTACCTATAATTGTATGTATTTTCTGTGTATAGGCTTCAATTCATGTGTCCACAGTGAGACTTGAACTCACTGCTACAGTAATAGTTTGCGAGATTAGTCCGCCTCCCCATACTTTGCGGCAAAGCACGTCGTATGTGTTTATATGTCATATAGAATTCTTTTATTCATTTGAAGACTAGTTTAAATTATTATCTTCTTTTGCTGAAAAAAAGAAACAGTAAATGAAAAATGGAAGAAAGAGGGTAAGAGAGAGAGAGAAAAGAGAGAGGGGAAAGAGAGGAAGAGAGGGAGAGAGTGATTGTGACTCAAAAACACGGAACACAACAAGAAAGACATCAT